>JARQOD010000001.1:987829513-987905118 GCA_033576555.1 Oophaga sylvatica | reverse complement strand
CAAACATGAGCAAAACCAACTCATAAACCAAAATCCTGAGCCTGTCCGGCTACTCACTAAACATAGATCGTTTCCTTACTATCAGGGCCCAGACTCTACCAGCCTGGCCCAACACAACACATATACTCAGTATTTACCAGCGTGTGGTTTCCCGGAGACTCCTGCAGTGTCTGGAGTCACATCCAGACTGAGAGAGCTCAATGTCTGTGTTCTCAACCACCTAATTCTAGCTGCCTAATTAGAACCTGAGTGGCTTCAGGTTTGAGCTGCAAGCCTGTACTGAATGGAAGGTGTAGTGAACTTTCTCCACCACTAGGTTTACAAAGTCATACATTTCCCTTATGCCAGTCAGCTAAGTACCTAGGCGAGATGTACACCCCATCCAATACATACCCCTTCACTGTCTCACATATCCCCCCCTCTTCTCCAGACCGGAGGGCTGGTCATCAATCCTAAAGAGACAGTGAACTCTGGACATGGCATCGGTACTACCCTGTAACCTCCCAGGCCTATGCTCTCTGCGGGCTTCAGGTATCCTGCACGGTTTCAGCTTGACCTTAGTGCCGGGCTCAGTCTCGGTATAGTGCCTCACCATAGAAGTACGACCAGGCAAGTCAGAACACCTCTGCTGATTCTTCCTCAGAAACTCTCGTACTTCCTGTTTTTGGTGTACTGACCATGTGTCACCAACTATCACAGGAGGTATAGGGGGTTTTACACCTTTCTCTAATTCCCCGAGGCCACCAATGACTCTCTATCATCCTGGGTCTTGTCCATCCCCAGGTGCCACCAAGCACGTGGCTATGTGACAACCCCAGCACCATGCTTCTATATGGCTTAGGTACCAGGAGCTGACTCACGACCTCTCCCTGGACTTTAGTGTCCCTATACAACAGGTTATTGTTCATGGCAACATGAGGAAACCTCTCCTCAGAGCCAGGCTCTTGGGGAACCTCATTTAGAACAGTTATATTTTCCTGGGCCGTTTTAAGAGTGGGGTCTCGCAACTGCTCACTCCCAAAATTGTAACGGGACACAGGTAGGTCAGGGACATTCGGTTCCTGAGAACCACTATCCTCGTCTCCCAACATCACCTGAAAAGGAAATTCATCTTTATCACGGTCATCATCATTATCAGTATCATCATCATTATCAGTATCATCATCATCATCATTATCACGATCATCATCATTATCACGATCATCATCATTATCACGATCATCATCATTATCATTATCATCACATAAGTTTAACGGCCCACTAGCATTGTGTTCCGCCCTCTGGACCGCACAACCTCCGTAGGAGCTTCATCACACTGTCCAGTAGAATCATCTTTCCCCCAGAGATCCCTACACAGGGGAAAGTCACTACCCAATATGACGGGGTGCATCAGGCTCTTCACTACCCCTACTTCATATGAAACCTCCCCGAGTTTGGGAACCAAGTCCACGGTAGTCTCTGGGTAGACTTTGGTGTCTCCACGGATGCACACCACACTCAAGTGTTTATCGGGGACGAAGTCCCTATCAATCAGGCTGTCATGTACGAGAGTCACTCGACTTCCTGAGTCTAGGAGTTCAGACGGGGAGACCTTTCTAGGCCTGGGGTCTCCCGACAGGGAAGTATCACCCTTTTCCTCCCATATGTCCCCTCGGGCCTGTCCCCGTCTATCAGCATACCCCCTGTCCCCAACAGCTGGAACGCTCTTACCAGAGAGTTCGGCGTCCGGGAACTCTGAAGTGACGACCGCTCAGATGGCTGGTCACGGAGGTAGTCTTTGGTGGCGAAGTACCTCTCTATCAGGCTGACGAGTTGCTTGGCGTCTTGGTGGTCTCCTTGTCCGACCCCGTGCTGTACCCCAGGAGGAAGTGCTCGGGTGTAGCGGTCCACTATCACCTTTTCGACCATTTGGGCAGGGTTGCTGACGTCAGGCTCCATCCACTTTTTTAGTGCTCGGGTATAGCGATCCACTATCACCTCTTCAACCATTTGGCAGGGCTGCCAACGTCAGGCTCCAGCCACTTCTTTACTGCAGACACCGCAGGTGCCTTTGCAACATTACTCTGGGACGAGGCGCTGAGATCCTGTTGTAGTGCTGCAACCTGCTCCCTTAACAATCGGTTAGTCTCCTGCTGTTGCACACTAACTTGCGCCATATGTTTAAGCAGTGCCTCCATGCTGTCATCCATGCTGTCAGACCTCTCTGTCTCAACAACGGCAGTCTCCACTCAAGACATACACACTCCACAGTCTTTTCCACAAGAAGTTCAGCTTTGCTGTGCAGACACTTTTTTTTTTTTTCCTTTGCAGACCCTATTAGGGCCACTGTCTCTTTAAGACTGCTCCAACAGACTTTTCTTTTGCTGCTGCTTTAGCCACTGTGCTGCCCCAGCATTCTAGCACCAATTGTAAGCTTTTCAGGGGATATAGCTCCGGGATCGCCGTCTCGGGTAGACGGAGTGGCATCAAAACAGTTCAATCACAGACAACAATTCTGGTACAAACTGGCCGCAACTGTGTGGCCCAGCTGCGCTTGGTGACACATGTTCCCTGGAGGATGCACAGAAAGGTAATTCACAAACACCTGATATTTATTCACATCCACACTTTCCAGGAGCCACCAGAGGGAGCCCCTTAGATTCATGTATATAGGGGTGTGGAGAAACGCAGCAGTAGGCATTCTAGCCAGACAGCCATGCTAGTTGTTGGTTGTACCTCAGACAGTTGAGATCTCCTCAGAACACCGGAGGGAGAGATTCTACATTCTAGTCTGAGCGAGGAGTGTGTTCAGTCTTTGCTAGTGTGGTGATTCCTGTCAGATGAGACAGAGGAAAGAAGGCAAGCTGTTACCTCAGAACGGTCTGACTGTTAGTTCCAAAGAATGTGGAAAGTGACTCTCGGAGCGAGCGTGAATTCAGTCTGACGGAAGGTCCTGAGAGCTGCTCTGGACAGAGTCTATGAAGGAGAAGAAGGAAGGGGACTACAGTTATCATAACATCGAGTCGACTGAGAAACGGTCAGTGAGCTGTGGAAGGAAGGAAGCTGATGACTTGACTACACCTACTGTTACCCGTGCTTATGTTAAGGGTGAGAGTAGGGCGACGGGCGAGTGGTGACAAAAGGGAAAGAGTGACCGAGGCGATACAGCAACGATAGCTGCCTCCACTCTGCACAACTGGACACCGGGTCCGAAGCTTGCTAGAACCTTCACGGCTAGTGGGAGAAAAACCGGAATCCCTGCTGGACTTCAGGTCGCAGAGGGGCCCTAATGTGCTGATACGTAACCGGGGTCAGGGAGAACAGGAGTCGGGCCTGATCAGCCATAGACTTAGTTCTTGCCAAAAGAAGGCTCCACCACAACGTCGGCCGGGCGTAGCTGTTATACACAGAGTTGAACTTAGCTTTATGCAGGTTGGAAACTCACACATAAAGAAGTAAGGAGGCCTTAAACCTACTCAGTGATTACCTGGATGTGCATCCTCCACCCTGAGCAGCTTCCCGGGACATACCTGCAAATACCACCAGTAAAGGTATGGAAAGAGACTGACTTGTGTGTGTCTGCCTTATTGCCTGCACCCTGCACCGCAATTTTCCCTGAGGGATCCAGTTTCGCCTGTGGGGGACTTAACATCTTGCTGCCCAATAACAACCCCTCAGAGGATTCACCCCGCAGCGCTGGTCACCCTGATCAGAAACCACAGGTGGCGTCACGAACATTACTACAATCCCCTGTAAACATCCCCCTTTGAATGAGCGCCCAGGGCCACGGACCGAGCTGCGCTACCCGTGACCTCTCCCCCATTGAAGTGAACGGGCTCGGTGCCGAGTACCCCATAGGCCCTGGTACGTGTGCGGCTCACAACCAGCTTTATTGTAAGTCCACAGCAAACAAACATGAGCAAAACCAACTCATAAACCAAAATCCTGAGCCTGTCCGGCTACTTACTAAACATAGATCGTTTCCTCACTATCAGGGCCCAGACTCTACAAGCCTGGCCCAACACAACACATATACTCAGTATTTACCAGCGTGTGGTTTCCCGGAGACTCCTGCAGTGTCTGGAGTCACATCCAGACTGAGAGAGCTCAATGTCTGTGTTCTCAACCACCTACTTCTAGCTGCCTAATTAGAACCTGAGTGGCTTCAGGTTTGAGCTGCAAGCCTGTACTGAATGGAAGGTGTAGTGAACTTTCTCCACCACTAGGTTTACAAAGCCATACATTTCCCTTATGCCAGTCTGCTAAGTACCTAGGCGAGATGTACACCCCATCCAATACATACCCCTTCACTGTCTCACAAATGGTTTTGTCATACCATCAGCTATCATCTTGTCAGACTCACATAAACAAACTCTAGTACACCACGTTACACTAAGTCACACAAGTGGTGATGTTTTACATCAATGCATCCTTGGTTGTCCTCATAGATAACTGTTGGTTGAGCTAGTGGCTTGCCCTAATCTTCCAAAAGTTGTTTCAACCAAATTACTTATTGACTTGCATAAGCAGCAGACATGTATTCTGCTTCTGTAGAAGATAATACGAGGGACACTTGTTTTCTGCTGGACCAAGAAATTGAATATTCTCCTAACTTGAACAAGTAACCATTTGTTGATTTCCGATCACTTGAATCTCCAGCCCAATCTGCATCCACATAACCTCTGAGAGTGAGATCTCCTGATGCAGATATCTTAAGATTTAGCCTTTGAGTTTCTTTAAGATATTGAAGAACTCTCTTAATTGCATTCCAGTCTCTTTGGCGGGGCTTGCTTACACGTCGGCAGAGAATTCCGACTGTGGCTGTGAAATGCGGACGAGTTGTGGTTGCTATGTACAGAAGCGCCCGCACTGCTTGTCTGTAACTCTCATTGCTGGGTAGCAGATCTTCTTCTCCTTACAACTTTAAGTAGGACGGATCCGTTGGTGTTGACGCACCTTTGGCTTCTGACATTCCAAACTGGTTTAGTATTGCGGAAATTTTAGAACTTTGGTTGAGAGGAAAACTCCCATTTTCCTCTCTCTGGATTTGGATTCCCAAATAATATGTCACTTTTCCAAGGTCCTTAGTCTCAAAGTGCTGGTTGAGAATTTCACCTAGCTTTGCAATTTCTTCTTCATTTTGATGAGACATGATTACATTGTCTACATATAGGAGAACATACATCCACTCCTACACTACATTTTTCGTATACAAACATGGATCAGCTTGAGATCTTTTAAATCCTTCATCCATCAAAACTTTGTTCATTTTCGAGTTCCAAACTCTTGCCGACTGCTTAAGTCCATAGAGAGATTTTTGCATTTTACAAACAAGGTGCTCTTCACACTTTTTAATATATCCCTCGGGTTGGCTCATGTACAACTCTTCTTCAATGTCATCATGTAGGAAGGCTGTTTTGATGTCAAAATGTCTCACTGTCATCTGTTGAACTGCAGCTATGGACATTAAAGTTCTGAATGTGGTTTGCTTCGCAACTGGAGAAAATGTAGCATCATAATCTTCACCATACTTTTGCGAGTACCCTTATGCGACCAATCTTGCCTTAAACTGGTGAATTTTACCTTTTGAGTCATATTTGTTTTTGAAGACTCACATCTGATAGCTCTTTTTCCTTGTGGTAGCTCAGTAAGCTCCCATGTCTGGAGTTGGTGAAGGGACTCCATCTCTTCATTAGCAGCATTTATCCACTTCTGCTTCTAGTGGACAGGCAGATTTTGCATCTCTTGCCATGTGTCATGTGTGCATCGCCACGAAGATCGTCGCGGTTGCACATTCTGACTTCTCACAGCTGAGTTGCTGTTTCTTTGTGTTTGGCAGTTAGGGAGTTAATTCTGTCTGTGCTCAGTTCTGGGACTGGGTGCAGTTTCTCCCGGCTGCAATTAATTATTTGTTGATTGGTTTCCTTTAAATCTCTGGTTGTCTGTGTTGGGAGTTGCCAGTGAAATTCTTCATGCAGACCACAGATAGGATTGTATCTGTATAGACTTAAGTTAAAGAGCTCCTTAGTTGTTTTAAGCTCACCTTGCTTAGAGTTTAATATCCCAGATCATTTATGTTCCTTCTGTGTTTGAGTGTGTATGCAAGTCTGTGTTTTCTCCAGTCTGTCTTATATGTCTAATCTGTGTATTTAGCAGAGATCAGCCCATATCCCTTTGGTGGTAATCAGTATCCTTCTTAGGACTGATTACAGGGTTCAGGGACTGATAGGAGACAGGGTTAGGCTGGAGACTTGGACCTCTGAACCATTATCAGTACCTCCAAGGTGAGGGATTAGTTAGGACCCCAGTTTAGGGTCAGGTTAGACCCCCGGTCCTCCTCTTTCCTGTGACAGTGTATCAAGTCCTCAAGATTAACCCTGAGTTCAACGGATATCGTGTCAGGTAAATCTATTCTATATTTACATGCTGATGTTGCTAATCTATATGTTGTATAGAGTGTTGTTCTTTTAAGAATAGTTTACTGACATCGTACACATATCATAAGACCGCGTGACATTTTCACTGGCCCATAAAATTATTTCCAGTTGCCATGGATCCAGTAGCCCAGCTGGCTCTGCAGTTGCAGGGATTATCCATGGAGCTGACGGACATTAAGTCCAAAGTTTTGTCTCCCTCGGAGCAAACCAGATTTGAACCTAAAGTAGCTCTCCCGGACAGGTTCACTGGTGGGCGAGACAAATTTTTTACCTTCAGGGAAGCATGTAAATTGTATTTTCGGCTTCGGCCTCGATCATCAGGGAGTGAAGAGCAGAGAGTGGGAATTGTTATCTCGCTCCTACAAGGGGACCCTCAATCCTGGGCCTTCTCCCTTCCTCCGGGATCCCCGGCTCTGCAGTCAGTAGATCGATTTTTTACTGCCCTGGGTTTGGTATATGATGACCCAGATCGGGTCTCTCTTGCTGAGACAAAATTACGTAAGATACAGCAGGGAGATCGTCCGGCGGAGGAATTTGCTTCTGAGTTCCGTAGATGGGCCACAGATACTCAGTGGAATGACCCAGCTCTTAGGAGCCAGTTTTGTCATGGGCTTTCTGACAAATTAAAGGACGTTTTGGCTCAGTATGATTCTCCTCCATCACTGGAGGCTGCTATGGCCCTAGCTATCCGTACTGATAGACGGCTCCGGGAGAGGTGCGAGGTAACTCCGCCCCTGTTGTTACTCCACTTACTACTAAAGTCCCTTATGTTGAGGTTCCCCTTGTCTGTTCGGAGGAGCCTATGCAGTTGGGAGGGACATCATTTCGTAGGAGGGGATTGGCGGTACGCCGCAGGACTAGAAGGTGTTTCTTCTGCGGGAAAGAGGGACATTTTGTTGGGGGATGTCCATCCCGTGCCTTGTTGAGCAAAAAGTCGCCGGAAAACTGTTAATCCCAGGTTGTGTGGTGGACGACAACCTGGAGTATGTATTTCGTCCGCTAGTTCTTCTCAGTTCCTTGTACCAGTGGAGGTGGTGGTTGGTACGAGAGTGGAGAGATTTTCTGTTCTTCTTGATAGTGGGTCCGGGGCTAATCTGGTTGACGCTCAGTTTGCTCAGGCTCAAGGTATGCATCTGAGTGTATTGGTCAAACCGATCCCTATATTCTCCATTGACGCCAGGCCTCTCGGCCAAGGTAGCTTTGTTCATGAGGTTCATAACATTGACCTTCGGGTAGGGGCAATACATAGGGAACTATTATCTTGTTATGTGTTGGAGGGTCTACCTACTCCTATTGTGTTGGGACTTCCTTGGTTGGTTAAACATAACCCTGTGATTAATTGGCAGTCCAGAGATATAAGCCAATGGGGGGAGTTTTGCAAAAGTAACTGCATGAACACAGTCATCAGTGCGGTCGTGCCTAGTACTTTGCCTCCTTTTTTGGAGGACTTTGGGGATGTGTTCTCTGAGGAGGGGTGTCAGGAGTTGCCTCCTCATCGCGTGTATGACTGCTCTATTAATTTACTTCCTGATGCTAAGTTACCTAAAGCTAGGTTATATAACCTTTCTGGTCCTGAGAGGCAGGCTATGAAAGATTATATTTCGGAAAGTCTGGCCAAAGGGCATATTAGACCTTCATCTTCCCCAGTGGCCGCGGGTTCTTCTTTGTGAAGAAAAAAGATGGAGGCCTACGCCCTTGCTTGGATTTCCGCGAACTTAATCGGATTACTGTTCGAGATCCGTATCCACTCCCTCTGATTCCTGATCTCTTCAATCAAATTGTTGGCGCCAAATGGTTCTCTAAATTGGATCTCAGGGGGGCGTATAATCTGATTAGGATAAAAGAGGGGGATGAGTGGAAAACGGCGTTTAACACGCCGGAGGGACATTATGAGAACCTTGTCATGCCTTTTGGTCTGACTACTGCACCAGCAGTATTCCAACATTTTGTTAATGACATTTTTCGTCATCTGGTGGGGCTGTTTGTGGTCGTATATTTGGATGACATTTTAATTTACTCACCAGATCTTGTGTCTCACCAGGAGCATGTGAGACAGGTGTTGCAGATCTTGCGAGACAATAAACTATACGCCAAACTGGAAAAGTGTGTATTCGCCGTACAGGAACTTCAGTTTTTGGGGTTCTTGGTGTCAGCCTCCGGTTTCCGTATGGACCCTGAAAAGGTGAGAGCAGTGCTTGAATGGGATCAGCCAGAGGATCTTAAGGCTCTGCAGCGTTTTCTGGGGTTTGCTAACTACTACCGGAAATTTATTTGTAATTTCTCATCTGTTGTCAAACCTCTCACTGACATGACAAGAAAAGGGACGGATTTTTCTAAATGGTCGGACAAAGCTTGCCAAGCTTTTTCCTTTGAAAAAATGTTTTGCTTCGGCACCCGTTCTCATCCAACCAGATGCATCACAGCCGTTCGTTGTGGAGGTGGACGCGTCTGACGTAGGGGTGGGTGCAATATTGTCCCAGGGTCCGTCCCCTGGTAAATGGCATCCGTGCGCTTTCTTTTCTAAAAAATTGTCGTCCGCTGAAAGGAATTATGATATCGGCAATAGGGAACTTTTGGCCATTAAGTTGGCTTTTGAAGAATGGCGTCACTTTTTGGAGGGGGCAGTCCACCCGGTCACCGTCATTACTGATCACAAGAACCTGCTGTATTTGGAATCTGCTAAGCGTCTGAATTCCAGACAAGCTCGATGGTCGTTGTTTTTTACCAGGTTTAATTTTGTTGTCACTTATCGCCCTGGATCTAAGAATGTTAAGGCGGATGCCTTGTCTCGCAGTTTCCCAGGGGCCGGGAGAATGGATGACCCGATTCCTATCCTTCAGGAGGGGGTGGTAGTGTCGGCTGTATGTTCTGAGCTTGAGGAGGAGGTGTTAGAGGCTCAGGGGGACGCCCCTGCAGGACCTCCAGGGAGACTGTTTGTCCCAAATCAGTTGAGACAAAAGGTTATTGAGGCACATCATAATTCTGCTTTAGCAGGACATCCAGGGAGTAAGGCTACTTTAGATCTCCTTTCTCGCCGGTTTTGGTGGCCTAACGTTAATAAAGATGTTTTAACTTTTGTCGCGTCCTGTGGGGTTTGTGCTCGCTCTAAGACCCCTCATACCCGTCCGTCTGGGACCCTCTTACCCTTGAAACTTCCGGAGCGTCCATGGACTCATTTGTCTATGGACTTCATCACGGACCTTCCTCAGTCGTCAGGGAAGACTGTCATACTGGTGGTTGTTGACAGGTTCAGTAAGATGGCACATTTCATTGCTCTTCCTGCCCTCCCTAATGCTAAAACTCTGGCGCAGGTGTTCATTGGGGAGATTGTGAGACTTCATGGGTTGCCTTCTGATGTGGTGTCAGATAGGGGGTCTCAGTTTGTGTCCAAGTTTTGGAGGGCATTTTGTTTACGTCGGGGGATGCAATTGTCATTTTCCTCGGCTTTTCATCCGCAGACCAATGGTCAGACAGAGCGTCTGAATCAAAGCCTAGAGACTTATCTTCGGTGTTTTGTCTCAGAGAACCAGGAGGACTGGTCTTCTTTCTTGCCTCTGGCAGAGTTTGCTCTTAACAACAGGCGGAGCGAGTCCACTGGTAAGTCCCCGTTTTTTGGGGCATATGGTTTTCACCCCCAGTTTTGTACATTCAATGGGGGGGGCCCTTCTGGGGTTCCTGAGGAGGAGCGTTTCTCGTCGTCACTTGCTTCAGTGTGGAGAGGTGTATTGAATAATCTGAGTGCTATGGGGAACCGTTATAAACGTATGGCTGATAGGAGGAGAGTTTCTGGTCCAGATCTTAATGTGAACGATCTGGTATGGTTGTCTACCAGGAATATAAAACTTAAAGTTCCCTCCTGGAAGCTGGGCCCCAGATTCATCGGGCCGTACAGGATCAGTTCCATAATTAATCCTGTGGCATTTCGTCTGGACCTCCCTCCTACGTTTAAAATTCATAATGTGTTCCACAAGTCATTACTTAAGAGGTACGTGGCACCAGTCATACCATCACCTCTACCTCCTCCTCCAGTGGTGGTCAATGGTAACTTGGAGTTTCAAGTGTCAAAGATCATTGACTCACGTCTGAATCGCCGGTCCCTTCAGTACTTGGTGCATTGGAAGGGGTATGGTCCAGAGGAGAGGACGTGGGTTCCTGCGTCTGACATTAACGCAGATCGTTTGGTGCGGACCTTCCACAGAACTCACCCGGGCAAACCTGGCCCTGAGGGTCCGGAGGCCCCTCGTAGAAGGGGGGGTACTGTCATGTGTGCATCGCCACGAAGATCGTCGCGGTTGCACATTCTGACTTCTCACAGCTGAGTTGCTGTTTCTTTGTGTTTGGCAGTTAGGGAGTTAATTCTGTCTGTGCTCAGTTCTGGGACTGGGTGCAGTTTCTCCCGGCTGCAATTAATTATTTGTTGATTGGTTTCCTTTAAATCTCTGGTTGTCTGTGTTGGGAGTTGCCAGTGAAATTCTTCATGCAGACCACAGATAGGATTGTATCTGTATAGACTTAAGTTAAAGAGCTCCTTAGTTGTTTTAAGCTCACCTTGCTTAGAGTTTAATATCCCAGATCATTTATGTTCCTTCTGTGTTTGAGTGTGTATGCAAGTCTGTGTTTTCTCCAGTCTGTCTTATATGTCTAATCTGTGTATTTAGCAGAGATCAGCCCATATCCCTTTGGTGGTAATCAGTATCCTTCTTAGGACTGATTACAGGGTTCAGGGACTGATAGGAGACAGGGTTAGGCTGGAGACTTGGACCTCTGAACCATTATCAGTACCTCCAAGGTGAGGGATTAGTTAGGACCCCAGTTTAGGGTCAGGTTAGACCCCCGGTCCTCCTCTTTCCTGTGACAGTGTATCAAGTCCTCAAGATTAACCCTGAGTTCAACGGATATCGTGTCAGGTAAATCTATTCTATATTTACATGCTGATGTTGCTAATCTATATGTTGTATAGAGTGTTGTTCTTTTAAGAATAGTTTACTGACATCGTACACATATCATAAGACCGCGTGACACCATGACTGTGGCTCTGGTTCAGGAAGTGTTCTCACCATATAAGAAAGGCGTCTAGCTGGGATACCTTTGTTTGGCCTTTCTGATCTCCTGACTGGAGCTTGACTTGGTTCTGCTGTGTCTTCTTTGGTGGCTTCAGAGCTTATCCACACTTCAGTGTTTTCCTTTTCGGTGTCTGGGTTTGGTGATTGAGATTCTTGTTCTTGCTTCTGAGGTTGAATAACTGGTGTAACATCATGGAATTTGAGCGATACAGAGTTTTCATCAATCACTACATCTCTGCTGATTGTTACTGTGTTGGTCTCTGGGTGCAGGATTCTGTATCCCTTTTGAGTTTCGCTATAACCCACCAGGACTCCCTGCTTTGTGTGTAATATCCACTTGGAACGTTTTTCTTTGGGAACATACATAAACGTTTTGCTTCCAAGTATCCTGAGGTGCTTCAGGTTAAGCTTCTCGTAGTTCCATAGCTCATATGGAGTTTTATTTGTGGCTTTACCTGGCACTCTGTTTTGAAGATAGCAAACTGTCATGATGGCTTCTCTCCAATATATTGTAGGTAGATTCGCATCAAACAACATACTTCTTCCACTTTCACAGAGAGTACAGTTCTTTCTCTCTGCAATGCCATTTTGTTCTCATTATATGGCATGGTAGTCTGGAACACGATTCCATTCTTTTTCAAAATGGTTTGCAGCTTAAGACTTGTATAACAAGGAGAAACGTGGAAAGGAAGAATGATCTCCAGCGTGAAAACTTGGATAAACGAACCATGATTAAAACCCCAATGGGTTGAAACGCGTTGGTTGTACCAGGGACCCTGCCCATGTATCGTATCTTTATGGATGTTTATTAAATTTGTATTTTTATCCAAGTTTTCACGCTGGAAATCATTCTTCCTTTCACTGTTTCTCCTTGTTGTGGACAACGCCTCTAATCAAGGCACCTCCGTGCGTGTACTACTTCCTTACATCTCTGGAACTGACGTTTTGAGCGTATTATGAGGGTGAACTCCTGCTGAAATTGGTGAGCTGAATTTTTCCTTTTTTCTTTTCCCTGTTTGCAATTTACCACTTGTATATTCGTTCGATTATCTGCACGCAAGGCTTTTGACATTCTTTCAAATTTGTTAAACACTACAGCAAGATATTCTTCAAGTTTCTGTGGAATTTCATCCTTACTGTGAAGCAGGTAGGTGACTGTATATCTGGAGTAGTCATCATATAAATGTGAGAAAATATCTCTTCCTGCTAGGAGTTTGAACACTCATTGGACCACATACATCTGTATGTATCAGATCCAGAGGCTGTGCAGATCTAGTGGTGCTTATTTTAGGAAAGGATTTTGTGGACATTTTCCCTTTAAGACAGCTAGTGCACTTCATCATTTGACTACACTGCTTGATTCAATAGGATTTGCAAGTTGAGCTAGCTTCCTTACTGCTTCTGGGTCTCTGTGCCCAAGACGTCTGTGCCATACATGGATACAGTTCTTATGTAGATCTTGTCTAGCTCTGTACACTTTCTTTGCTTTTTAGCTGATAAAGTTCATCTTGGATTTTTTCTTCTGCAAGAGTGTGACCCTTCTTTGAGATGATGCAGCTGTTATCTTTAAAAGTAATTACATTCCCCTTTTGCGTGAGCTTCTTAACTGAAGAAGATTGCGTTCAAGCCTGGGAACATAGAGAACATCCTTTATTGGGATCTTTCTGCTTTGTGCTGAGGAAACTGGACAGTGGAGGTAGGAGTCTCCTACTCCTTGCGAAATCATATAGTGACCATTAGCTAAGATGACCTTTTCTGACTTGCTTTCATTAAGGTCAGTGAAGAAATCCTTGTTATTTGTCAAATGGATGCTTGCACCAGAATCTATATACCATATATGCTTTGCAGATGGGTCTGTACTGGCATTAAGTGCAGCTTCAAAACATGCAGAATATTTCTTTACAGCTGTTTAAACGCTTTGATGACTGTTCTGCCTTTTAAGCTGACTCATTCTTGCTTTCCAAATTCTGCAGTCAGCTTTAAGGTGGCCGGGCTTTTTACAGACAAAACATTCAAGAGTTTCTCTTAGATTGCTCTTATATTTTGGGAAATCTTGTGTTTTTAATGCTGTTTCTGCTCTGGATTCATTACAGCTGCTTACATGCTGTGTTTTTCTCTTGAATTCATCCACAAGTTTGCCTTTAAAATACTCTAGTGTCAGCTCATCATCTGGCCATGCATCTAGTGCTGTTACGAGTGTGTAATAACTTTCTGGAAGATCACTTAATAGAAGTGCAGCAACACGAAAATCTTTAATTTCTTCTCCAATACACCTGAGACGCTCCACAATCTCTAGGGTGTTTCTTATATAGTCCTGCATATTCTGTCCATCACTTAGCTTAGACTGATACAGCTTTCTCATGAGATAAAGCTTATTGCTGAGATTTGATCTTTCATGCACTTTCTGTAACTAATCCCACATCTCCTTTGCAGTTGCACACTTGCATATATGCACAATCTGATTATCAGCTACACTGAGGGAGATAGTGCTTTGTGCTTTCTGATCCTTCTCTAGCCAATCTGGTAATGGATAAGGCACTTGTTCCTGAGTATATTTCCACGTACCTTCTCTTATGAGCAGCATCTTCACCTTGAATTTCCAGGACTGGTAGTTATGGTTAATGAGGCTTGGCACCGAGAACTTGACAGGATTGCTGCTAGTGGACATCTTCTCTGTTGCCCTGTGCTGCTTTTGCTCTGGGCTTCTGTTGTGTTACTTTGGGGTTCTGTGTCACTCCGGGCCCATAACCTGTTGGCAGCGGATTATTCAGCATACTCTCCAAGCGTGTGACAAAAGAGTTTTTGATTTAGGAACAAACAGGAATAATATATGATAAACTTAACAGATCAGGAATAAATCATTTGTGTGTCACTATGTGTGCAGCATCTACAGCAGGCTGCTTCTCTCATACACAGACACAGGAAAAACAGGAAACTACAGGCACATACTCTTCCTGTGTGAGCCTCTGGGAGTTTTTTTTTGTTCTAATTTTATAAACAGCATACAAATCTAGTAACTAAACACTCATAGACAGGAATGGAGTTGTTGCACCGAATATATTTCAACAATAATTTGTTGCCAAATATACTGGTCTTGTTCATAGTGAGTGGTAGGTACTCCAGCTGTCGTCCGCGCTGTATGGCGTAGTTCAGGTTGACTGGTAGAAGACGGGAGCATAACTTGATCCGATGAATAGGCCATCTCTGGGGTTTCAGGCCTACACACTTTCCTGGGACTCGCCGATGGTGGACTATCCAAGTCTGAGAACGAGGGAAGTGTCTCTTCCTCATCACAGTTGAGAACCGTTGGGGTGAGCATTTTGGTGGTGTCTGGCACTCTCTCTCCTTCTCCAGGACCCTGTGACAAGCAAGGGTGCAACAAGCTGCGGTGGACTATACAGGTAGGCGCTCCTTCCCGTTCGGGTTGAACTTCATATACTGGATCATCAGACCCAACTCGGTGTTTCACTCGATATGGGGTTTTCTCCCATCGATGCTTCAACTTGCCCTGGGGCAGCTTGTCTCGGATCAACACTCCTGCCTTCAGAGCTGTCCCTCGAATCGGCATCATTTCATGGTGTTGGAGTTCTCGGAACTTAGTCTGCACCAGCTGGTGAAGAGTCTGTAGCCAATGTCGATGTTCTCGGACCCAGGAAGACACCCCCATCCGCGAGTAGACTTCTTCCGGATACAACTCCAGCTCTGTAATTTCCTGTCCCTTTCACCTGAACAGCAGGGTATATGGAGTGTATCCTGTGGTACTGTGCACTCGATTGTTGTACACCCAGACCAATTCAGCCACGTACTCAGGTCACCGCATCTTCCGATCCTCCTCCCATTTTTGGAGCATCTGAATTAGAGCCCGATTGAAGCGTTCACAGACTCTATTCCCTGTGAATGCTAGGGCGTCGTCCTTGACTTCTCAGTCAGGTACAGACGATGTAACTCCTCCATCACGCAACCTTGGAAGCAAGCGCCTTGGTCAGAATGGATCCCCTTCAGGCAACCATACACCTGGATGAAGTCTCGGTAAATGGCCCACGCAGCTGACTCAGCAGTCTAATCCTAAGTCGGAGTCACCAAAGCGAACTTGGAAAGTGGTCAGTCATCACCAGACAATGTTCAAACTCGAGATGAGCTGGGCCCACGGTTAAGTAATCGATCATCAATAACTCTAAGGGGGTAGAAGTCACGATGGTCTGCATCGGGGTTCTCTGCTCCGAAGGTATGGCTAGTTCACAGCTCCGACATCATTGACAGGCCTCCTGCAGTCTTCAATCGGGGGGTGATATACCAGCTTCTGTAACCACTGGAATATGTTCTCCGGAACAAAGTGAGCCCCTCCCTCATGGGCCTCCGTAGCCACTACACGGATCAACTTCTCTGGGAGCACCACTTACCAGGTGATCCCCAACTCCTGCACCAGCTGCACTCTTCTATACAGTAAGTCTCTCCCACTGTCTCAGAATCTGCAGAGTCCCCAGGGACAGAGCGTCTCTCTAGCGCCGGCTGGGAAGTTGCTTCACGGTCACCCACTGTCTCAACTGGGCAAGTTCCTTATCTTCTTGCTGGAGTTGCACCCAGTCATCCCGAGGTCGTCCCAGCACCTGTTCTCCAGACACCTCTCAGATCTGTCCCTGCCTCGCCACCAACGACCTAGCGAGGTCCCGAAAACCAGGAATCTCTTCTGCCTCCAATTCTTCATCTCGGTCGTGTCCAGGCCACTCATGGGTCACTCTCGACAGAGCATCAGCATGCGTATTCTCGGCTCCGGCCTTATAAGCGATCTTGTACCGATACTTCACCATACGGGCCACCCATCGTTGTTCCAAGGCTACCAATTTTGCATTTTCCAGGTGGGCTAGGGGATTGTTATCAGTGCGCACCAAGACTTCAGACCCCGACAAGCATTCTGCAAACTTTTCGGTCATCGCCCACACCAGCGCCAGCAATTACAACTTAAAGGAGCTGTAATTGTCCTGGTTCCATTCCGAGTCGTTAAGAGACCGGCTTGCATAGGCAATTACTCGTTCCTTCCCTTCCTCCATTTGCGATAGCACAGCGCTCAGACCATGTATGTGACGACTCCTGGAGTGGACCCTCTGGGTTGCGATACCAACCCACCATGGGCGAGCTGACCTAGTGAGAACCACCCCCTATACAGGAAGCGTCAGTGGCAGACCCAGGGGGGGTAAAGTACTACAACTGCTGGAACCAGGTGGCCGGCTCACAGAAGACGGGAGTACGCAGGGTTCGGAAGTGTGCAAAGCGAGGATACGGGAATACGCAGGAGTACGCAGGGTTCGGAAGTGTGCAAAGCGAGGACACGGGAACACGCAGAGTACAGGATAGTGCAGGGCGTGTACACGGGGGCACGCAGCAGACAGGAGTGCGTATAGCGTGCGCCGAGAAGCACGCTTGGGTAAGAGGCAAAAAAGGGCGCGTGCGGGGAAGCACGCCTGGGTATAAGGCAAGGCAGGGCACGCGCTGGGAAGCATGCCTGTGTACAAAGAAAGGCAGAGCGCACGCTGGGAAGCACGCCTGGGTTTAAGGCAAGGGAACCTGAGTACAGAGAGCAGCCAAGCAAGGACCAAGCAGGTCTAGCTAGGAAGCACAACAATAATCAGGTGCCGCCTACAGGAAGAGGCAGCCTGATTAAGGGCAAGTGTGCTGGAACTTCTGGGTCAGGTCCTCCAGGACTATAGAGACGTCAGAGATGGAGTGGCCTTAGTCAGGCTCAGGAGGAAGCCCATGCGCGCTGGACAAGGACCTTGAGTCGAGTGAACAGCCACAGAGTCAAGAGCGGGAGGTGCGCGTGCGCACTCGACGAGACCCACAGACCTGCTGCGATACCAGAAGTGATGACGTCGGGCGCTGAGCAATGGCGCCGGAGGAATGCTGTAAGAGCGGCATGACAATGTAGACTTCCATCGGTGTGAAGAATGAAGGGCTGCGAGAAATCCACATAGGCGAGTATTGGGGCCTCAGTCAAGGCCATCTTCAATGCTCTGAAGGCTTCTTCCTGGCTATCTCACCATTGCATAGTCCGTAGACTGCATCCTTCCGACTACTCCAAATGTAAGCAAGTGCGGGAATGCAGTAACGCAGGGATTGCAGAACAACACTGTATAACAATGTTTAATTTTCAACAAAAAAAAAAGATGGCAATGGTCTCCTTGCAGGAAGTTAGTAAAATAATAAACAATAAACTAGGATAGTAAAGGGTTAACGCGACAGTCTGCTATTTAACCCCTTTCTGTCATCTGACGTACTATCCCGTCCATGTGCCCTGGGACTTAATTCCCAAGGACTGGATAGTACGTCATAGTAGATCGGCCGTGCTCTCGGGGGGAGCGTGGCCGATCACAGCCGGGTGTCAGCTGATTCTCACAGCTGACACCCGGCACTAAGTGCATGGAGTGGTCACTGACCGCTCCCGGCACTTTAACCCTCGGCACACTGCGATCAAACATGATCGCAGTGTTCCAGCGGCTGTAGAGGGGCTGACAGCCCCTCTGCTTTTGGATCGGAGACCCCGCGGCTTGCCGTGGGGTCCCGATTGCTAATGAGTCGCACAGCCAGGGCCTGTGGGGTACTTGGCACCGAGCCCGTTCACTTCAATGGGGGATGTCACGGGTAGCACAGCTCGGTCCGTGGCCCTGGGGCTCACCTCAAATGTGGGATATTTACAGGGGAATAAAGTATGTACAGTTTGTTCGTGACGCCACCTGTGGTACCTGGTCAGGGTGACCAGCGCTGCAGGGTAGATCCTCTGAGGGGTTGTTTCTGGGCAGCAAGGTGTTAAGTCTTCCACAGGCAAGACTGGATCCCTCAGAGTATATGGCGGTGTAGGGGTGGAGGAGCAATAAGGCAGACACACACACGAAAGTCTCTTTCTGTACCTTTACTGATGGTAGTTGCAGGCACGTCCCGGGAAGCTGGCAGGGTGGAGGATGCACGTCCAGTAATCCCACTGAGTAGGTGTAGGGCCTCCGTACTCCTGTATGTGTGAGTTTCTGACCTGTATGAAACGAAGTCTAACTCTGTCTTCTCGTATACGCCCGGCTGACCTTGCCTTCTCTTGGATAGAACTCAGTCTCTAATGGTTGCGCTGAACAGACTCCTGTCTTCCTGACCCCGGTTACGTATCAGCACTGCTGGGCCCCTGCGACTTGAAGTCCCACAGGGTCTCCGGTATCTCCTACTAGTCGTGTAGATGCTAGCAAGCTCGGACCCGGTGTCCGGTTGTTCAGAGTAGAGGTAAGCGATCAATGCTGTTTCAACCTCTGTCACTCTCTTCTTCCTTCCACTCGCCTTTCGTCCTACTCTAACCCTTAACATAAATGTGTAGCCCTGGTACACAATACCAGGAGGATGAGTGGAGAGGTAACAGTTAAGGTCTCTTCATGACATCACGTACACTTCTGACACACCCAGCAGGGGTGTGGAAGGGAGTGATTTAGTCAGTCAGTTTCCTGTCCTTGGACAGAGTAGACGTGTCCAGTTTGAGCCTGTCATCAGTTCAGAACGTGGAGGCTGGTACAGGTGGTCTAAGTCACCTTAGCCTAGTCAGAGCTGTGCCCCACTGGAAGAAAGACTGAACTATCTATTAAGAGTCGAGCAAATCGAAGGGCAAAGTGGAAGGAAGATTATTGGAAAAGTGCTTTTGGCTTGGAAAAGTCCTGCACATTGCTACCGGTTACTGGAGACCGAAGGATCACTATTAGCTACAAGCATAGTGAAGAGAAAACCAGAGATTTACCGGACCCTAGGTCGCGGCAAACACCCCCTTATAGTCAGTACGTAACTGGGGTCAGGGGAAGTGAAGACTTTGAGTCTCTGCAGGACAAAATAAGGATTCAGCTCCCTCATTGAAAGGCTCCTAACACTAAATTGACTGGGAAGCACAGCTTTGGATAAGCTGGAATCATAGAGGGGACTACGCTTCAGGCTGGTCGTACTCATCTTCATTGGACAGTAAAGGAGGCCCCTAAGTTGCTTAGCTGTTGCCTCAAAGCTCATCCTCCATCAACCCCATCAGCCTCCCTGGGACCTGCCTTACCATCTTGCAAGTAAAGGTATGGAAAGACACTGACGGTGTGAGACTGAGTTATTATTGCATGCCTGCACAATCCCTACCTAACTACCGACCTGAGGGAAGAGTCCCACCTGTAGGGGACCCGACATCTAGCTGCCTCACCATCCCCTCAGAGATCTACAGCAGCGCTGGTACTAATTACCAGAATACTACAGGTGGCGTCACGAACTGTACATAAATCAATCCCCTGTAAATATATCCCCAACATACGCCAGACCGCCCGGGCCACAGACCGAGCCACAGCTACCTGTGACAAATCCCATAGACTTCCATGGGCTCGGCTCTGAGTACCCCATTGCCCTGGTAACCCACAATTGTGGTGGCGGGTCGACACAACTTGGCGTCACGAACAGGATGCGAAACTTGCAGCATTGCGAGCCCTGTGTGCCTGTGGAGTGTTTTGGCGAAAAAGACTGTTGCTGTTGTTTGGCGCCAAATACCGCCATATTTGCCGCCAGATTCGCGCCCTAAGGCGTTGGAGAAGAAGGTGGGCGTACCTGAAAGAGCGCGCAAAGTCTTGGACACGCCTCCGGCTCTGACTCAGCGGCAGGTCCTGCAACAGGAAGTGAACGCTCTGACATCAGAGCGCCTGAGACGAAGGTCCTGTTCCCACTGCGGTGCCTGTGAAATAGCAGCGTCTGAAACCGGTAGGCTCCGTTTAACCAAGGGGGCGCTAAGATGTCACAACAACCGGCTGACAGTGCGGCCCCAGCCGGAGGCCCCAATCCCGCACCGTCTGGTATTGTAGCGCCAGATGGGGGCGCAGGCCCTGCACCCAGTCCGGTAGTCCCGATTATGCCACTAACGCTCCCATATATGCCTGGGGCGAAATGGCTTCCCCAATACAGCGGTGAGCCAGGCACATTAGCAGGCTTCAAGCGGAAGTTATGCAGCATCCTAGAAATGTACTCCATGCCTGAGAGACAAAAAGCTGCTGTGCTAATAGGGCAGCTAACTGGCGCTGCTGAGAGGGAAGTGGAGACTTGGGATACCGTTGATCAGGAGTCGGTACCTGCGATCTTCCTTAAGCTGCATGCCATATTTGAAGACCGCACAGAAACGGATCTCCGGATGGCCTTCTATCACTGTTCACAACAGCCAGGTGACAGCATCCGGGACTACGCTTGCCGACTACAGGGAGCCCTGAAAGCACTCAAGCAAATTAACAATTTAAATGCTATCGACGAGAATAGAATGCTGAAAGAACAATTTATACAGGGATTGAGATCCCCAGAGGAACGCAGAACTGTAAATTGGTGGTCCTTAGATCATCCGGATGCTACCTTTGATGCCCTAAAGGACATGGCAATAAAAGGGCTGCGGCCCCTGGGCAAACCTGAGGTGGCCACCCAACATCATCAGGGTGAAGTCACTCTGGAACCGGCAGTAACCCCCTGTTCCCCGTTAGTGGCTGAAGCCAAAGCGCAGGTGACACCTCCTAGTGAATTGGACTGTCTGCGCTCAGAGGTGCGCCAGCTGACTAAAAATCTGGCTGCTGTAATGAGTGCCCTGCAGCTGCGGAAAGAGGAGGAAGGAAAGATCTTGTTAGCTGACTGCCCAGAAGACGTCCCGTGGATGCACCGGAGAAGAAAGAAGACGTCGCCCCCCCGGAGGAGGACAACGCCACCCCCAGGAGCAACCTCTGATCAACACCCTTCTCGTCGAGAGATCATCTGTTATCGCTGCAACCGGAAAGGTCATCTGTCTACACAGTGTCCTTTAAACGGGCAGAACCTGGGTCCAAGGGCCAACACCCAGGAGAATACCCGTCAGGCCCCTAGACTGGAACCGCAGGTATGTGGGCGGGCGACCCTACCTGTCTATTATTCTAGATGGTATTGCTGTTCCAGCATTGTTAGACACTGGGTCCCAGGTGACCCTAATACCTGATGCTCTATATACCAAGTACTGGTCAATGGACAGTCTTAAACCTCCGAGCCTTGACTTTACTGTGTATGCTTCTAATGGTCTTCCTGTAGAAGTACTCGGAACAAAATGTGTAGATGTAAAGGTGGGCAGAGAGGAGTTGAAAGACCAAGGGCTTCTGGTAGTAAAGACTGTAAATGAGGAGAACGGTCTAAATATAATTTTGGGTACTAACATTATCGGTAATTGTTTGGGAGAAGTTGTGTTCTTGCTCCAACAGCTCGCTGAGATTGCCCGACCAAGGCAGAGAGGAGTAATCCAAAGAGAGATCCGGGCCCTGGTGTGTCAGCAGCAAGCGAAGCTTACCGACGGCGAAATTGGTAATGTACGGGTCACTGACTCAGATCCTATTGTGATACCCCCAATGAGTGAAATGATCATTTGGTGCAGGGCAGCCATAGGTCTGAGAGGACAGAATTACCAAGCTGTAGTAGAACCCCACCATTCAGAACATAGACCTACACTTATGACTGCTAGAGGAGTAGTAGAGGTGGTGAATGGAAGAGTACCGGTACGGCTTCTCAATTGGGGAGATGATGAGGTAAACTTACCCCGTTATGCAACCATTGCTAAACTTCTTGCTGTTGATAATAATTCTATTCTCCCGGCTGAGTCCTTAGACTCCTGTCAAATAGAGGAGGACAATGACCCAGCAACTCAGGTGGCGGAATGGTGTCAGCAACTCCATATTGGGACGGACACCACTCCCGCTCACCAGAAGCAAGGGGTATTACGGGTGGTGCAAGAGTACGCCCAAGTGTTTAGCAAAAATCCACTTGATTTTGGGACAATTAAGGGAGTACAACATCATATCCCTACTGGCAGTCATCCTCCCATCAAAGAGCGGTATAGGCCCATACCTCCAGCTCATTATCAGAAAGCTAAAGAAATGTTGAATGATATGAAGAAAGCTGGGGTGATAAGGGATAGTTGTAGCCCCTGGGCAGCCCCTCTAGTTCTGGTTAAAAAGAAAGATGGTAGTATGAGAATGTGTGTGGATTACAGGCAGGTGAACCGCATAACACACAAGGATGCATACCCGCTACCACGTATAGAGGAATCATTAGCTGCTCTGAAAACGGCTAACTACTTTTCTACCCTCGATCTGACTAGTGGTTACTGGCAAGTGGCTGTGGCTGAGGAGGATCGTGAGAAAACGGCTTTCACCACCCCAATGGGGCTCTGTGAGTTCGACAGAATGCCGTTTGGGCTCAGTAGTGCCCCAGGAACATTTCAGAGAGTGATGGAAAACTGTCTGGGACATCTCAATTTTGAAACCGTGCTGCTATACCTAGACGACGTCATCGTGTATTCCAAGACTTATGAGGACCATCTGAAGCACCTGGCAGAAGTATTCGAGTCCCTGTCCAGGTACGGGATGAAATTAAAACCCTCAAAATGCCATCTACTCAAACAGAAGGTACAATACTTGGGGCACATCGTCAGTTCGGAAGGAGTAGCGCCGGACCCAGAGAAAGTCACTGCCATCCAGAAGTGGCCGGAGCCGAAGAACCTTAAGGAAGTGCGACAGTTCCTGGGACTAACGGGTTACTACAGGAGATTCGTGAAAGATTACACGAAGAAGGCAGCTCCTTTACAGGACCTCCTGGTAGGACAATCCTTAAAGAGCAGAAACCCTCCCTTTAATTGGGGTAAAGAACAGGCTGAAGCATTCCAAAAGATGAAAGAGATCCTGACAGGTGATGAGATCTTAACCTATCCTGATTACAGCCAACCGTTCCTGTTGTACACCGACGCCAGTAATGAAGGGCTGGGAGCAGTTCTCAGTCAGAAGCAGAATGGCCAAGAAAAAGTCATCGCTTATGCTAGCAGAAAACTCAGGCCAACGGAGAGGAATCCGGAAAATTATAGCAGCTTCAAGCTGGAGTTTCTGGCGCTGGTCTGGGCCATTACTGAAAGATTTAAGCACTATCTGGCCTCCAATAAGTTCACGGCGTACACAGACAACAACCCGTTAACGCACCTGGAAACCGCCAAGCTGGGTGCCATGGAGCAGCGATGGATGGCCCGGTTGTCCAATTACCAGTTTACTATCAAGTACCGGGCAGGTCGAAAGAATGCTAATGCTGATGCGTTGTCCGAATGCCGCATGACTCTGATACGGAAGAAGAATCGGACGACCTGGAAGAAATTGAGCTACCTGCGTTCCATCGAAATGGGGTAGTCCACGAGCATCGAGTCCACAGAAAGCAGAATGGTGCAACATTAAATCCTTTACCCCATCATAGTTGGAAAGAGACTCAGGACAGTGATCCAGTGGTCAGCCGCATCAAGGAGTTGTTAAGACAGGAAGGCTCCTCTCTGGAAAAGGATGCACCCATGTCAGCCAAGCTCCTGTGGAACGAGAAAAGCAGGTTGTTCCTATACCGTGAGAAGTTGTGCAGGAGATACGTCAACCCCAGAACCCATGAGATGGTCTGGCAAATCGTGGTCCCCAAGGCAGACGTCCCAATGGTGTTGGAAGCATACCACGATCAAGCAGGACACTTTGGCTGGAGAAAGCTGGAGACCCTGTTGAGATGCCGGTTCTACTGGGTAGGGATGCGCAGCTCCATCGAGAGGTGGTGTCGGAACTGTGGACCCTGTGGTCTCAGAAGAAAGGACTACGGTAGTCAGAAGGCACCCCTGCAACCTATCCGGACGACTCGTCCTCTGGAGATTGTGGCCCTGGACCACGTCAAATTGTCGCCAAGTAGATCTGGATACTCGTACGCCTTGACCATGGTGGACCATTACTCCAGATTTCTGGTAGTTGTTCCAGTTAAGGACCAGACCGCAGTGACGGCAGCGAAGACCTTTCAAGCAAGTTTCTGCAGACCGCATGGGTATCCGGAGCAAGTCTTAACCGATCAGGGACCTGCTTTTGAAGCCGATTTATTCAAGGAATTCTGTCATATGTACGGGTGCAAGAAAATTAGAACGACACCATACCACCCTCAAACCAACGGTCTTTGTGAAAAGATGAACCATATTGTCCTTGACTTGTTGAGATCCATACCGTTGGAAGACAGGAATCGATGGCCGGATTTACTACCTGATTTGGTTGATTTGTATAATCATATACCTGTAAGCTCAACTAACTGCACTCCAGCTTATCTTATGCGAGCAAGGCCCGGAAAACTACCAATGGATTTAGAACTTGGAGTGGTAGAACCGGAGGCAGACGACGCTGTTGAAAACTGGGACGTCAATCGGCAAGAGCAATACAGAAGAGTACAAATCTGTGTGGAGGAAAGTCTCAATAAGGCACGGGAGAAACAGGAAGATGTTTACAACCGAAATGCTCCTGCCAAGCCTTTGATGCCTGGAGAGGTAGTATTAAAAAGAAAAATGAAGATGCACAAATTGGATAATCAGTGGGAGCAAGAACCCTACGTCATACAAGATTCTAAATATGACAACAGAAAAGTTTGTGTCGTCAGTAAAGACGGAGGAAGAACAACAACCACTGTGTCCAGAGATCATTTGAAGTTGTGTCCAGAACACTTAAAGCGTTGTGAAAAGAACCCTGTCCTCAATCAAAGAGAAAGAAAGGAAGAGGTCATACACACAGATCTGGGAGATTTTCCTGCGGATTGGCCCCGACTGGGAGATGCTGTGATAATTCCAGTGTTGCAGTTTTATCAGCCACAAGAGGAAGTTTTACCTCCAGTTGTGCCTGTGGTGCCAGTTGAGCCCGGTCAGGAGTTACCCATCCCAGCAACACCTCAACCTGTGGAACCTCAAGATGGATCATCTGAAGCAGCGCCCCATACTATGGGATCCCCTGGTGAAGCTGACTCACACCGTCCAGCCATCAGTACGCTTGCCAGATCCATAGAAAGATTAAGGCAGTTCTATAGTTTGCCGTTACGCAGTGCAGACAGATCGCAACTTGATATACCTGAAACTACACCACGTAGATCAGAGAGAATCACAAAAGGGAAATTACCCATTAGATATCAGCAGTAGTTATAACGAATTCATGTGAACATTGTAAAAGTCTATATATATAAATGTGTTTTTCCCTATTATGTCTATGTCTTACAATGGACTCAGAGGCTGAGGACTGAGCCATCCCAAAAACTGTATCCTGTAAATAGTTGCACTAAAGTGCCTTTTTAATGGTTTCACATGAAACCTTGACTTACCTCTGAACCAAAAACCCGTGTGGTGTGGCACTGAGTGAGGTCTGCATTTGGATGTCCTGCAGCCCACCCAGGACCTACGTTGAAGGTTTGGTGCGGGTCCTTCACAAGTATACTGTATATTTATTGAATGCTATTTAATACTTGTATTTTTCTATAATGTTTGCAACGTTCAAGATATCCTCACCTCCCGGATGGGACGAACCAATGTTTACTGTTTAATGTTTTCATGCATAAACAAAAATGTCTCTTTATATTTTACAGCCCGGGAGTGCTGTCGTTTACCATGGGGGAATGTGTAGCCCTGGTACACAATACCAGGAGGATGAGTGGAGAGGTAACAGTTAAGGTCTCTTCATGACATCACGTACACTTCTGACACACCCAGCAGGGGTGTGGAAGGGAGTGATTTAGTCAGTCAGTTTCCTGTCCTTGGACAGAGTAGACGTGTCCAGTTTGAGCCTGTCATCAGTTCAGAACGTGGAGGCTGGTACAGGTGGTCTAAGTCACCTTAGCCTAG
This sequence comes from Oophaga sylvatica, assembly GCA_033576555.1. Taxonomy (NCBI): domain Eukaryota; kingdom Metazoa; phylum Chordata; class Amphibia; order Anura; family Dendrobatidae; genus Oophaga; species Oophaga sylvatica. Next base: position 987,878,947 of record JARQOD010000001.1, on the reverse strand, counting down.
TCAGAGCTGTGCCCCACTGGAAGAAAGACTGAACTATCTATTAAGAGTCGAGCAAATCGAAGGGCAAAGTGGAAGGAAGATTATTGGAAAAGTGCTTTTGGCTTGGAAAAGTCCTGCACATTGCTACCGGTTACTGGAGACCGAAGGATCACTATTAGCTACAAGCATAGTGAAGAGAAAACCAGAGATTTACCGGACCCTAGGTCGCGGCAAACACCCCCTTATAGTCAGTACGTAACTGGGGTCAGGGGAAGTGAAGACTTTGAGTCTCTGCAGGACAAAATAAGGATTCAGCTCCCTCATTGAAAGGCTCCTAACACTAAATTGACTGGGAAGCACAGCTTTGGATAAGCTGGAATCATAGAGGGGACTACGCTTCAGGCTGGTCGTACTCATCTTCATTGGACAGTAAAGGAGGCCCCTAAGTTGCTTAGCTGTTGCCTCAAAGCTCATCCTCCATCAACCCCATCAGCCTCCCTGGGACCTGCCTTACCATCTTGCAAGTAAAGGTATGGAAAGACACTGACGGTGTGAGACTGAGTTATTATTGCATGCCTGCACAATCCCTACCTAACTACCGACCTGAGGGAAGAGTCCCACCTGTAGGGGACCCGACATCTAGCTGCCTCACCATCCCCTCAGAGATCTACAGCAGCGCTGGTACTAATTACCAGAATACTACAGGTGGCGTCACGAACTGTACATAAATCAATCCCCTGTAAATATATCCCCAACATACGCCAGACCGCCCGGGCCACAGACCGAGCCACAGCTACCTGTGACAAATCCCATAGACTTCCATGGGCTCGGCTCTGAGTACCCCATTGCCCTGGTAACCCACAATTGTGGTGGCGGGTCGACACATAAACACACTAGCAGTAGATAGCTGATTCTTCCTCCTCTTCACCGCTCTCAAAGCGTCGGCACTCTTGCTCACTGAAACTACACTCAGTTGACTCAGTTCTGACCAGGCTGAAGTGGCTATCTTCCTCCACTATTACTGGACTCCACACAGTAAACTAAGTTCAAGCTGTAGTCTTTAGTCTTTCAATCACTGCTGTTCCCTTTCCTTCTCTTCCTTCTAAGGCTCTGTCTGAAGCAGCTATCAGGACCTTCCGTCAGACTGATCTATGCACACTTCAAGAGCTATCTTTCCACGCTCCACGGGAACTAACAGTCTGTCACGTTCTGAGGTAACTCTCCCTCTCAGCTCGTCTGAGGAGTTCTGACTAGATCTGAGGTAGACTAAAATCTAACTGCTCTCTTCACAACCCTTATATATATACATACTCTTCAAGGGCTCCCTCTGGTGGTTTTCTCGGGATAGTGAAGGTGTGAATGAATATCAGGTGTGAGTGTGGGTTTACCTTCGGTGCATCCTCCTGGGTACATGTGGCTCCAAGCGCAGCTGGGCTACACACTAACATGGAGACCCGATGTTGTCACGATGACATCTGGGTCTCCAGGCCTGAGGGACTTCCTGTCATGCGCAGTGATGACCAGGAAGTCTCTCAGGCCAGTGCTATAGGAGCTGCAGCGCTGACAGCTTCTATAGCATGCAGATCTGTATGCTATAAAAGAGATCAGCCTGCACAAAATGAGTGTCATTTAGTGGGACAAAGTGTAAAACTAAGAATTAAATAAAAGTTTTTTTAAATAACTGTAAAAATATTTTTAAAAATAATAAAAAATAATAAAAAAATCAATATTTATTCCAGCAACAAATAAATATTTTAATAAAAAAAATCTAAACAATAAAAGATTACACATATTTAGTATCGCCGCATCCATAGCGACTCGCCCTATAAAACTGTCCCATTAGTTAACCTCTTTAGTGAACCTCATAAAAAAACAAGGCAAAAAACAATGCTTTATCATCATATCGCTGAGCAAAAAGTGGAATAACACGCGAACAAAAAACGGATATAAATAAATGTGGTACCGCTGAAAACGTCATCTTGTCCCGCAAAAAACGAGCCACCATACAGCGCCATCAGCGAAAAAATAAAAAAGTTATACCTGTCAGAATGAAGCAATGCAAAATAATTATTTTTTCTATAAAATAGTTTTTATTGTATAAAAGCACAAAACATAAAAAAATGATATAAATGAGGTATCACTGTAATCGTACTGACCCGAAGAATAAATCTTCTTTATCAATTTTACCACACGCAGAACAGTATAAAGGCGCCACCCAAAGAAATTCATGAATTGCTGGTTTTTGTTCATTCTGCCTCCCAAAAATCATAATTAAAAGTGATCAAAAAATGTAATGTGCCCAAAAATGGTACCAATAAAAATGTCAACTCGTCCCGCAATAAAATAAGACCTCACATGACTCTGTGGGCCAAAATATGGAAAAATTATAGCTCTCAAAATATGGTGATGTAAAAACTATTTTTTGCAATAAAAAGAGTCTTTTAGCTGCCAAACATAAAAACCCGCTATAAAAACCTGCTATAACTAGTAAATCATACCCCCCTTTATCACACCCTTAGTTGAGGAAAAATAATAAAATAAAAAAATGTATTTATTTCCTGTCATGGTCCAGTCCGGAGTTCATTTTCTGTTGTCCTCTCTCTAGACTGGTCATGTGGGGGTTAATCTCATCGGCCTCGTTCTGGAGCTAGCTGGGCTATTTCAGTCCGTCACTGCCTGCTGACCAGTGTTCGTGATAGCTCAAGCTTCCAGTTTAGAGCCTCTGACCCTTGTACCTTGGTGATCCTCCTGCCTTTGACTTGTATCCACGTGAATGACCCGGACTGATCTCTGACCCCGTCTCTTGGTATCCGTCTCTGCTGCTACGCTCTCTGTCTGGCTTTTAATTCCCCGGCTTGTACCCTGACCACGTCTTCCATCTCACGTTTTTGGACCCCGCGCTCATGTTTGGCTTTTTGACCCTCGGCTTGGTATTTTGACTACGTGTAAGGCTACTACTTCTGGTACGTTTGCTCCTTATCGTTTCTGACTCGGTTCGTCTGACCTTTTCTCATTACCTGTGACACCTGTGCGGTTGCTCAGTGTTGCTACGCTTAGTGTGTAGCCTCTCTTCCCTCACCAGCTCCCCCTGGTGGAGGTTTCACTACATTTCCATTTTCCCATTAGGATTAGGGTTGGGGCTAGAGTTGGGGTTAGGGTTTGGATTATGGTTACGGTTGGGATTAGGGTTAGAGTTGGGATTTGGGTTAGGGTTGGGATTAGGGTTAGGGGCGTGTTAGGGTTAGGTTTGTGGTTAGGGTTATGGTTGGGATTAGGGTTAGGGGTGTGTTGGGGTTAGGGTTGGAGTTAGAATTTGGGAATTTCAACTGTTTAGGCACATCAGGGGCTGTCCAAACGCGACATGGCGTCCGATCTCAATTCCTTTCAATTTTGGTTTGAAAATGTCAAATGGCGCTCCTTCCCTTCCGAGCTCTGCCGTGCGCCCAAAATTGGTTCCCCCCCACATATGGGGTATCAGCGTTCTCAGGACAAATTGGACAACAACTTTTGTGGTCCAATTTTTCCTCTTACCTTTGGAAAATAAAAAATTGGGGGCTAAAAGATCATGTTTGTGGAAAAAATATGATTTTTTTTTTCACGGTTCTACATTATAAATTTGTGTGAAGCACTTGGGGGTTCAAAGTGCTCACCACACATCTAGATACATTCCTTAGGTGGTCTAGTTTCCAAAATGGTGTCACTTGTGGGGGTTTTCTACTGCACATCAGGGGATCTCCAAACGTGACATGGCGTCGGATCTCAATTCCAGCCAATTTTGGTTTGAAAAAGTCAAACGGTGCTCCTTCTCTTCCGAGCCCTGCCGTGCACCCAAACAGTAATTTTTCCCCACATATGGGGTATTGGCGTACTCAGGAGAAATTGCACAACAACTTTTTCTGTAAATTTTGTTCCTTTTACCCTTGTGAAAATAAAGAAATTATTTGTAAAAATCATTTTTGTGACTAAAATGTTAAACAGTTCATTTTTTTCTTCCACATTCCAAAAATTCCTGTGAAGCACCTGAAGAGTTAATAAACTTCTTGAATGTGGTTTTGAGTACCTTGAGGGGTGCAGTTTTTAGAATGGTGTTACTTTTGGGTATTTTCTGCCATATAGACCCCTCAAAGTGACTACAAATGTGAGGTGGTCTCTAAAAAAACATGGCTTTGTAAATTTAGTTGTAAAAATGAGAAATAGCTGGTCAACTTTTAACCCTTATAACTTCCTAACGAAAAAAAATTTGTTTCAAAATTGTGCTGATGTAAAATAGACATTTGGGAAATGTTATTTAGTTACTATGTGTGGCCCAGCTTCGCAAGGCACACATATCTTCTGGAAAATGCACAGGAAGGTAACTGTAAAGCTTGATATTCATTCACGCACACTTCTCAGCATTGCCACTAGAGGCATATCAGACTATTTAGTAGTGTGACTAGCAAAGTTAGTGTTCAGTCTGTTTCCTGTCTTAGGACAGTGCAGTCAAGCCTTGGGTGGCTCAGGAGTGAGTCATCCCATCCATCTTGATTCCAATCAGATCAGTCTTGGAGGGAGAGGAGAGAAGACTGAACCCACACAGAGCTTGTGTAGCTCATCTGACAAGAAAGTGGAGGCTAGTACGGGTGAAGTGAATCATCCTAGCCTAGTCAGAGCTACCCCTTAACCTGCTACTCAGAACAAGCTGCCCGTGTTCCTAAGAAAGGAGGAAGGAAAGGAATTACAGCAGTTATATCAAAGAGCCAACTGAGAACAGGTCAGTGAGCACTGAAGGAAATCTGACCTTGGCACGCTTGCTACACGTGCTTATGTTAAGAGCGAGAGCAGGGCGAAGGGCGAGTGGAGAAGTAAGAGTGACAAAGGGACAAATCACCCTCACTCAGTTAACCGGACACCGGGGTCCGAAGCGTTGCTAGTGCTTTACGCCTAGTAATAAGAAAACCGGAGGCTTTCTGGACTACAAGTCGCAGAAGGTAGCCCTAAGCGCCGATACGTAAACGGAGTCAGGGAGAACGGGGACTTTGAGTCAAGTGCACGACAAAAGTAAGGACTTAGTTCTCTCAACATCTGATAATCAGAGACATAGAAGGCTCCACCACAATATTGGCCGGGCGCAGTTGCTATTGAAAGAGTTGCACTTGACTTTATGCAAGTTGTACTCACACACATTAAAGGGATAAAGGAGGCCTCTAACCTGCTCAACAGTTCTCCTGAATGTGCATTCTCCAACCTAACCAGCTTCCCGGGACATACCTGCAACATCTACAAGTAAAGGTATGGAAAGAGATTGCATTGTGTGTGACTGAATTCTTATCTGCACCCTGCATCACCACCATAGACTTTGAGGGACCAGTCCCACCTGTGGGGGACCTAACACCTAGCTGCCATAACATCCCCTCAGAGATCTACCCTGCAGCGCTGGTCAATTAGATCAGAAACCACAGGTGGCGTCACGAACTATTCTAATCTACAATCCCCTGTAAATATCCCCCATTGCATGACCGCCAGGGCCACGGACCGAGCTCTGCTGCCAGTGACATTCCCCATAGACTTCCATGGGCTCGGTTCCGAGTACCCCATAGCCCTGGTACCACCAATGTGGTGCGCGTCATCTTTGGCGTCACGAACAGGATCGAAGCTTGCAAAATTGTGAGTCCTGTGTTGCCTATATTGACTGATTTGTGCAGAAAAGACTGTTTGCTGTTTTGTCATTTTTGGCGCCATTTGTCGCCATTTTGCCGCTATGTTCGCGCCCTGAGGCGCTGTTGAAGAAGGTGGGCGTGCATCTGTGGGCGTACCTGAAAGAGCGCGCTGGTTTTCTAGGACACGCCCCCAACGCTGACGCGGCGGCAGGTCCTGTGAGCGCTGCAGTGAACGCTCTGACATCAGAGCGTCAGCGACTCGGGTCCCGTCACCACCGCTGTGTCTGCGGAGCTGCAGCCTTTGAAAAAGGTAGGCTCCGATCAAACAGGGGGGCGCCAACATGTCGCAACAACCGGCAGACAGCGCGGCCCCAGCCGGTGGCCCCAATGACTTACCGCTGGGCGTTGTAGCGCAGGATGGAAATGTGGGTCCCTCACCCGGTCATGTGGTCCCGCTCATGCCCCTAATGCTCCCATACATGCCAGGAGCGAAGTGGCTCCCTCAGTACAGCGGCGAGCCAGACACCCTGTCAGTGTTCAAACGGAAAATATGCAGTATAATGGACATGTACCCAATGACAGAGAAGCAAAGAGCTGCAGTGGTAATAGGGCAGTTAGCTGGTGCTGCTGAGAGAGAAGTAGAGACTTGGACCACTGTAGACCAGGAGTCGGTGCCTGCGATTCTTTTAAAGCTACAGGCTATCTTTGAGGACCGCACAGAAACAGATCTCCGGATGGCATTTTACCAATGCTCTCAGAGACCAGGTGACAGTATTAGGGACTATGCCTGCCGACTACAGGGGGCCCTGCGAGCTCTCAAACAGGTTAACCCTATAAATGCCGTTGATGAAAGCAAAATGTTGAAAGAACAATTTGTACGGGGACTGAGGTCCCAAGCGGAAGGCAGGACTGTAAACTGGTGGTCCTTGGATCATCCTGATGCTACCTTTGAAGCCCTAAAGGATATGGCTATAAAAGGGCTGCGACCCCTGGAAAAGCCTGAGGTGGCGACCCAGTATCACCCGGGTGAAGCCACTCTAAAGCGGCAGTACCCACCTTTTCCCGCTGGTGGCAGAAGCCAAAACGCAGGTGGCACCCCCTACTGAGTTGGACTGTCTGCGCTCAGAAGTGCGCCAGCTGACTAAAAACCTGGCCACTGTAATGAGTGCCCTGCAACTGCGGAAAGAGGAAGGAGGAAAGATACTGCTAGCCGACTGTCCAGAGGATGTCCCTTAGATGAACCGGAGGAAATGGAGGACGTCGCCTCACCGGAGGAAGACAACGCCACCCCAGGAGCGACCCCTGATCAGCACCAGCCTCGCCGAGAGATCGTCTGCTACCGCTGCAACCGAAAAGGTCATATGGCTCAGCAGTGTCCTTTAAACGAGCAGATCCTGGGTCCGAGGGCCAACACCCAGGAGTAGACTCATCAGGCCCCTTAGACTGGAACCGCAGGTTTGTGGGTGGAAGGCCCTACCTGTCCATCATTCTGGACGGGATCGCAATCCCTGCACTGCTAGACACTGGATCTCAGGTGACCATCATACCTGATGTCCTTTATAATAAATTCTGGTCCATGGACAGTCTCCAGCCCCGAGCCCTGACTTTACAGTGTACGCCTCTAATGGTCTCCCTGTTGAAGTACTCGGAGCCAAAAACGTGGACGTAAAGGTGGGGAGAGTGGAGCTGGAGGATCAGGGACTCTTAGTAGTAAAGACTGTAAATGAGGAAAATGGCTTAAATGTGGTTTTAGGTACTAACATTATTAGTAACTGTCTGGGAGAAGTTGTGTTTTTGCTCCAACAGCTCGCTGAAGTTGCCAAGCCAAAGCAGAAGGGAGTGATCCAGAGGGAGATCCGGGCCCTGATGTGCCAGCAGCAAGCGAAGCTTACAGATGGTGAAATTGGTAATGTACGGGTAACGACCCGAACCCCATTGTGATACCCCCAATGAGTGAAATGCTAATATGGTGTAGAGCAGCAATAGGTCTGAAAGGACAGAACTACCAAGCAGTAGTAGAGCCCCATCATTCAGAGCACAGACCTACACTCTTGACTGCTAGAGGGGTAGTGGAAGTAATAAATGGGAGAGTACCAGTACGACTTCTCAACTGGGGAGAAGATGAAGTAAATTTACCACGTTATGCCACTGTTGCTAAATTACATACCGTAGATAATAACTCCATTCTCACAACAGAGTCCTTAGCCTCCGCCAACCAGCGAGGATAATGACCCGACAACCCAGGTGGCGGATTGGTGTCAGCAGCTCCATGTCGGGACAGACACCACTTCCGCCCACCAGAAACAGGGAGTACTACGGGTGGTACAGGAGTACGCACAGGTATTTAGCAAACACCCACTTGACTTTGGGACAATTAAGGGAGTACAGCATCATATCCCTACAGGCAGTCATCCTCCCATCAAAGAGCGGTACCGGCCTATACCTCCAGCACACTATCAGAAAGCTAAGGAAATGCTGCATGACATTAAGGAAGCCGGGGTGATAAGGGATAGTTGTAGTCCCTGGGCAGCACCTCTAGTCCTAGTTAAGAAAAAGGATGGAAGCATGAGAATGTGTGTAGATTACAGACAAGTAAATCGCATAACACATAAAGATGCATACCCATTACCACGCATTGAGGAATCCTTAGCTGCTTTGAAAACGGCTAACTACTTTTCCACCCTCGACCTCACTAGTGGGTACTGGCAAGTAGCTGTGGCTGAGGAGGATCGGGAGAAGACGGCTTTCACCACCCCAATGGGACTCTGTGAGTTTGACAGAATGCCGTTTGGACTCAGCAGTGCCCCGGGAACATTCCAGAGAGTGATGGAGAGCTGCCTGGGACATCTCAACTTTGAAACCGTGTTGCTGTACCTGGACGACGTAATTGTGTACTCCAAGACGTATGAGGATCATCTGAAGCACCTGGCAGAAGTATTCAAATCACTGTCCAAGTTTGGGATGAAACTGAAGCCCTCAAAGTGCCATCTGCTCAAACGAAAGGTACAGTACTTGGGGCATATTGTCAGCTCCGAAGGAGTAGCGCCCGACCCGAGAAGGTCTCGGCCATCCAGAAATGGCCGGAGCCGAAGAATCTCAAGGAGGTGCGCCAGTTCCTGGGACTGACAGGTTACTACAGGAGGTTTGTAAAAGACTACACCAAGAAAGCAGCGCCTCTGCAGGACCTCCTGGTAGGACAACCCCTCAAGAGCAGAAATCCTCCATTCCACTGGGGTAAAGAACAAGCTGAGGCATTCAAAGAGATGAAAGAGATCCTGACAGGCGATGAAATCTTAGCCTACCCTGATTACAGCCAACCGTTCCTGCTATACACAGATGCCAGTAACGAAGGATTGGGAGCTGTCCTCAGTCAGAAGCAGAATGGCCAAGAAAAAGTCATCGCATATGCAAGCAGGAAGCTCCGGCCAACTGAGAGAAACCCAGAAAACTATAGCAGCTTCAAGTTGGAGTTCCTGGCGCTGGTCTGGGCCATTACAGAAAGATTCAAGCATTACCTTGCCTCCAGCAAGTTCACTGCGTACACAGACAATAACCCCTTGACGCATCTTGAAACGGCCAAGCTGGGAGCCATGGATCAACGTTGGATGGCTCGGCTGTCAAACTATCAATTTACCATCAAGTACAGGGCAGGCCGTAAAATTGCCAACGCTGACGCCTTGTCCAGAATGCCGCATGAATCCGACACGGAGGAAGAATCGGATGACCTGGAAGAGATTGAGCTACTGCGTTCCACAGAAATGGGATGATCCATGAACAACGAGCCCACAGAAAGCGGTGTGGTAAGACGGTAAACCCTTTACCTCATCACAGCTGGAAGGAGACTCAGGACAGCGATCTGGTGGTCAGCTGTATTAAGGAGCTGATAAGACAGGAAGGTTCCTCCTTGGAGAAAGATGCACCTATACCAGCAAAGCTCCTGTGGAACGAGAGAAGCCGGTTGTTTATCTACCGTGAGAAGTTGTGCAGGAGATACGTCGACCCAAGGACCCATGAGATGGTTTGGCAGATAGTGGTTCCCAGAGCAGACATCCAAATGGTGTTAGAAGCCTACCACGATCAAGCGGGACACTTTGGCTGGAAAAAGCTGGAGACCCTGTTGAGGTGTCGGTTCTACTGGGTAGGGATGCGCAGCTCCATCGAGAAGTGGTGCCGGAACTGTGGACCCTGTGGCCTCAGACGAAAAGACTACTGTAGTCAGAAGGCACCCCTGCAGCCTATCCGGACGACTCGTCCCTTGGAGATCGTGGCCTTGGACCATGTCAAGTTGTCACCAAGCAGGTCGGGATACTCATATGCCCTGACCATGGTGGATCACTATTCCAAATTTCTGGTGGTCGCCCCTGTCAAAGATCTGACAGCAGAAACAGCAGCAAAGACCTTCCAAGCAAGTTTCTGCAGACCACACGGATATCCAGAGTAGGTACTGACTGATCGAGGTCCAGCCTTTGAAGCTGAACTGTTTAAGGAATTCTGTCACTTGTATGGGTGTAAGAAGATCAGAACAACACCGTACCACCCTCAAACCAATGGCCTTTGTGAAAAGATGAATCACATTGTCATTGATTTACTGAAATCTGTACCCCTGGAAGAAAGAAATCGGTGGCCAGACTTGTTACCTGACCTGGTCGACTTGTACAACCACATACCAGTAAGTTCCACCAACTGCACTCCAGCCTACCTTATGAGAGCAAGACCAGGAAGACTGCCAATGGATTTGGAACTTGGTGTGGTAGAACCAGAGGCTGATGACACTGCTGAAGATTGGGACACAAACCGACAGGAACAGTACAGGAGAGTACAAGCCTGCGTAGAAGATAGTCTCAATAAAGTAAGGGAAAAGCAAGAGAAGAACTACAACAAAAATGCTCCCGCTAAGCCTTTTATGCCTGGAGAAATTGTGCTAAAAAGAAAGAGAAGAATGCACAAATTGGATGATCAGTGGGAACAGGAGCCATATGTCGTGCAAAATTCCAAATTTGATAACAGAAAGACCTGTACCATTAGCAAGGATGGAGGAAAAACGACTGCAACTGTGTCTAGAGATCATCTAAAGTTGTGTCCGGGTCCACTAAAGCTTCGCGAAGAAGAACCTGTTGTCCATCAGGAAGAGAGTGATGAAGCGGTCATACATACGGATTTGGGAGACTTACCTGCAGATTGGCCCAGAGTGGGAGAAGCTGTAATCATTCCTGTGCTGCAGTTTTATCAACCGCAAGAAGAATCTCTACATCCAGTCATACCAATTGTGCCAGTAGAGTCAGTTCCAGAGAGACCTGTCCCGGCAGAACCCCAATCAGTGGGATCCCAAGAAGCGGAACCACAAGAGGCAGCACCACAAGAAGTGGAATCCCCTGGCGGAGCAGTACCGCATCGCCCAGTCGCTAGCATGCTTGCCAGATCCCTAGAGAGGTGGAGTCGTGTTTACAGTTTGCCGGCACACAGAGCAGATAGGCTAGAGACTACTATACCTGACACCACTCCACGTAGGTCAGAACGTACAACGAAAGGAAGGTTACCTATTCGTTATCAAGAGTAGTCCTAGTAAACTAGTTTAGTATGACCCAGACAGGGGTTTACTGCAACTGAAAATGTATAAAGTTTGAAAAAGATGAAGATTTGCACTTTACTATTGATAAATGTTTACATAGTATGTTTGCTTATTTAAAAGTAGAATACCCGGCTGGGTAAAGAGTTAAAGTGAAGTATAGAAATGTAAAGAGTTAAAGTAAAAGTTGATTGAAATGTGATTTTACTTGAAGAATGTTTAACCATGCAAAGGACTGCGTGGCTGTGGACTTTGCCAGCCCAAAAACTTTTATTGTAAATAGTTCGCACTTCGGTGCCCCATATTGGTTTTACATAAAACCTAAACTACCTCTGAAGAAAAAACCCGTATGGTGTGGCCTAGAGTGAGGTCTGCAGCAATGAAGTCCTGCAGCCCACCCAGGACCCACGTGGGAGGTTTTTGGTGCGGGTCCTCCACAAGAATCTTGTCTTATACTGTGTATATTTATTGAAAAGTATTTTGATAATTTTCTACTGGTCTATGTACAAATTGTAACGTTCAAGAGTCTTTACCTCCCGCAAGGGATGAGTTATTATGTTAATGTTATATGCAAAACAAAAATGTTTTTCTTTTCTATTTCAGCCCGGGAGTGCTGAGTTTAACTAGGGGGGGATGTGTGGCCCAGCTTCGCAAGGCACACATATCTCTGGAAAATGCACAGGAAGGTAACTGTAAAGCTTGATATTCATTCACGCACACTTCTCAGCATTGCCACTAGAGGCATATCAGACTATTTAGTAGTGTGACGTAGCAAAGTTAGTGTTCAGTCTGTTTCCTGTCTTAGGACAGTGCAGTCAAGCCTTGGGTGGCTCAGGAGTGAGTCATCCCATCCATCTTGATTCCAATCAGATCAGTCTTGGAGGGAGAGGAGAGAAGACTGAACCCACACAGAGCTTGTGTAGCTCATCTGACAAGAAAGTGGAGGCTATTACGGGTGAAGTGAATCATCCTAGCCTAGTCAGAGCTACCCCTTAACCTGCTACTCAGAACAAGCTGCCCGTGTTCCTAAGAAAGGAGGAAGGAAAGGAATTACAGCAGTTATATCAAAGAGCCAACTGAGAACAGGTCAGTGAGCACTGAAGGAAATCTGACCTTGGCACGCTTGCTACACGTGCTTATGTTAAGAGCGAGAGCAGGGCGAAGGGCGAGTGGAGAAGTAAGAGTGACAAAGGGACAAATCACCCTCACTCAGTTAACCGGACACCGGGGTCCGAAGCGTTGCTAGTGCTTTATGCCTAGTAATAAGAAAACCGGAGGCTTTCTGGACTACAAGTCGCAGAAGGTAGCCCTAAGCGCCGATACGTAAATGGAGTCAGGGAGAACGGGGACTTTGAGTCAAGTGCACGACAAAAGTAAGGACTTAGTTCTCTCAACATCTGATAATCAGAGACATAGAAGGCTCCACCACAATATTGGCCGGGCGCAGTTGCTATTGAAAGAGTTGCACTTGACTTTATGCAAGTTGTACTCACACACATTAAAGGGATAAAGGAGGCCTCTAACCTGATCAACAGTTCTCCTGAATGTGCATTCTCCAACCTGACCAGCTCCCCGGGACATACCTGCAACATCTACAAGTAAAGGTATGGAAAGAGATTGCATTGTGTGTGACTGAATTCTTATCTGCACCCTGCATCACCACCATAGACTTTGAGGGACCAGTCCCACCTGTGGGGGACCTAACACCTAGCTGCCATAACATCCCCTCAGAGATCTACCCTGCAGCGCTGGTCAATTAGATCAGAAACCACAGGTGGCGTCACGAACTATAACTACAATCCCCTGTAAATATTCCCCCATTGCATGACCGCCAGGGCCACGGACCGAGCTCTGCTGCCAGTGACATTCCCCATAGACTTCCATGGGCTCGGTTCCGAGTACCCCATAGCCCTGCTACCACCAATGTGGTGCGCGTCAACTATTTTATGTGACATACAGTATTTCTCTGTTTTAAGGGCATAAAAATTCAAAATTTGAAAATTGTGAAATTTTCAAAATTTTTGCCATATTTCCGTTTCTTTCATAAATAAACGCAAGTTAGATTGAAGAAATTTTACCACTAACATGAAGTACAGTATGTCACGAGAAAACAACCTCAGAATCGCCAAGATCCGTTGAAGCGTTCCAGAGTTATAACCTCATAAAAGGACAGTGGTCAGAATTGTAAAAATTGGCCTGGTCATTAACGTGCAAACCACCCTCGGGGGTAAAAGGGTTAAAGGGTACTTATCGTAGTCTTCTCTGGTCCTCATTCACATAGAGTCTAATGGGAGTTGGAGTACAGGCAACGGCTGGTGTGGTGTCCTCAAATGACATCCAACAAATCATGGTCCAGCTTCTGGCGGCAACGGGCGGTTACCGGTTTTGCCTGCTGAGCCCCTAGTCCATAAATCTGTGCAGAAGAAGTGGGGAGCACTGCAGCAGCCTCCGTCCAACACGTGTGCCACTGCGCGTTAGTTAGCAATGGAGAACACACCTCAATGTCCCGCACCTGGCCCACGCTCCTCCGCGTGAGCGCTGCACTCTGCTTAGCCAGGCGCACGGCGCTCTGCACATACACTGGCTCACCGGAGCGTTCGTGCAAGTTCCGTTGGGGCACGACTCCGCTCTGCCTCTCTCGCTGAAGAGTGCACCGCACACCTTCCTCCGCTCTCACTACCGGCGGAAACTAACTTCTCTTTCCCGCTCTTCCTGCTCATTTCCCGGCTTAGTCAGAGCAGACTCTATATACATATAGAGACCCCATACCTGATAGGATGAAGGCTCCTGCTCTCTCCATATTCTGGAGTCATATCCACACGTGTTTCTTGAAGCCCCCTCTGCAGGAGGCCACATTTATTGGTTCTGGCTTCAATATGAGAGGACATTTTATTATTCTACAGAATTTCCAAGAAGAAAAACATTTCTCCCGTTCCTGCATTTTCCAGTAAAACCAGTCTCGTTATTAAACATCGGATGCTCCAGATCTAGTGTCACTGAGGGCGTGAAATTGCAATTTCCCTCCGGAGCGGGGATTTTGTTAGTAGGAATAAAAAAAATAATCTATAGAGAAATTGAATCCTTAGACCCCAGTGATAATTATGGGCTACGGCCTCCTCCTATCACATAGCATTCATAGTACGAAGTGCTTCTTATATGGTAACTTTGGACTTTTTCAGGCACCAGCAGCCAGGATCGACTTTTACCTCTGCAACACATTCGCCCCTTCTGTTTGAGCCATTTTTCGTTATTGCTTTTTCTTTCCTTTTTTTAGATTTCTTTTTTCTTTTCAGGACAAGTTGTCGTTTTCACATTTTTTACACCATGCACATTGTCGTATAATACTCTGAAAATAGGGAAAAAAAATCCAAGTGAGATGAAAGGGTGAAAAAAATACCAATTCCGCCATTGATTTTTTGGGTTTCTTTTTTAAGTCATTCATTGTGCGGTAAAAATGACCGGTTATACAGGTCTTTTTTAAAGTTTTTCTACTTTTATAAAGATAAAAACTTTTTAGGAATATAAATGTGTCTTCTTTGGCCTACAACCTTTTGATTTTTCCATCGCTAGAAATGTATGAGGACTTCGTTTTTTTTGCAGTGCCAGTGACCTGTATTTTTTGGCATCGTTTTTGGGTAATTTTTCATAGTTTTTTCCTTTAATTTTTTTGAGAGACGCAGTTATATATATTTTTTTATTTTGTCATTTTCTTCACAGTAACAACAATTTGGTTACTGTTACTTTTATTGTAATTTTTACAACTATTTTCTACTGAAATATGTAAGCCTCCAGATAATCAAATAACCCCGTCACCAGCCTTGACCATGAGGGATGTTATTAACTATTAACTCCCAAACTGAACACCATAGATTTCTCTATTAATTCACTCACTTCTCTAGCCTACCAGTGTACCTCACCTGTTCCAGATCCGAGCCTTGCTTCCCTCACCCATGTCCGCTGAACCCTGTTGTGTTGCACATCGAGGTTTGCAGAAGGCCCAGTGTAAGGAGATGAACAGGAGCAGTGTTGGCGGTTGGGGAAACACTCTAGGGCCGGAACTATCGGGGCCGTCATCACTGTTGCAGGGAGACGACTAGTCTGGGTGGTTGAAATCTGAGCACCTGACCACAGGGGGCGTGGGCGACTGGGCGACATAAAGAGACCTGAGCTCAGGAATGAGACAGCCTTGGTGGGAAGGTGACTACAGAGCAGGAAGTAGGTTGACTCCCTCTCCTTAACTACCGCCACTGACTCAGTGCTTTTGCAGACTTCCCGACTCTCAATTTCTCTACTTAGTGTCCCATGACGTACCAGACCCATACAGTGCAGTACAGCTGACGTAACTTCTTTTCCTGAACTTTGTGATTCCGTGCGAGGCCTTGTTCCCTCTGTGGCCTGTAAGGTGTTGTGCTCCCGGTGTACCGCGATCTCCTTAAGGAACCAGGAGAAGGAACTGCATCAACGCCCCAAAGGAGCCAAGATCAACAGACCCAAGATCAACGGACTCAGAACCCACGGATCCAGATACTTCGGCACAGTCAGGAGACAGTGCATCTCGTTCCTACACAGCAGAGCCAGAAACTTTGTTCACGGATTGCGACACCGTTGGGAGCTGTTCCAACCACCTCCCAACCAGAACTTCAACCGATAAGTCATTACTTTCATTTCTTCCCTTCTTGTTACGTTTATTGTGTAGTTCACGATTTTGCATAATTACCTCCCTGCATGAAGGTTCCCTTGAATACTTATTTCTAAATTACCTAAGTAAATCTGTTAACCCCTTCTGTGTCTCCTGCTGTTTACTGCATCTGACGAACCTTTACACCAGCATGGTATTGTGGCGCCCCTGAGGGTTCAGTCGCCACAGAGGTGTGGCATCTCAACCAGAGGTGTGACACCTGACTCTCAGGTAAGGAGGGAGCACACCTAGGACTCCACACCTGCATCCAACACACCATGCCAGCTGAGCGTTCCCTTCGGGAGGATGGTCTGACTCAGACTGGTTAGCAAAGGGTGTAGACATGGGTGGGTGGAGTTAGGAGCAGCACTTAGGCTGCGTGTGAGAATAGAGAGCAGACAGTCTCTGACTGAGTCTTCGTCTGAGTTCACCTCAGGGAGAAACTACTAGAGTCAGCGAAAGGATCCGAAAAGGCACGGACGTTGGTTTATCCATCCGTGGCCCCCATCCTGAAGAAGGAAGGACCAAGGCCATCAGGGAGCAGCCCCTAGACTAGTGGGAAAGCTTCACGCCCTGCTAGTAAGCTGACGGCGGTGATCACTTTATGGGTCATTGCCACCACCACCAGCAGCATCCCCTGGAAGGCAGCTTTATAGGACCAAGGACGTACAGCATTGATCTGTTTCCCGACAGGCCCGCAGCTTCTGATCCAAAGGACTGTATGGTGAGGTGTTAGGAAGTAGAAAGGAGTAAAGAGCACAGAGAGTGAAGGCCAGAAAGGAACATACTGAGAGGGAGTCCTGGGAAGTGCGACCAATCTACCTGGGGGTTACTGGACCACTCACCCGGAGGACACAGTGCCAGGCGGGCATCTGTCTTTTGGCCAAAGACCGTGAGTAAAAACCCTGAACTGCACTTGGACTGTCTCCTAGAATTATTCCAGCGTCGCACATTCCTCTCTGCGACATCCACAAGCACCATCCCTTCACTACCACATCTACCTGCCCTGGAAGAACACTACCTCACCTGTAGGAGGTACACCAACTAGCTGCACTACACCATCTCTTCCAGAGGACCTGCACAGCAGCGCTGGTCACCATGACCAGATACTACAGGTGGCGTCACGAATCACTATACGAACATTATCCCCTGGAAATATAAACCCCTTTTTTGGATGAGCGCTCAGGGCCACGGACCGAGTCGTGGCTACCATGACATCCCCCATAGAAATCAACGGGCTCAGGTCCGAGTACCCCACGGCCCTGGCGGGCGACTCATTTCTGGCGTCACGAACAGGATAGCAAAGCCCGGTGATGCCGGGTCCTGTGTGCCTATATTGACTGTTTGTTATGCAAGAGAATCGTCAACAACAGTAGAGACTTTAATGCAAAGTTGTGAAACATCACTGCCATATTTGCACCACGAGGCGCTGGTGAAGAAGAAGGGCGTATCTTTGTGGGCGTGAGCTCACCCTGAGGCGCGAAAATAATGACCGCCCAGTCTAAATGCTTCTGCAATGTGCGGACATGCCCCACGGCGAAAGAGATCCGCTTCCTGATCCTCTTTGGCAGGAGAAAGAGGACAAAAAGCCCCCGTCCCCTAAAAAAACAGCGGCAACTCCTCCACGAAGAAACCAAAAAGTTCCTGACCAAGATGGCGACCGGTGGCGAACTGGAGATGGAGAAAGCTGAACCTGCGGAGCTGATCCGGCAGCGAGAGGAGGCTGAGCGGATGAAGCAGAGCTGGAGAGCGCTCATGCTCGCCGGGACCAACCGCTGGAGCCGCAGCACGCGCTGAGGCGCCCCATCACTCCAGCACCCGGAGCAGAAGAAGTACCCGGCTCAGGAGCAACCAGTGAGGCGGAAGACCCAGGCCCCACTGAGGAGTCGCTGGTGGGACCGCTGCCCTCGCCGCCAGTCAGAGAACCCGGTAGGCCCCAAGCGTCCTTGGATTGGGACAGGCCCTGCGGAATGGAGGAGCTGCAGACGCAACTAACAGCGGTGTCGCAATGGAAGGAGTCCGGAGCCTAAGAAATGCAGGTAACTGGCGACGATATCACTGCGGCAGCCGATGACACCCTGGTGTAACCCCTGACACCCCCACCAGCCTGGTGCACACCAGCCACACAGACAGTAGTGGTGGAGTCGATGACCCTGGTGCTAGGCAATGTGCCCGTGGACAGGAATGGTCCTGTGCTTGCACAGCCATCAGGTGGTAGCTTTCAGCTGACACCCGGTGTTACCCCAGCTAAATAAATGTTAACCCGGACAGGGTTTGTAGTTTGTACATAATTTAGTATTTTTTTATGTTTTGAATGTCGGTGAACTTTGAGGCCATGAACTAGGCTGGTCCGCAAACTTTCTGTAAATAGTTAGCACTTCTTAAGGTGCTCCTTCTTGGTTTTACGCAATCTTTTACAGTGCACTGATTGCACTACTACCTCAGAAGACAAAAACCCGTTAGGTGTGGCCGAAGACGAGGTCTGCTGAAAGTGACCAATTATGTCTTGCAGCCCACCGAAGACCAACGTTGGAGGTTTGGAGCGGGTCCTCCACAAGCACAAGTTTAAATGCAACAGTCTTATTGCACTTTACTTAGTCTAAATTAAAAGAGAGTTTTATAAATGTTATTTATGTAATGTTTAACCGAAAGTGCCTCCCATAAAGGGAAGATGAGTTTGAAATTGTTTTTCTATTGTAATGCATTACCAAAAATTTGTATTTTCTTGTAACAACCTTTACTCTGTTTCAGCCCGCGGACATGCTGTGTTTAACGGGGGGAGGGAATGTGGCGCCCCTGAGGGTTCAGTCGCCACGGAGGTGTTGCATCTCAACCAGAGGTGTGACACCTGACTCTCAGGTAAGGAGGGAGCACCCCTAGGACTCCACACCTGCATCCAACACACCATGCCAGCTGAGCATACCCTTCGGGAGGATGGTCTGACTCAGACTGGTTAGCAAAGGGTGTAGACATGGGCTGGTGGAGTTAGGAGCAGCACTTAGGCTGCGTGTGAGAATAGAGAGCAGACAGTCTCTGACTGAGTCTTCGTCTGAGTTCACCTCAGGGAGAAACTGCTAGAGTCAGCGAAAGGGTCCGAAAAGGCACGGACATTGGTTTATCCATCCGTGGCCCCCATCCTGAAGAAGGAAGGACCAAGGCCATTAGGGAGCGGCCCCTAGACTAGTAAGAAAGCTTCTTCACGCCCTGCTAGTAAGCCGACGGCGGTGATCACTTTATGGGTCATTGCCACCACCACCAGCAGCATCCCCTGGAAGGCAGCTTTATAGGACCAAGGACGTACAGCATTGATCTGTTTCCCGACAGGCCCGCAGCTTCTGATCCAAACGACTGTATGGTGAGGTGTTAGGAAGTAGAAAGGAGTAAAGAGCACAGAGAGTGAAGGCCAGAAAGGAACATACTGAGAGGGAGTCCTGGAAGTGCGACCAATCTACCTGGGGGTTACTGGACCACTCACCTGGAGGACACAGTGCCAGGCGGGCATCTGTCTTTTGGCCAAAGACCGTGAGTAAAAACCCTGAACTGCACTTGGACTGTCTCCTAGAATTATTCCAGCGTCACACATTCCTCTCTGCTACATCCACAAGCACCATCCCTTCACTACCACATCTACCTGCCCTGGAAGAACACTACCTCACCTGTAGGAGGTACACCAACTAGCTACACTACACCATCTCTTCCAGAGGACCTGCACAGCAGCGCTGGTCACCATGACCAGATACTACAGGTGGCGTCACGAATCACTATACGAACATTATCCCCTGGAAATATAAACCCCTTTTTTGGATGAGCGCCCAGGGCCACGGACCGAGTCGTGGCTACTGTGACATCCCCAATAGAAATCAACGGCCTTGGGTCCGAGTACCCCACGGCCCTGATGGACGACTCAGTATACCTTTTTACAGTTTCCTGTCCACCTGTGGTCTCCATTACATCTGCTTCCTGTTCACAGTCTCCTGTCCGCCTGTAGTCTCCAGGACCTCTGCTACCTGTTCACAGGCTTCTGTCCGTCTGTGGTCTCTCTGACCTTTGCTGCCTTTTCACTGTCTCCTGTCTGCCTGTATTCTCAAGGACCTCTGCTACCTGTTCACGCCTGTGGTTGCCAGGAACTCTGCTACATTTTCACAGTCTCCTGTCCACTTGTGGTCTCCAGAACATTTGCTACCTATTCACGGTCTCCTGTCCGCCTGTAGTCTCCAGGACCTCAGCTACCTGTTCATGATCTTCTGTCCTCCTGTGGTCTCCAGGACTTTTGCTACCTGTTTACGGTCTCCTGTCCGCCTGTAGTCTCCAGGACCTCAGCTACCTGTTCATGATCTTCTGTCCTCCTGTGGTCTCCAGGACTTTTGCTACCTGTTCATGGTCTCCTGTCCACCTGTGGTCTCCAGGACCTCTGCTACCCTTTCACGATCTCCTGTCCTCCTGTAGTCTCCAGGACCTCTGCTTCCTGTTCACGATGTCCTGTCCTCCTGTGATCTCCTGGACCTCTGCCACCTGTTCACGGTCTCCTGTCCTCCTGTGGTCTCCTGGACCTCTGCTACCTGTTCACGGTCTCCTGTCCACCCGTGGTCTCCAAGACCTCTGCTTCCTGTTCGCGGTTTGCTGTCCGCTTGTGGTCTTCAGGAACTATGCTTTCTGTTCAGTCTCCTGTCCACCTGTGGTCTCCAGGACCTCTGCTACCTGTTCATGGTCTCCTGTCCTCCTGTGGTCTCCAGTACCTGTTTCCTGCGTGCTTCACCTGCTTGCTGCATTGACACCCATGGCCTTTATGCTCACATGGAACTTGGTCTTGGAAGATCCACTTCACCAGATGAGCCTAACAGCTTTCATCAAAAACCCTTTGCCGCCAAATACTATCAGAGCTGTTAAAGAAGTTGTCCCCTACTAGGACAACTTCTTCTCATACCCCTCGCTTGGCCCAGATAACATAACAAAGCTTATATTCACCTCCTGTGCTGGTACTGTTCCCCCGATGTCAGCACTTGCTCTCCCCGGTGCTGTCGTGCGGTGTTGTGACGCTGGTGCACAATCAGCGCTGGCGTCACTGTCCCCGCCTTTGGACAAATCGACCATAAAGAGGAAGTCAGAGACCATCTGCAAATGCTACAGACTGTAGACATTTTCATTAATTAATTTTCCACTCTAGGCCAGTAGGGTTATCATTATTAACTCTTGCACATACCCTCTACCATCAGGCATTTCCTGTGTTAGTTGGGGGTCCTCTTGTGCTGTTAGGTACGTGGTTATATCACACAATGGTTTACGACTAAGCTGTATATTACAGTTTTCCCAGCTGATGTATATCTTCTCATATCCGTTTCATCGTATTCCTCTCCTTGCATATACAATCAATACTTCCAACATCTTTCCATATATATAGAAGTCTATTTTCAGCTCTGGAATTCTACATGGCCTTCATATATGATAATATCAATAGTCCCATGATTTATTAAGGTACCATGGCAGTAATTTCTAGACCTTGTCCTGCCACTTTTGACCACATAAGTTATGACTTTGTGTCAGCCATAAAGTGGAAAATATATTGGACTCGGGTTCAACAGCGTAGAAAAAGCGGTGAGCAGATAAATCTTCTGGACGGCACCTGCGCCATTATCTCATGAGACCTGTACAATTCTTATAAGTTATTATTTAATCTACTGTTATGTTTTTTAGAAATGTTTGTTGCTGTATGTTGCATAGAACTTACTTAACTACTATAGTTCTAGCAAATGTCCAATTATGTGTCCGAGTTTACCAAAAATAAACATGTCGTATTGTTAAAAGATGTGTCCTTTTTTTAAATTTTTTTTTTCAGAGACCATTGTATGTATTGTATTTTTTAAACATTTCTGCAATTGTTTGGAACAATGTATCTTCTGCAGCTTGCAAGTGTTTCCATGCACTGCAAGCAGCTCTGCCCCCTTTGTGGGCAAATTCTCTGGCGGTTGCATCCCCCTGTGCTCATGAGCATGTCCAGATGACCCATGCTTCTCCTCATCAATTCCCCACTCTCTATACCGTCTAACTGTCTTGGATCCAGCAGAACAGTCCCGAACTTGGGGAGGTGCCCCACTGTGCCGGGAGCTTAGGGGTTTGTCCCAACTTTATATATAAAGGTGGAGCAGGGAACCATAAATTCTCCACTCCACTATTATATCTGGATATAACTTGCAAGGACTTTCAGGTCAGGTGACAATCTAAGATCCTGTAACTGGTACAGGTATGAGACAGGGCACACAGGTGTCACGTCTGTCAGAGGCCCAAAAAGCCTGCTACCTCTGATGGACTTGGCACAAGCCACTCCATTGGGCAGAGTCCAGAGGAACCCCAACCTTCACCTTTTAACCCCTGTATAGGATCTGCACTTACAACGGTATCCAGTAAATTAATTTCATGGAAGGAGTGAACTGAATTGAATTGCTTCCGGAGGAGTGAACCAGGAGCAAGAAGGGTAGTCCATGCCAAGAGATCACATTAGGGACAACATCGGAAAACAAATAGATGGTCAAAATTCACGTTAAGGTCAGAAAATAGGAGAAATTATGAAGAAAACACACGAGCAAAGACTAGAGCTACAAACCAGGTAAGCAGAGCTCATTGACTGGTAGAGGAAGTCAGAGACCCATGGGTTTAAATAGCAGGCAGCCCAGCCCAGGGCTCTCAGAATTGGTAATCACAACTAGATAAGTAACCCCATAGCTCCCTGATCTAGTGATACCCAAAAGTCCCAGGAACAAAACAGGATTGAGGCTGTCACGCATCACCCGCAACACAGGCACGGTGCCACTAAAGGCCGAATCACAAATGGACGGACAGGAAACAGCACACATGTTATAAAAGGCAACTGGGTTGCTTGTGTGGAGACTTCAAACTTTTTTGGAAGGCACTGTGAAGGTATTATACTGTTTAGAAAGAACTGTGTGGGTAAATGTGGGGGAGCATCATAATGCGTCGGGAGACTGTAGTGGGCATCATGTCATGTTGGGGCCCGGAAGGAGCACCTAACTGTGTTGGGGACTGAAAGGGCATCATACTGTCATATATTATACTATCATATATGGGGATGTATACTGTGGAAGAGCAATGTGAGGGCATGATACTTTGTGGGGGGGTTGTGGTGGCATCATATTGTCACTGTGGGAGCATCATAATATATAGGGGCACTGGGCATGGTATCATTCTGTGTGGGGGAAAAATGGGGGTACAATACTTTGTTGGAGGGACTGTATGGTCATAATACTGTTTTGTTGGACTGTGGGACCATCATACTGTATGAGGTCAGATTGTGGGGGCAATGTAAGGTGCGTGGGTGAAAGTTGTGGGGCAATTAATACTGTATGGGGCATCATACTGTGTGGGAGAAGGTTGTGCAGGCATCATACTGTGTGAAAGAAAGTTGTGGGGGCATCATACTGTAAGAGAGGAAGATGTGCAGTCATTATGCTGTGAGTTGAGGTTATAGGGACATCATATTATATGGAGGGAGCTTGTTGGAACATCTTACTGGAACCTCTAGGTTGTTTGGGCGTAATACTGTGTGTGTGTGGGTGGGTTGTGGAGCATTATACTGTGTGGGAGGAGGTTATTGGGGCATCATACTGTATAGAGGGAGGTTGCTGGTGCATTATACTGTGTGGGAGGATGT
The DNA here is from genome assembly GCA_033576555.1 of Oophaga sylvatica. NCBI lineage: Eukaryota > Metazoa > Chordata > Amphibia > Anura > Dendrobatidae > Oophaga > Oophaga sylvatica. Next base: position 987,855,425 of record JARQOD010000001.1, on the reverse strand, counting down.
TGCTTGGGCATTATACTGTGTGTTGGGTTGTGGGGCATTATACTGTGTGTGAGGCTGAGGGGCATTATACTATGTGGGAGAAGGTTGTTGGGGCATCATACTGTATGGAAAGAGGTTGCTTGGGCATTTTACTGTGCGTGGAGTTGTGGAGCATTATACTGTGTGAAAGGAGGTTATTATTATTATTGTACTTGTCTACATTTTCCCTTTTCATATGTAAAGCGCCATGGAATAAATGGCGCTATATAAATGTATAATAATAATAATAATAATTAGGGCATCATACTGTATGGAGGGAGGTTTCTTGGGCATTATACTGTGTGTGGGGTTGTGGGGCATTAAACTGTGAGTGGGGTTGTGGGACATTATACTGTGTGTGGGGTTGTAGGGCATTATACTGTGTGTGGGGTGGAGGGGCATTATACTGTGTGTGGGGTGGAAGGGCATTATACTGTGTGTGGGGTTGTGGGGCATTATACTGTGTGTGGGGTTGAGGGGCATTATACTGTGTGTGGGGTTGAGGGGCATTATACTGTGTGTGGGGTGGAGGGGCATTATACTGTGTGTGGGGTGGAGGGGCATTATACTGTGTGTGGGTGGAGGGGCATTATACTGTGTGTGGGGTGGAGGGGCATTATACTGTGTGTGGGGTGGAGGGGCATTATACTGTGTGTGGGGTTGTGGGGCATTATACTGTTTGTGAGGTTGTGGGGCATTATACTGTGTGTGGGGTTGAGGGGCATTATACTGTGTGTGGGGTGGAGGGCATTATACTGTGTGTGGGGTGGAGGGGCATTATACTGTGTGTGGGGTTGTGGGGCATTATACTGTTTGTGAGGTTGTGGGGCATTATACTGTGTGTGGGGTTGAGGGGCATTATACTGTGTGTGGGGTTGAGGGGCATTATACTGTGTGTGGGGTTGTGGGGTATTATACTGTGTGTGGGGTTGAGGGGCATTATACTGTGTGTGGGAGCCACTCAGAGCATCAAATTGCATGTGGGTGCTAGGAAAAGATTTTATAGTGTTGGAACACTAATGGGCTTCACTGGGGCACTATTTTTGTGTGGACACATATAAAGGACGGAGTTAGGTTAGGGGAGTGACTTAGGGTAAAGTAAAAATTGCCATTGTGCAGTGCAGTGGGTTCGGAAAGTATTCAGACCCCTTTAAATTTTTCACTCTTTGTTTCATTGCAGCCATTTGGTAAATGCAAAAAAGTTCATTTTTTTTCTCATTAATGTACACTCTGCACCCCATCTTAATAAAAACCAGAAATGTAGACATTTTTGCAAATTTATTAAAAAGAAAAACTGAAATATCACATGGTCATAAGTATTCAGATCCTTTGCTCAGACACTCATATTTAAGTGACATGCTGTCCATTTCTTTGTGATCCTCCTTGAGATGGTTCTACTCCTTCATTGGAGTCCAGCTGTGTTTAATTAAACTGATAGGACTTGATTTGTAAAGGCGCACACCTGTCTATATAAGACCTCACAGCTCACAGTGCCTGTCAGATCAAATGAGAATCATGAGGTCAAAGGAACTGGCCAAGGAGCTCAGAGACAGAATTGTGGCAAGGCACACGTCTGGCCAATGTTACAAAAGAATTTTTGCAGTACTCAAGGTTCCAAAGAGCACAGTGGCCTCCATAATCCTTAAATGGAAGAAGTTTGGGACCAGCAGAAGTCTTCCCAGACCTGGTCGTAACCCCAAACTGAGCAATCGTGGGAGAAGAGCCTTGGTGAGAGAGGTAAAGAAGAACCCCAAGATCACTGTGGCTGAGCTCCACAGATGCAGTAGGGAGATGGGGAAAGTTCCACAAAGTCAACTATCACTGCAGCCCTCCACCAGTGGGGCCTTTATGGCAGAGTGGCGCGATGGAAGCCTCTCCTCAGTGCCAGACACATGAAAGCCCGCATGGAGTTTGCTAAAAAAAAACACATGATGGACTCCCAGACTATGAGAAATAAGATTCTCTGGTCTGATGAGACGAAGATAGAACTTTTTTGTGATATTTCTAAGCGGTATGTGTGGAGAAAACCAGGCACTGCTCATCACCTGCCCAATACAATCTCAACAGTGAAACATGGTGGTGGCAGCATCATGCTATGGGGGTGTTTTTCAACTGCAGGGACAGGACGACTGTTTGCAATTGAAGGAAACATGAATGTGGGCAAGTACAGAGATATCTTGGATGAAAACCTCTTCCAGAGTGCTCTGGACCTCAGACTTGGCTGAAGGTTCACCTTCCAACAAGACAATGACCCTAAGCACACACCTAAAATAACAAAGGAGTGGCTTCAGAACAACTCTGTGACCATTCTTCACCAGCCCAGCCAGAGCCCTGACCTAAACCCAATTAAGCATCTCTGGAGAGACCTGAAAATGGCTGTCCACCAACGTTGACCATCCAACCTGACGGAACTGGAGAGGATCTGCCAGGAAGAATGGCAAAGGATCCCCAAATCCAGGGGCGAAAAACTTGTTTCATCATTCCCAAGAAGACTCATGGCTGTACTAGCTCAAAAGGTGCTTCTACTCAATATTGAGCAAAGGGTCTGAACACTTATGACCATGTGATATTTCAGTTTTTCTTTTTTTAATAAATTTGCAAAAATTTCTACATTTCTGTTTTTTTTCCAGTAAAGATGGGGTGCAGAGTGTACATTAATGAGGGAAAAAATAACTTTTTTGAATTTACCAAATGGCTGCAATGAAACAAAGAGTGAAAAATTTAAAGGGGTCTGAATACTTTTCGAACCCACTGTAGATGTGTTTATTGATTTTTCATGCCATAACCTTTAAAGGGATTATCCCAGATTTAGAAAATTTTTAACTAAGCATGTGAATTCAAAGTACTGGTGGAACAAAGAGGCGTAAACCACAAATTATTATTTTTTCTTTAATCCCCTTTGCTCCATCCTCAACACATTGGGGTTCGTTTTGTCATTAATAAGGACCAGGAGCAGATTACAATGAGGGCAAACTGAGATAATTCCCCGGTGCCCCGCACTAAAACGGGAAGGGTAGGGGGCCTGGCACTCCAAGGGGAAGAGGAGGGGTCTCGGACCAGGCCTTCCCCTCTTCTGCTCACTAGGCCCCAGGGACAGGATCCTGTCGGTTCAGTAGCTGTCCAGTTGAAATCTATTGCCAAAGCTTCCCGCATGGCAATAGTTAACAGCCGCCTGCTAGTCACAGGCCGGCAGCTCATGTTGGCGCACACGTCTTTGGCGTATGATGTCACTGTCATGCACCGGCGCATGGGTGAAGGAGAGAATGCCGCTGAATCACGGCCCGGTAAGAAGAAACTTTTTTCAAACTTTTGTTGTAAAGCCGCACTATGGGTGCAGGATAGCAGATCATATGGGGCAGTATAGAGACAACATGTGGGCAGAATGGAGACACATGGAGGCAGAATGGAGGCAAATGGGGGCAGAATGGAGACACATGGGGCAGAATGGAGAGACATGGGGAAGAATGGAGAGACATGGGGCAGAATGGAGAGACATGGGGGCAAAATGGAGAGAACATATGCTGGGAGGATGGAGACATATGGGGCAACGAATGAGACACAAGGATCCAGGAATGAGACATAAGGAGACAGGCATGAGATACGTGGGGTCCAAAATGGAGTACATATGGGAACAGAATGAGGGACATTATTACTGTAGGGACTAATTAAGGGATATTTTTTACTGCTTGTGATTATATTTTTGAGGTTACTGTTTTCAGAGGGGGGAGGTTGTGTTACTGTGCTGGGTGACACTGTCACATTTTTTCTTTATCTGGCAAAGTGTAGAAGTTGGGGAAAAAGTGGGGGAATGTGCTCTGGAAGTGGTGCTCTAGATAACTGTGTTATTTTATGTAAAGACGAGTCCTGGCTGGAAGACGTGATGGTGGTCTGCTCTGGACGAAGAAGCAAAGCAAAGATGAAGGACTTCAACTAGAGATGTCACTGGTGAGTCAGTGCATTATCTGTACACTGACACTATACATTGTATACTATGTACAGAGCTCCTGTGTATAATGTCATTGATGGTCACCGTATTACCTGTACACTATATACAGAGCTCCTGTGTATAATTATCACTATATTACCTGTATACTATATACACAGGAACTCTGTATATACTGTAAAGTCACTGGTGATCCCTATATTACCTGTACACTGACACTATATGCAGAGCTCCTGTTGTATAATGTCACTGGTGATCCCTGTATTACCTGTACACTGGCACTATATACAGAGCTCCTGTGTATAATGTCATTGATGGTCACCGTTTTACCTGTACACTATATATAGAGCTCCTGTGAATAGTTACACTGGTGATCACTATATTACCTGTATACTATATACACAGGAGATCTGTATATACTGTAAAGTCACTGGTGATCCCTATATTACCTGTACACTGACACTATATACAGAACTCCTGTGTATAATGTCACTGGTGATCCCTATATTACCTGTACACTGACACTATATACAGAGCTCCTGTGTATAATGTCACTGGTGATTCCTGTATTACCTGTACACTAACACTATATACAGACCTCCTGTGTATAATGTCACTGATGATGCCTGTATTACCTGTACACTGACACTATATACAGAGCTCCTGGGTATAATGTCACTGGTAATCACCTGTACCCTGACACTATACACTGTATACTATGTACAGAGCTCCTGTGTATAATGTCACTTATGGTAATATTAGTGATGTGATTTTGTTTTTATTAATGATCAGTATTGTAGTAATCGGTCACTATGTGGTGGTAATATGTGATCTGGTCATTGTGTGGTGGTATTTGTCCCTTATATGTGCTATTATTGGGTTACTATATGGTGGTAATATGTGGCCCTGCCATGGTTTGGTAGTATTTGTTCCTTGTATGTGTTATTATTTGGTCTCTATGTGGTGGTAATATGTGATCTGGTCATGGTGTGGCGGTATTTGTTCCTTGTATGTGATATTATTTGGTCACTATGTGGTGGTAATATTTTGTCTGGTCATGGTGTGTTGGTATTTGTCCCTTGAATGTTGTATTATCTGGTCACTATGTGGTGGTAATATGAGGTCTTGTCACTGTGGATATGCAATGTTAGTTTGACTGATGTAGTGCTATTATTTTACTTTTGAAGTTTCCATATTACATTGAAAACTGCCGACATGATGACCTACTAATGTCACTGCTGATATCTCCGATATGATTTTAAAAAATCTTTTGGTCTAAAAAAAAAGCTGATGACTGCATATGTGATCTGGTGTTAGATGGGAACCGTTAATGTGTGATTGGTGAGGATGTGGTGCAGAAGTGGAATTTTTCCAAGAGTGGTGGTAGGACTGTGGAAGGTTCGAGGGGCTGAGATGGAGATAGAGTGGAGCCTGGGTGAGGTCTCAAGGGGCCCAAAAATGTTGCTATTATGGTGCCTTGAAATTCCGGGTGGCAGTCCTGTGTATATTCTTTATTACACAGCATCCCCACTTATATGTTTAGCGCCATCCCTTATTACATATCATCTCCTTTTGTTATGTATAAAATCATAGCATCCCCTCTTGCTATTTATAGTGCCATCCCTTATTACATAGTATCATTTATTATTATTATGTATAGTTCCATCTCTTATTATATAGTATCCCATCTCTTGTTATGTATAGCGCCATCCCTTATTACATAGTCTCATTTATTATTATTATGTATAGTTCCATCCCTTATTATATAGTATCCCGTCTCTTGTTATGTATAGTGCCATCCCTTATTACATAGTCTCATTTATTATTATTATGTATAGTTCCATCCCTTATTATATAGTATCCCATCTCTTGTTATGTATAGCACCATCCCTTATTACATAGTACCATCTATTATTATGTATAGTACTGGACATAAGGGAAAAAAAATCAGCCACGTTCCCCACTCTCTCTGTCTTCTTACATCTACCAATGTGTATCGGTATGTTCTTGTGTGACATCATATGACTTCCCAAAAACGTGATGCGACATTTGACATGATACATGGGGTTCTGGGAGGGTGGAAAAGGCTCACACACTCTAAACTGCTCGGGGCTCTCGTTACCCTTAATCCACCCCTGGGGGTGACATGTAGATTGGTATCAGGCCACCAGCAGGTAGATCACTAGTAAAATATACGGCAAGTGATCTGCAATGAAAAATTGTAAATGCAATGTGGCTACGTGGAGTCTTTCATGAATGCAAAAACAAGTTTATGGGGCTACATTAGAAAGTTATAGTAAGTTAAACATATGGGTAGAAAAAAATAATCCCATAAAAAATAAATTTGCAAATTTCAGATAAAAATTACAAGAAAATGTAATTATTGGTTAGTAGGAAAATCAGGACCATATAATTAGACTCAGTCCCATTAAGTGATTTTTTTTAGCACCGCATTAGACCCCTAAACTCATTCAGACTCCAAATTAGACCCCTTAAGTGAATTTAAATCTCTGACCAGACCCCCTTAATTAGTCAGACACTAGATTAGACCCATGAAATTGATTCAGACCGAGAACCAGAACATTGAAATTAATTAGATGATCCCTTATCAGATCCCAGACCAGACCCTTTTAATTAATCAGATCCTAGACCAGACCCCTTATAATAATCAGACCCTAGAACAGATAACTAAAATTAATCAGACCTCAGACCAGGCTCCCAATATTAATAGATCCTAGACTAGACCCTTACACTTATCAAACCCCAGATCAGACCCTTAAAATGAATTACACCCCAGACCAGACTTAGAAAATGGATCAGATTCCAGACTAGACCCCTTAAATGAAAAAGATCGTAAACCAGACCCATAAAATCAATCAACCCCCCAAAAATTACTATACCTTAGATCAGATACCTAAGGTTATTCAAGGCCTAGACCAGACCCCTACAATTTATAAGACCCCCCACAAGATCCTTAAAATTATTCACATCTTTGATCAGAATCTTCAATTTATTCAGAAACCTTAAATTATCCAAACTCTAGATTAGACCCCCAAAAATAATTCAGGTCCCAGACTTGACCCCCCCTAAAAGTAGTTCTACTATATGTATTGGGGGAGACATTGTCCTCCTGTAATGATCTGATCTGAGACAGCTGTCCACCCCTCTGGTCCAGATTTGGACTGCGGTCCGTGAGTTAAATACAAGTTTTACAAAATTTGGAAATGCTACAATTCTTTATGCTGGCTGCCACCACTAGGGGGAGCCTAGGAGCTTACTGCATACTGGCTGATACGGATCTGCACATATAGTAGGCGTCAGCAGGATTTCTATAGGGCGCCCCCTGTGGCTGACATGGTGGGAGTCAGCTCAGATTGCAGCAGTTTAACCCTTATTTTGCTATGACATACAATGACTGCCGCCTCTTTAAGAATATACAGCGTCAGCCCATGCAGACGCATTCTCCCACCTGCAGCTTAGCACAGTGGGGGCATTTATTTCATGAATTTTTTTCTTATTACCTTTTGAGCACGTTCTTAAGAAAAACACGTTAAATGTTTGATGACAGAGCAGATTTAAAAACATAACAGCCGCTGATCCCCCCCGAGGATTCTGCACCAGATATGAGCACATTCCTGGGGGCCCTGCAAAGAATTATCCCTATCACATACGAGAGATCCCTGTATTCTCGGTAATGCACCAGGGAACGTGTCAAAAGAAACGCTTGTGCTGGAAATATTGGACTAAACATGCAATTTTTTTTTATTACTACATCTACAATTAGTCTGTCTGTACAGCTGTGGAAATTACATAAATGTGGATGGCGAGAAAACACCTTCATTATGGCGTGTTTCATTACTAGAGGGGGTCCTCTGTTCAGAATCCCAATCTCAATCTCATGGTCAGGGTTATAAAGAGCGTCTCTCCCCTGGAGAACCTGTCCTGTATCACACACACTAGCCATTGATTTGAGTGGACACGGTGCAATACTTCATTTCTCCTGTTGGTGTGCTGTAGGGAAACTGAACTCTTACTACCAGGTTTACCCACAGAACATAATATAGCAGAAACATTAAATATCTTGTTCCTTCCAGACCATATGGTCCAGATGCTCAATTATTCCCACTTTGGACCCCTCTATGTGCCGACATGGATCCAGAAAATCCTTACATTACATGACTGACTATTCATCCAAATGTCAATTACTCACAAACATCCAAGGGGCAAGACAGTAAGAGATTCCGGATAAGTAACGAAACACATTTACCATTCCGGATCCCTAGAAAGCTGAGTGACATCCGCTCTCCTGGAAATAGGGACTGTGTAGCCCTGGTGTTAGGCACACGCAGTACCCTGGAGAATGTGTGGAGAGATAGCAGTTTAATGCTCAATACCCATTCACTCAACATACACTAGACACACCCTTAGGGTAGTGTAGTCACTTGTGAGGGAGTGGTCAGGGTGTATTGTTTGAGTGATTAGAGTAGTCAGTTTCCTGTCCTCGGACAGAGCAGACGTGTGGAGTCTAGCTGGGACTTGGAGGGAGGAAGCAGTCCAGCCTGGTTCTATCTGCAGTTCAGCAAGTGGAGGCCAGTAAGGGCGAGATATAGATCACCTCAGCCTGGTCAGAGCTGTACCTCACTTGAAGACACTGATAAAGAAAGAAGAGCTTAGTACAGATATACTTCAGTCTCCTGTCTAAAGGACAGTGAAAGGTTCAGAGACGTGCTCCTGCCTAGTGGATAACTGAGAGTCTGGAACTAACTCTAAAGGAAGAGAAGAAGGGAGTGATTACATGACTTTTTGCAAGTGTGAGTGTTTATGCTACCAGCGAGGACAAGGCGAAAGGCACAGTGGAAAGATTATTTGAAAAGTGCTTTTGGATTGAAGAAGTCCTGCACATTGTAACCGGTCACTGGGGACCGAAGGATCACTATTAGCTTCAAGCATAGTGGTAAGAAAACCAGAGATTTACCGGACCTTAGGTCGCGGCAAACAGCCCCAAATAGTCAGTACGTAACTGGGGTCAGGGGGAGTGAGGACCTTGAGTCTCTGCAGGACAAGATAGGAATTCAGCTCTCTCACAGGAAGGCTCCTACCACAAAACTGACTGGGCAGTACAGCTATGGAATAGCTGGAGTTACAGAGGGAACTACGCTTCAGGCTGGTTGTACTCATTGTGTTGAAAGTAAAGGAGGCCCCTAACTTGTCCAGCTGCTATCTCAAAATACATTCTCCTTGGATCAGCCTCCCTGGGACCTGCCTGAACATCTTACAAGTAAAGGTATGGAAAGACTCTGACGGTGTGAGACTGAGTTATTTATTTGCATGCCTGCACAATCCCTATATAACTACCGACCTGAGGGAAGAGTCCCACCTGTAGGGGACCCGACATCTAGCTGCCTCACCATCCCCTCAGAGATCTACAGCAGCGCTGGTACTAATTACCAGAAGACTACAGGTGGCGTCACGAACTGTATATAAATCTATCCCCTGTAAATATTCCCCCAACATACGCCAGACCGCCAGGGCCACAGACCGAGCCACCGCTACCTGTGACAATCCCCATAGACTTCCATGGGCTCGGCTCTGAGTACCCCATTGCCCTGGTAACCCACAATTGTGGTGGCGGGTCGAGACAGGACAATTAACGCTTTGTACCTGGAGTATTTACCAGACAAGGAGGCAGGGAAAAGTCATGAATTTTTATAGCAAAGCACACGTATAAATCATTCATATCTAAATTCCGAAATCATGACTGGAACCAGCGCGGCGTAAAATCTCCTGTATACAAGATGCATAATTCACGAGTCTCAGGAGCAGACGGAGAAGAGATGACTGTTCCCATTCCAAGAGATATTTTATATCAGTGACACATAGTAACACCCCGGATCGCCCCGCACACACCGGCGTCCAATGTGCCCCAATATTGCAATATGATGTACAGATGAAATATGTGGCGTCATTATGTATCGGTGCCAATCCGGAAGAATCGGGTGCTGGAGTCTGGACGGAATATCGTCGTTGTATCCAGAAATTGCCCGTTTGCCTCTCTACATACAAAGAATGGATCTAACCACGACCTTCAGGATATAACTGCTTTTATTGGACATGCCAGTATAATAGGTCCAGGAACTGATCGGATTCCCTTGCTCTGTAGTTTTCCATCCAATCTTATTCAGTGAGTGTTTTTTTTCCGATCAGCACTATAGGTGCTGGAACTTCCTCCCATTGCTTTTAAAGGGAATCTGTCACCCCATTTTTGGACTATGAGATGCGACCACCGCCATCAGGGGCTTATCTACAGCATTCTGTAATGCTGTAGATAAGCCCCCGATGTCACCTGAAAGTGAAGAAAAACGAATTAGATTATACTCACCCAGGGGCGGTCCGCCGTCCGGTCCGATGGGCGTCGCGGTCCGGTTCGGCGCCTCCCATATTCTAGCAATGCCGGCCCCTTCTTTGCGACCCGTCTCGGCTCCTGCGCGGGCGCACTGATCTGCCCTGGTGAGGGCAGAGCAGAGTACTGCAGTGCGCAGGTGCCGGACCTCTCTGACCTTTCCCGGAGCCTGCGCACTGCAGAATGCTGTAGATAAGCCCCTGATGGCGGTGGTCGCATCTCATAGTCCAAAAATGGGGTGACAGATTCCCTTCAACATTCTCTAACAGTTTGCCTACCCTAAAAAAAGTGAAATCCTGCCTCAATGTTCTGCCTGTACCTAGTTTGACAGACAGGAGAGCAGGAGCAGAGAGACAATGATCTGCCTCCACTTCCTGCAGAGGGACAGAGACCGACCACCACTTTCTGTAGACAAAGATCTCAGCAGCTTCAGGACTAGGTAACTGTGCGATTGGCACGAGTGAGAGACTGCAGCAGGTAAGGAACAACTCCAGAGCTGACTTGCCTGGAGTGAGCATTGTCTGCAGTGTCAATCAGCAGGGAGTGAGGCGGAGCACTGACTCTTGGCCACACCCAGTGTGCACTAATCTCCTAATTAGCATATCTTATTATATTTCAGTTTCTGCATAACGGAAGCGACAATTAGATCACAAAGTTTCCTTTTATACTGTATACGGCCATATCCCCTACAAGGCTACGTGCATGGTTCATACTGTCAGTTTAGATGACACACTCCCTTTAAGTAGCTGATGTCGACACTGTACATAGCGGCGAATGGTGAAATTTTATTTTAAGTGCAAAATCTGATTGTGAAGTGGACACAGGATTTAAGGTGAAAACTGGTTTGATGGAAATGGTAACATTAGTACTTTCCTAGCGGCCTCTTCTTCCCTGATTACACGCACATGCGTTGCGCTCGCTCGCCTCCATACGTGTCTCCCCCATTCTTCTCCACTGAGAATCTTTATATTTTTTTTCAAAGAAAAAACACATTGTTGGGAAATTGCCTTTTTTTGTTCTCAGGACCTTTAATTAAATGCCAAGAGGGATGTAATGCCATGGTGGTGCCGGCGTGGCGTGGATGGCGGTGTGTTCTCTTCGCTCTTTTGACTTTGTATTCATTGATTCATTGCCGGGAGGCCTGGATGTTTCATTATCTCACATGGATGGTTCTCAGTGCGCGGCCTCTTACGCTAAACACAAATATAATTGTTCCTCTTTGTACTTTGGGTGATAATTAATGGGGCAGGGGCATTATATCACATCGGGCATGAATCGGCACTAATCCAATATTTTCTCATGCTAATGACATTATCAGGGGTCTTCATCTACTAATCCTAATATACATCAGTTCCGCTCTAGTCCTGTAGATGGCCCTGCGCAAGAATAGTTTCTGTAGCTCATTACATAGCGCCCCCTTATGCCAGCTAGTCTTGTCTTACATGCAATCTGATATAGCGAAACCTCCTTCATCCAATTCTTGCTGCAGCCCCTTTCAGCTCTGCTACATTGCTACTTGTGAGCCACCTTACATTCTAAGCTCTGCTGTGCTGCTGAGCTCTGCTACATTGCTTCTTGTGAGCCATCTTACACACCAAACTATGCTGTGCCACTGGTCTCTGCTACATTGCTACTTGTGAGCCACCTTACATATCAAATTCTGCTGTCCTGCTGAACTCTGCTACAATGCTACTTGGCACGCACTTTACATACTCAGCTCTGCTGTACTGCTGATCTCTGCTACATTGCTGCTTGTGAGCCACCTTACATACTAAGCTCTTCTGTGTTGCTGGGCTCTGCTACATTGCTACTTGTGAGCCACCTTACATACCAAATTATGCTGTGCCACTGGTCTCTGCTACATTGCTACTTGTGAGCCACCTTACATAAAAAATTCTGCAGTCCTGCTGAACTCTGCTGCAATGCTACTTGGCACACACCTTACATACTAAGCTCTGCTGTTCTGCTGATCTCTGCTACAGTGCTAGTTGTGAGCCACTTTACATACCAAACTCTGCTGTGCTGCTGGGTCTGCTACATTGCTACTTGTGAGCCACCTTAGATACCAAACTCTGCTCTACTACTGATCTCTGCTACAATGCTACTTATCACCGACCTTACATACTAAGCTGTGCTGTCCTGCTGATCTCTGCTACAATGCTACTTATCACCGACCTTACATACTAAGCTGTGCTGTCCTGCTGATCTCTGCTACAATGCTGCTTGTCACCCACCTTCCATACTAAGCTCTGCTGTACTGCTGGTCTCTGCTACATTGCTACTTGTGAACTCCCATACATACCAAGTTCCATTGTGCTGCTGGGATTTGATACATCGCTACTTGTGAGCCATATTACATACCAAACTCCAAGCTCTGTTGTGCTGCTGGGCTCTGCTACATTGCCCTCAGCCTAAGGGGTTTCTAAACAGAGCATTATCCTACCTGCCCATATAATTGTAAGCTTTTAGCCCAGGAGAGGCATCACGTAAGGTTTAGAGTCCCAACAAAGGGGTACACCTTATCGCTGGCTGATTGGCTCACACGAATTGGCTAATTTGTGCCTCAAATTTTTTTACCATGTTTTCTACAGCAGTAATGTAGTTCCAATTTCATATATTCAATATGTAGATATTATAGTGTTTCAGAGAGCAGCTTTAATTTGTTAGTGTGTGATACTATGACGCTGTGGTGTGTAGATGTAATGTATATGTGATATTATGGTGGTGTGTGTAGATGTGATATTAAGGCAGTGTGTGTAGATGAGATATTAGGGTTTTTTATATTGTGATATTATGGCATTTTGTGAATATGTCATATTATGGCGATGTGCGTATGTCATATTATGATGGTTTGTGTACATGTAATATTATTGCGGTATGTGATATTATGGCGGTGTGTACAAACAATTCCAGCTGCATAATTAGATATAAGGGGGAGAAAAAACACACCGGACCTGCACCAATAGTGTCTGGTCCTAAGAAAAAGAAAGGCAACACCTATCAATAAACATAATTAAATCAGGAGAACAACGAGTCACAGGTGAGAAGTATGGTAAAAAATATATAAGTTTATTTCAACAATAATAGTAGGATAGTATCAGAGAAATCGTGCAGAACCCACCACTGCCACAACATACGACCTGCACCTCGCCTGACGTCACTTTTCTGTCAGAAGAATCATGCGGTACAGTCTTCTACATTACTCCTCCCTTGTGTGCTAGAACGGGTTGAGACCCTGGAAGGCGTTCGCCATGTTCTGGTGATCTCAGAAATATATACAATGTATGTATAGCATCTATATAATTCCTAATGGAATTATGTTTCTAGAATGTTCTAAAAGGTTTCTTTGACAGCTTTGATTCAGCATGACTCTACATTGCAAGCAAGCCTTTGTTCTGAGCTTAGCTGGCTCAAGTGTAATGATGCTGCAGTGTAGTATAGTACAACCTCCACCAGGGGATGCTGGTGAGGAAAGAGAGGTTGCACACACAGAGTACTATCACAGGGCAGCAGCACAAGCGCCACCCGGTGGCGAAAGAGTGGTCAGACGAGCCGAGTCAGCAACAGTAAGGATAAGAAGTACCAGAGGTCTCAGCAATTCACGTGGTCAAAAACAAGCCAAAAGTCAGAGCTGGACAGGAGCAGATATAACTGAAATGAGAGACAAAAGAACCGGTCAAAAGACAAGTCGGGTCACATACCAAGGGTCCAAGTACAGGGAGCGAACACTAAGACAAATGGGGTGGCAGGAAAGGGAGGTCACGGGAACAGAGTAAGCAGGCAGAGGATAAAACACAGTATCAAAGTGTCAGCTGCTCTAGCCTGGAAGCATGAACTATCACTGACATTGGTCTGCAGGCCACAGCAGAACCCAAAACAAGGCAGAGAAGGTTAACCCTTGCATGACCAGACCGGGGAGAGAATATGAAACAAACTGCGGCCTGGATCATGACAGTACCCCTCTCTCAATGGGGAGCCACCGGACCCCCAAGTTAACCTGGATAGAAAGCGTGAAAAGCCCGGACCAACCGATCCGCATGGACCGCCGGCACCCATGACCGGTCCTCAGGACCGTAACCCTTCCAATGGACAAGATATTGTAGTAAGGGACGGACCATCAGGGAGTCCACAATCCGTTCCACCTCATACTCACTTTGGCTATCCACCGAGACCGTTGGCAAGGGAGATGAAGACCCTTCAAAGGAAGACCCCAACGGTTTCAAAAGGGCTTTATGGAACACGTTGGATATCCGTAGAGACAGTGGATGACGCAAAGGGAAAGCCACTGGATTGACCACTTCCGTAATCTCATAACGACCAATGAATTTAGGCCCCAATTTAGCAGAAGGAACCTTAAGTCTAATATTCCTGGTAGCTAACCAAACTTTATCCCCACCAGGAATACAGGCCCCACAGACCGTCTTTTGTCAGCAAAGAACTTAAATTTATCTTGCGCCTCTCCAATTTTCTTCTGAACCTCCTTTCACACTTCCCCCAACCGCAGGATAGCCAAATCTGCCCCGGGACACCCCGTATCTAATCGAGAAAATTCCCCAAAATGAGGATGAAAACCATAATTGCAGAAAAAAGGGGAGGTGCCTGTGGACTGATTAATGGGGTTGTTAAAAGCAAATTCCGCCAAAGGCAAAGAAGAGCACCAATGATCCTGCCGGGTAGCGGTCAGACATCGCAAAATTTGTTCCAGAGACTGATTGGTCCTCTCAGTTTGACCATTAGTCTCTGCATGGTAAGCAGATGAAAAGGTCAAACAAATACCCAACCTTTTACAAAACGCCCTCCAAAACTTGGACACAAGCTGTACCCCCCTATCCGAGTCCACATTCAAAGGCAGACCATGCAACCGTACCACATGTTCCACAAACAGATAAAGTTTCAGCATTGGGCAAGGCTGTCAAAGGCACAAAATGCACCTGCTGGCTAAATCTGGCCACAACTACCCAGATGACAGTATTCCCACTAGAAGAAGGAAGATCGGTGATAAAGTCCATGGACAGATGAGTCCATGGTCTATCTGGAATTGGCAAAGGCACCAATTCCACGGACGGCCGGTTATGGGAGCACATACCTCACAAACAGACACAAACCTCACAACATCCGAGGACAAGGAAGACCACCAAAACAACCTGGCGATGGCTCTATGGGTGGCCGAGATTCCAGGATGCCCACTCAGGTGTAGTAGAGTTAGGGGTAACCGTCCTGCACCCCTACTCCCGTCCCTCAAAGTGTATATAATGTTTATATTGTAAATGTATTTATATAGTTGCTTTGTGACGTTGTTAAAGATGTGTACTGTATGCTGCTCTAAAAATGTGTAAATATTATTCTAATATGTATTTTATATAGGGAGAGTGCAGTATTAGTATTTGGCCACTAGATGGTAGTATATAGTCCAGTATAGCAGTTCAGTAGTGTAAATAATTAAATTGTAGAAGGGGTCACTGTGGGTAGAGGAAGGGAGCTTCCTAGATAAAGTCAGTGGGGCCTGAGCACCCATAGCTCAGACATGGGGCTTAAGTGCCTGAGATCGAGATAAATACCCTGCAACGTTATATCCAAGAAAAGTGCCCAGCCATCTAGAAATCAGTCATTCAGCATAGCCACTGTTGCAACAGGAGCTAGTGCTATAGAAGAAGTCACGGCAGGACAGACGGGCAGGTCGCTCACTATGTGGCAGGTGATCTCATGGGCCGTTTCCCTCAATGCCGGGGCGAAACGGCGGAGGGGACCCCCAAAAGCAGAGAATCTGGCCAGGGAGGACGCTGGAAAACCGTATGATACGGTGGGACCCGGACTCAAGCTGTGTTACAGGAAGAGAAGTGCAGGGAAAGGTGAAGTGACGTCTAACATGACAACTGTTGAAAATGTGATATTGGATCTGGATGTGCTGCGAAGTCATGAAAGTAAAGCTTGTTGTTTGTAGTTGCACCTGGACTGTGTCTCTGTTTATTCAGAAGTGACCAGAGGTGATCTTGAAGAATGGAGAACAACCCCAGAAGATGCAGGAGACCGGGAGGCAAGTAAGCCGACAGTGAAACACAATATTTATGTAATGGAAGACCAGGGCACACAAGGGCAGCAGTACTCAGCCACGACTACGGCCCTGGCTGACCACTACACTTGGCGTAGTCGGCAGGATGCCGAATCCGTGCTACTTGAGAAACCCGTGGACGATGTGAATGATGTGACTAAAAATGAGAGAGATGAAGATATTGTGGATAACACTGAAATGCTGGATGTTACTGAAACATTGGACTTGTCAAAAACCCTAAATGAGACTGACAGCATGGTGGCCAAGATGGTGGCTCTGAAGATGGCAGATATTGGCATGCAAATGGAGGACAACAGCCCTGATCCCACCCTCTGTGGGCGTCCTGATGGAGAATTGGCGCGAGAAGCTGTCTGGAAGAGTATGTGGCCTAATCTGGGTGCCCGCCCTTGGTGGTTGCGTTGCAGAAGAAGAAGGACTCGCCTCCTACAGCAAGTTACCAGAAAATGGGTGAAGCGGCTGGAAACGACCCCACCCTGGAACTTGTGGGGCCCAGAAGAAAACCCTGTGTGCAGCTGCCCAGCGTCACTACGTGACACCGCGTTGGCAGCGAGGCACCACTCCTGCACTCGCCACTGTGGCGGCATAGGCTGCATAGAATGGAAGTGGTGGCAGGAGGAAGAAAGAACCCGACCCGGATGGTGAGGGGACGACGATGACGAGGAGAACCTGTTACCTGTTGAAGAAGGCAATCGGCAGCTGCCAGAGTCTGAGCCACCAAGTTTTCGTGAACAGGAAAGCCACTGCCAGGAACTGGAGATAGCGACCGCCCTGGAGGAACATCTGCCGGAGGAGCGTGCTGGACCGGAGCCATGGGATGCAGAGTCTGAGATCCCACGATGTCTGGATCCAGAGCATATTTGAAAGGCGGAACCACTTCACCGGGAGCCGGCGGTACAACAGCAGCGGGGACTGGAACCAGCAACAACCCTGGAGGAGTCTGGACCGGAAATGAAGGTGTGTAGCCCTGGTGTGTAAGGCACACATAAAACCCTGGAGGATGTGCGGAGAGGTAACAGTTTAATGCTTGATATCCATTCACTCCATCACACACTTGGACACACCCATAGGGTATATAAGCTAGTGACATGCAGCAGAGCTCAGTCTGTTTCCTGTCTTCGGACAGAGGGCGGTCAGTCAGTCAGTCTAGTCTAGACTCAGAGGGAGGAGAGGAGATCAGATTGCATTTCCTGTCAGAGCTCTGTGTGAGCTAAAGTCAGACAGACAGAGACAGCTTTGGAGAAAGGGAAGTTTGCAGCAGAAACTTCAGTCGCCTGTCCCAAGGACAGTGAAGTTCAGTCGATGTGTTCCTGAACTAGGAGAATACTGAGAATCTGTCAGCAAGCCCCAAGGAAGAAGTAAGAAAGGATTGACTTGTACCATCCTAGGAAGTGTGGAGTGCTTATGTTAAGAGCGCGAACAGGGCGAAGGGCGCAGTGGAAGAAGTTAGAGCAGTGCCTTAGGTATAGGATTACCTGCACAATTTACCCGGTCACTGGGGACCGAAGTGTTGCTATCGCTTCACGCATAGTAACGGAACAACCAGAGTCTTACTGGACCTTAGGTCGCAGAAAGCAGCCCTTGGAGTGTCGGTACGTAACCGGAGCCAGGTGGAATAGGGACTTTGAGCTAGGCCAAGCAAAGAAGAACCTAGTTTCATCACTGGAAGGCTCCACCACAATGCTGACCGGGCAGTACAGCTATGGAGTTAGCTGGAGTATTCGGAGTTAACTTAGCTCTATGCTAGTTGGACTCATCATATTGAAAGTTAAGGAGGCCTCTAACCTGTTCAGCTGTTATCTCGAAGCACATTCTCCACCCCGACCAGCTCCCCGGGACCTGCCTAAACATCTGACAAGTAAAAGGTATGGAAAGACGCTGGATGGTGTGAGACTGATTCATTTATCTGCACCCTACATCATTAATACCATAGACTTTGAGGGACCAGTCCCACCTGTGGGGGACTCGTCATCTAGCTGCCACAACATCCCCTCAGAGATCTACTGCAGCGCTGGTCTTAGTGATCAGAAAACTACAGGTGGCGTCACGAACTGTTATCTACCAAATCCCCTGTAAATAAACCCCCTTTAACGCCTGACCGCCAGGGACACGGACCGAGCCACGCTACCAGTGACATCCCCTATAGAAATCTACAGGCTCGGCTCCGAGTACCCCATATCCCTGGAAACCCACAATTGTGGTGCGGGTCACACAAAGGCAGTGCCGGATCTGTATCATCGGGAGCCGGAGGGCGCTATCGCGGAAGGATCTTACAACTGTGGGACGGACACTGCCGGACCTACAAGGCTAGCGGTGAGTGAGCGGTGAGTGAGCCACGACCCTTAGCAACCGGAGAATGATCATTGCCGCTGCCGTCCACCCCTCCGGGCCGCCCTGTATCATGGTCCAATGCCCTGCGGAGCTAGTTTGTAGAAATTGCCCCTGGTCATCGGGAACGGGAGAACAGCCCTGTGGAAGGAGCAGGTGTGGAGTCGGGAGCTCCCCGGGCTCGCAGGGCAGCACAAGGCCAGATTTCCACCTCAAAACAGTCTGCGTGGATAGCAGACATATTTGCCGACAAAAACGGCGGGAGAAGGAGATTTGGGCCCAATTGGACCAATACGGGGAGGGCGCTATGGCCGGGCGCCGCTCCCATGGACAGTTAGTCTGCACAAACATGGAACAGGGGTATGGTTTTATCCATGAGGCAGGGACTGATGATAAAATTTGCATAAACGCTGCCTTGGTAAAACATGGGAGACCCCCTAGCAGAAGGAGACGGGGTCTCTTATTTCAAGGAGGACTGCCCTCAAGGCTACTACGCAATGGCAGTGACATGATGCCAAGAGGATAATACTGAAGCACGGCACGCAGACCCGAGACAGGAACTGTCGGCCCCTCAGGTGTCATCTACCTCTCACACTGCCCTGCTGCCCCTGGCAGCCCTCTGACTGCAGCTGTAGAGTCTTCTTCAGCTTGTGCGTGGGCATGGAGCCCTGATGAGAAAGCGGCATGGGACGCGTGCCGTTGTACTGTCTTTGAGTTATAAAAAAAAAAAGTTGACTGAAATGTTGTGCTCGCTGCACTAGTAATGAATAATCAGCACTTGGGACTGTTCTGCGTCCCCATAGGCATGGGACTGTGCCATATACAAAGGGAGGGGGACGCCTCCCTTAAAGACAAAGTACCCACAGGTACAAGTTTGAGTTGATGGACTGATGGCGCCACCAGAAGAACTTTCTCTGAGCACCTGCTTGTACATATTGTTGACCATGAGGGTTACCTGTGTGAACCTTGGTGATTTGATGGACACCCCTTGAGGACTGACTGTTCAGCCATTTAAAAAAAAGTGGATATTCATTTTTTTATATATGGACTTGGCTCATGATGAGCCCCTTTAGATAGGTTGGTCTCCCTGTGCGGAGTAATTAATGTAAAATATATTATAGTGTCCGTTTGAAAGTTGTATGGTCTAGGACGACACGGCCGAGTCGTGGAACTCCCGGAGCACCCTGAGACAAAACTGGACCAGCACAAGAAGCTTATTAACAGGCCTAGACGGAGGAGCAAGAGACTGAGCCTCACCAATCTCCTGCTCCAGTGCAGCAGAATTCCCAGCCACAACCACCCCATGTTGAAGAATGGAGGAAGGAGGTTCGGGGGAGATATTGGGTCCAAACTACGAGAAAAGGCATCAGCCTTGACATTTTTGGAACCCGGCAGAAAGGTCATAGAGAATTGGAATCGTGAAAAAAAAAGTGACCATCTCGTCTTCCTAGGGGTCAACCTTTCAGCAGACTCAATGTAAGCCAAATTTTTGTGGTCCGTAATTACAGTGATTCGCTGAACCGCCCCCTCCAAAAAATGCCTCCATTCCTCAAAAGTCAGTTTAATGGCCAGAAGTTCCCGGTTACCCACATCATATTTTCTTTCTGCAGGCGAGAACTTCTTAGAAAAGAAAGCACACGGTCTTAAATTGTTTAAAGTGGCAGGTCCCTTGGACAACACCGCCCCCACGCCCGCCTCCGAGGCGTCCACCTCAACAATAAACGGTTCAGACTTATCAGGCTGAATCAACACAGGGGCGGACATAAAACATTTCTTTAACAAAGAGAATGCCGCAACAGCTGAGGCTGACAAATTGTTGATATCAGCCCCTTTTTTAGTCAAATTAGTGAAGGGTTTGACCACCTGAGAGAACCCCCTTATGAACTTCCGATAATAATTAGCGAACCCCAGGAAGCGTTGCAGACCTTTCAGATATCTGGGTTGAACCCAGTCAACAATGGCCTGAACCTTCCTAGGGTCCATACGGAACCCCTCGGCGGACAAAATGAACCCCAGAAAGGACAGTTCCTGAACAAAAAATGAACACTTTTCTCATTTATAAACCTACAAAAGAAAAAGTGAGCAAAAACCCTGCTGTAACTAAGTAAATAAAAAGCAAAAGTGCATTTAATTAACACAGTTTTTAGTAATACTGTTTTTGATCAAAAATAGCATAAAAGACATCCCACCACATCACAGTTTAGCAAATAAAGAGCTCTCCTGGAGTCTCTGGAGAACTGCACAAAGCTTAGCTGGCTCCAACTCTTGACACACTGATAGCAGCACCGCAGAAGAAATGCTAGCACAGGCTTCCAGTATCCGTTGTTTCAGACGCTGCACATCTCGTATCTTCATAGCATAGACAATTGCCTTCAGATACGAGATGTGCAGCACCTGAAACAACGGATACTGGAAGCCTGTGCTAGCATTTCTTCTGCGGTGTTGCTATCAGTGTGTCAAGAGTGGGAGAAGATGGTTGCATTCGCAATCCATCACAATGGTCAGCACTTTGAACACATTTTATAAGTGGTCATAAACTTGTAAATAACTCATGAAAGAATAAAGTTACGTTAAAACCAAAACACACCATTGTTTTTCTCGTGAAATTCTCAATCAGTTTGATGTGTCACATGACCCTCTTCCCATTGGAAAAAATAAAGTTGGATCCAAAATGGCCGACTTCAAAATGGCCGCCATGGTCACCACCCATCTTGAAAATTTTCCCCCTCCCATATACTAATGTGCCACAAACAGGAAGTTGATATCACCAATCATTCCCATTTTATTTTGGTGTATTCATATAAATCGCCCACCCTGTATACGTGATATTATGTGTAGATATATTATGGCGGTTTGTGTAGATATAATATTATGGCGGTGTGTGTAGATGTGATATTATAGCGGTGTGTGTATGTAATACTGTGGAGGTGTGTGTATATGTGATATTACGGCGGTGTGTATATGTGATATTATGGCTGTGTGTATATGTGATATTATGGCGGTGTGTGTAGATATATTATGGTGGTGTGTGTATGTCATACTGTGGAGGTGTGTGTATGTCATACTGTGGAGGTGTGTTATATGTGTGATTATATGGCGGTGTGTGTAGATGTGATATTATGGCGATGTGTGTATGTAATATTAGGGTGTGTATATGTGATATTAGGCGGTGTGTATATGTGATATTACGGCGGTGTGTATATGTGATATTAGGCGGTGTGTATATGTGATATTTGGCGGTGTGTATATGTAATATTACGGCGGTGTGTATATGTGATATTATGGCGGTGTGTATATGTGATATTACGGCGGTGTGTATATGTGATATTACGGCGGTGTGTATATGTGATATTATGGCGGTGTGTATATGTGATATTAGGCGGTGTGTATATGTAATATTACGGCGGTGTGTATATGTGATATTATGGCGGTGTGTATATGTGATATTATGGCGGTGTGTATATGTAATATTACGGCGGTGTGTATATGTGATATTATGGCGGTGTGTATATGTGATATTACGGCGGTGTGTATAGTGTATATGGCGTGTTATATGTGAATACGGCGGTGTGTATATGTAATATTACTGGCGGTGTGTATATGTGATATTATGGCGGTGTGTATATGTGATATTACGGCGGTGTGTATATGTGATATTACGGCGGTGTGTATATGTGATATTATGGCGGTGTGTATATGTATATTAGGCGGTGTGTATATGTGATTTATGGCGGTGTGTATATGTGATATTATGGCGGTGTGTAGATATATTATGGCGGTGTAGTGATTTGCTTGATTTATCGGGTGTATGCATTAGTATAGTATGACGGCATTTTTTATGGTGTTATGGTATTTCTTCTTCAGCCATTACAGGATGTACAGAGTGTTGATTTAGCCGGCGCTGTGTGAAATTCAGGTACACCGGGTGCAGTGTCAGTGTGCACCGCCCGCCATCGATGCCCCCGCTGCTCCTTGCAGTGAGTCAGCGGGATCCATTTCTCGGATGAGTAATCGTCGTTCCTCGTGCTGTAGAGCCGCACATTACAGTAATGATCCACTTGTCCGGCCTCGCTTCAACCTTGACTTCACGTCGACAAGTTTCTGCCGTAGCAACCACAGCTGTGTTACCATAGGAACATCCTTGTGCTCTCGAAGCAAAACCGATGAGGATTAGATGGAGCCGTATCCTCGCCGCTCAGCTTGGACGACCTTAGAAAAAAGCAGAAAATGATCTGTCTGTTCCCTCCGGGCAGGTGTCCTCCAGATATCAGCTGGATATCAGCACGCCGTGTCCCTGCCAGGGAGGATTACACAGCAGCCATACTTAGGCCTCATGTTTCACATTTATAAATCAGAATCTAAAAAATCCAAACAAAATGGATTATCCTCAGGGTGGGCCCCTGAGCAATAATAGTTACGGGCCCCTGACTAAACTCCACTGCTGTAATCCACAGGAGCTAGGGGAGGATATATAAAACTGTTTTTGTTTAAACGGCAACCAACTTCTGCACAGCTTTCATGTCATATTCCATGCTTGAAAAATGAAAGCTGTCCTGTGATTGGTCGCTATTGCACTAAACGAGACTCTGCACTGGAGGACAGGTAGAGAGCAACGGACCCCACACTACACATGGAGGGCAGGTAGAGAGCAACAGACCCCCACTACTCATGGAGGGCAGGTAGAGAGCAACAGACCCACACTGCGTATAGAGGACAGGAAGAGAGACAGACCCCACACTGCGTATAGAGACAGGAGAGAGCGACAGACCCCACACTGCGTATAGAGGACAGGTAGAGAGCAACAGACCCCACACTGCGTATAGAGGACAGGAGAGAGCAACAGACCCCACACTGCGTATAGAGGACAGGAAGAGAGTGACAGACCCCACACGCGTATAGAGGACAGGAGAGAGCGACAGACCCCACACTGCGTATAGAGGACAGGTAGAGAGTGACAGACCCCACACATGCTAAAAGGACAGGTAGAGAGTGACAGACCCCAACACATGAAGGACAGGTAGAGAGCAACAGACCCCACACTGCGTATAGAGGACAGGAAGAGAGCAACAGACCCCACACTGCGTATAGAGGACAGGTAGAGAGTGACAGACCCCACACTGCGTATAGAGGACAGGTAGAGAGTGACAGACCCCACACTGCGTATAGAGGACAGGTAGAGAGTGACAGACCCCACACATAAGTGAGCACGACACATGGTATAGAGGACAGGTAGAGAGTGACAGACCCCACACTGCGTATAGAGGACAAGTAGAGAGTGACAGACCCCACACTGCGTATAGAGGACAGGTAGAGAGTGACAGACCCCAACTGCTACATGAGGACAGGAAGAGAGCAACAGACCCCACACTGCGTATAGAGGACAGGTAGAGATGAAACAGACCCCACATTGCGTATAGAGGACAGGTAGAGAGTGACAGACCCCATACTACACATCAAGGACAGGAAAGAGCGAACAGACCCCACACTGCGTATAGAGGACAGAAAGAGAGCAACAAACCCCACACTGCGTATAGAGGACAGGTAGAAGTGACAGACCCCATACTACACATGAAGGACAGGAAGAGAGCGACAGACCCCACACTGCGTATAGAGGACAAGAAGAGAGCAACAAACCCCACACTGCGTATAGAGGACAGGTAGAAAGTGACAGACCCCATACTACACATGAAGAACAGGAAGAGAGCGACAGACCCCACACACTGCGTATAGAGGACAGCTAGTGAGCAACAGACCCCACACTGCGTATGAGCCACCCGCCAGGGCCATGGGGTACTCGGACCAGAGCCCGTTGATCTCTATGGGGGATGTCATGGTGGCCACGGCTCGATCCGTGGCCCTGGGCGCTCACCCTGAAAAGGGGAATATATTTACAGGGGATAATGTCAGTGAATTGTGACGCCACCTGTGGTGTCTGGTGAGCATCACCAGCTCTGCAGCAGTCCACTGAGGCCACTGTTTTGGCAGCTTAGGTGGTGTCGCTCCCCACAGGTGGAGCAGGCCTTCAGGGTAGCGTAAATGTAGGGATGCAGGACGGAGGGACCCCAGCCGGGTAAGAACAAGAATGGGGGCACACACACAAGTCACTTCTGTATCTTTACTGGAGTTAGGGTAGGAACATCCCGGAGCATGTAGGGTGAAGGGTGCACATCCGGATTCTCCCCAGTGAGCAGGTGTAGGGCCTCCTGTTTCTTGCCTCTCTGTAGTAAGTTTCTGACCTGCCTGTAGCTAGGCCTAACTTTGTCTCTGTCCTGCACCGGCTGACTTTGTGGTAGGGCCTTCTCCTGGTAGTACACACTCCCTGCTGGTAGGGTCTCCGTGTCCCCTGGCTCTGTTACGTATCAGCTCTTTGGTGATCCTGGGACCTGTAGTCCTCCAGGAATTCCGGTTGTCTCCTACTGGGTCGTAGAGATCCCTGTAAGCTCGGACCCGGTGTCCGGTATGTGCTTTCTGGGGTGAGCTGGTAAGGTTCCTCTGCCCCTTGCTACTCTCTCCTCTAACCTTCGGCCTACTCGGGCCCTCACAAGGCTATACACACTGGCAGTTGGTGGGCTGCCTCTTCCGCTCTCTAGAGCGTCGGCACGCTCCTAGCTCGCTGACTTGAGCTAATTGAGTCTCACACTGCAGACTGACCTGTTTTTGTGTCTCAGAGTGTGCTCTTAGAGTGTCTTCTCTAGAGTGACTTCCCTAGAGTCTGTTCTCTGCTAGAGTGTGTTCTGCTAGACTCTGCTAGAGTGTTCTAACTTCCTGCCTCCTCACTCCTTTTATCTACCTATTCAGGCTCCCTCTGGTGGTCTGAGGAAGGTTGAAGGTGTGTGTATGCTCTGGGGGCCTCTTGTGGATGAATCCTTTAATGCACCCTTCTAGGATCTGTGGCACCAAGCGCAGCTGGGCTCCACACGTATAGAGGACAGGAAGAGAGCAACAGACCCCACACTGCGTATAGAGGACAGGTAGTGTGACAGACCCAACACTACACATGAAGTACAGGAAGAGAGCGACAGACCCCACACTGCGTATAGAGGACAGGTAGAGAGCGACAGACCCCACACTGCGTATAGAGGACAGGAAGAGAGCAACAGACCCTGCACTGCGTATAGAGGGCAGGTAGAGAGTGACAGACCCCACACTACACATG
>JARQOD010000001.1:987808256-987829413 GCA_033576555.1 Oophaga sylvatica | reverse complement strand
TTTTTTTTTTTTTAATCTTCTCCTTTTCGCCCGGCCCTGATCTTGTGATGAGGTCTTTTTGTGGACGAAGGGTTTGTCTTTAGGCGGTACCTGCCGGGACCCCCGTCTTCCTAACCCCGGTTACGTATCAGCACTAAAGGGGCCCCTCTGCGACCTGAAGTCCAGAAGGGATTCCGGTTTTTCTCCCACTAGCCTTGAAGGTTCTAGCAATTTCGGACCCGGTGTTCCGGTTTTTATAGAGTGGAGGCAGCTTGGTTGCTAAAATCCCCTGGGGTCACTCTTTCCTTTGTCCACTCGCCTGTCGCCCCCACACACACCTTAATATGAGCACAGGCAGCAGTTGATGTCAGCTTCTCATGGTGGTAACCCCGTGCAGAGATGTGTGTCTGCTCTCTTGAGGTAACACCAAGGGACTCTAACTTTCAGCTAGATTGTCTTTATCTCACTGCTGTCTTAAGGGCTCCTCTGGTGGAACAGGAAAAATTGTCAAGTGTTGTGTGTTATCAGTATTGTGATTACCTTTCTGTGCATTCTCCAGGGAACATGTGTACCAAGCGCAGCTGGGCCACACATCCCCCCTAGTTATCGTAAAGCACTCCTGGGCTGAAATAGAAAAAACAATTTTTATAATAACATTAACAGCATAACTCATCCTTGTGGGAGGTAAGGACACTTTAACGTTACATTGTGTAAATTTAACAAAATCAAAATATTTTCACAGTGAAATTAAAACAAATTCTTGTGGGGAACCCGTACCAAAACCTCCACGTGGGGCCTGGTGGGCTGAGGACTTCATTACTGCAGACCTCACTCAAGGCCACACCTACGGGTTTTTCTTCTGAGGTAGTATGGCTTTATGTAAAACTAAGAGGGGCACTGAGTGCCAACTACCTGTATTTTTCATTACAGTTTTTGGGCTGGCAAAGTCCTCAGCCACGCAGTCCTTGGCATAAAAAAATTTTCTAGAAAAATCACTTTAGCATGTAAACATTATCATCATATAACATTCTCAATAAAGTTTAATTCTCTTCATAACTTTGTACAATTAAGTAAACCTGTCTGGGTCATATAGATTAATTTTTCTAGGTAACTCTTGGTAACCTAACAGGTAACTGATTTTGTTGTACGTACTGACCTACGTGGTGTTGCTTCAGGTATAGTAGCCTCTGGCCTATCTGTTCTGCGTGCTGGCAAACTGTAATACTGCCTTAACCTCTCTAGGGATCTGGCAAGCATACTTTCGGCTGGGCGATGCGGTTCTGTTTCGCCAGGGGATTCCCTTTTGCCTGAACCCAACATCTGAAGGTTCCACATTTTGAGATTCCATTCTTTGAGATACTACTTCTGGAGGTGCTACAGGAGCGGTTCTTCTTGAACTATTTCTTCTACTGCGGCAACTGGCTCAACTGGACGTTGAAGCGCTTTTGTGGTTGGTAAAATTGAAGTACTGGAACAATCACAGCTTCCCCGATACAAGGCCAAATCGTAGGAAAATCTCCTAGGTCTGTGTGTATGACTTCACCTGATTTCTCTTTTTCCATAACAAGTTCTTCCTCGGGAAGTTTTAACATGTCTGGACACAGTTTTAGGTGATCTCTGGATACCGTGGTGGTCGTTTTTCCTCCATCTTTACTAATGGTACAGGTTTTCCTGTTGTCAAATTTGGAATTTTGCACGACATATGGCTCTTGTTCCCACTGATCATCCAATTTGTGCATTCTTCTTTTTCTTTTTAGCACAATTTCTCCAGGCATAAAAGGATTAGCTGGCACACTTTTGTTGTAGTTCTCCTCTTGCTTTTCCCTTACTTTATTGAGACTATCTTCCACGCAGGCTTGTACTCTCCTGTACTGTTCCTGTCTGTTTGTGTCCCAATCTTCAGTAGTAACATCAGCTTCTGGTTCTACCACACCAAGTTCCAAATCCATGGGCAGCTTTCCTGGTCTTGCTCGCATAAGGTAGGCTGGAGTGCAGTTGGTGGAACTCACCGGTATGTGATTGTACAAATCTACCAGGTCAGGTAGTAAGTCTGGCCACCTATTCCTCTCCTTAAGTGGTACCGTCTTCAGCAGATCAATGACTATGTGATTCATCTTCTCACAGAGACCATTGGTTTGGGGGTGGTACGGTGTGGTTCTTATCTTCTTACACCCGTACAAGTGACAGAATTCCTTAAACAACTCGGCTTCAAAGGCAGGACCTTGATCAGTTAACACTTGCTCTGGATATCCATGGGGTCTACAGAAACACGCCTGAAACGTCTTTGCTGCTGTTTCAGCTGTCAGATCTTTGACAGGGGCGACCACCAGGAACCTGGAGTAGTGATCCACCATTGTCAGGGCATATGAGTATCCTGTCCTGCTTGGTGACAACTTTACATGGTCCAAGGCCACGATCTCCAAGGGACGAGTCGTCTTGATGGGCTGCAGGGGTGCTTTCTGGCTACTGTAGTCTTTTCTTCGGAGGCTACAGGACGCACAATTTTTACACCATTTCTCGATGGAACTTCGCATTCCCACCCAGTAGAAACGACACTTCAGCAGGGTTTCCAGCTTCTTCCAGCCAAAGTGCCCCGCTCGATCGTGGTAGGCTTCCAACACCATCTGGATGTCTGTTCTTGGCACTACTATCTGCCATACCATCTCATGGGTTCTGGGGTTGACGTACCTTCGACACAGCTTCTCTCGGTAGATGAACAGCCGGCTTCTCTCATTCCACAGCTGCTTTGCTTGTTGAGACGCATCCTTCTCCAAGGAGGAACCTTCCTGAGTTATCAGTTCCTTGATGTGGCTGACAACCGGGTCACTGTTCTGGGTCTCCTTCCAGCTGTGGTGAGGTAAAGGGTTTAACGTCTTACCACACTGCCTCCTGTAGGCTCGTTGCTCGTGGATCACCCCATTTCTGTGGAATGCAGGTAGCTCGATCTCTTCTAGATCATCCAATTCCTCTTCCGTGTCGGATTCATGCGGCATTCTGGACAAGGCGTCAGCATTGGCGTTCTTACGGCCTGCCCTGTACTTGATTGTGAATTGATAATTCGACAGCCGAGCCATCCAACGTTGCTCCATGGCTCCCAGCTTGGCTGTTTCCAGATGTGTCAAGGGGTTATTGTCTGTGTACGCAGTGAACTTGCTGGAGGCTAGGTAATGCTTGAATCTTTCTGTAATGGCCCAGACCAGCGCCAGGAACTCCAACTTGAAGCTGCTATAGTTCTCTGGGTTTCTCTCGGTCGGCCGGAGCTTCCTGCTTGCATATGCGATGACTTTTTCTTGGCCATTTTGCTTCTGACTAAGGCCAGCTCCCAATCCTTCATTGCTGGCATCAGTATACAGCAGGAACAGTTGGCTGTAGTCAGGATAGGCTAAGATCTCATCGCCTGTCAGGATCTCCTTCATCTCTTTGAACGCCTCAGCTTGTTCTTTACCCCAGTGGAATGGAGGATTTCTGCTCTTGAGGGGTTGTCCTACCAGGAGGTCCTGCAGAGGGGCTGCTTTCTTGGTGTAGTCCTTTACAAACCTCCGGTAGTAACCTGTCAGTCCCAGGAACTGACACACCTCCTTGAGATTCCTTGGTTCTGGCCATTTCTGGATGGCAGTGACCTTCTCGGGATCCGGCGCTACTCCTTCTGAGCTGACAATATGTCCCAAGTACTGTACCTTTTGTTTGAGCAGATGGCACTTTGAAGGCTTCAGTTTCATCCCATACTTGGACAATGAATCGAATACCTCTGCCAGGTGCTTCAGATGATCCTCATACGTCTTGGAGTACACAATTACGTCGTCCAGGTACAGCAACACGGTTTCAAAGTTGAGATGTCCCAGGCAACTCTCCATCACTCTCTGGAATGTTCCCGGGGCACTGCGGAGTCCAAACGCCATTCTGTCAAACTCACAGAGTCCCATCGGGGTGGTAAAAGCCGTCTTCTCCCGATCCTCCTCAGCCACAGCTACTTGCCAGTACCCACTAGTGAGGTCGAGGGTGGAAAAGTAATTAGCAGTTTTTAAGGCAGCTAAGGATTCCTCAATGCGTGGTAAAGGGTATGCATCTTTATGTGTTATGCGATTTACTTGTCTGTAATCTACACACATTCTCATGCTTCCATCCTTTTTCTTAACTAGGACTAGAGGTGCTACCCAGGGACCAGGGGCGTACATAGAAATCATGGGGCCCCATAGCAAAAGTCTGAATGGGGCCCCCCCCCAAAAAAAAAACAGGTGCTCTTAACTCCACACACACACACCTGCAGTGCATGCAGGGCCCCCTACACCCACCACAGTGCGTGCAGCCGGGCCCCCCTCCCTAAGGTGCAAAGTGCAGTCAGAGCCATTGTAAATGTAAAGTGCCAGCACAGTGAGGGGACACATTTAACAAAAAAAATCGACCCCCAGCCAGGCTCACCATATTGTGTGTGCAGTGGCGTAGCAACTGTTTGTGGGGCCCAGGGCGGCTGAAAAATTTGCCGCCCCTTTGGTCATTGATAATCCTGAAGCATTCACCATTACAACCAAAAAAAGGCTCAAAGTAAATACCTTTCACCTGTAAAATCAACATGGCAAAAATACACACTGCAAAGCAGCAACACACAGTATGGACTTGTGTTTATGATGTGCTTTATCCTCCTTGGACAAAAAGGACTTCTTTAGGCTTGGCTCACATTTATACAGTGCAGTCTGCTGGACAAATATGTCTGAATTGCAAAAAAATATGGTATTCAGACGTATATGGAGGCATACACAAACCATAATGGGCAACACGTAGTATAAAAAAAATGTTCTTCTGACTATGTTTTGCCCTGATCACGTTGTATTGTGGGAAAAAAACATAATTGACCAAAGGTACGCGTTTTTAATGTGGGGTGAAAAAAAGTTTATTCCTCTGGACACCTCCTCACAGAACTGATGCCAAAATGGAGTGGGATGGGACTGTTGACACCAGTAAAACTGGATGGAAAAAAAATGATTCTTTTTAAGTAAAAAAACATATAGAGACAAAGATGGAAGTACGATATGTATCAAATGTACTTGTTTAAATTTTTAGGTTGATGCATGGCATACGTTTTAATGTATACGTCCAACGCATTAAGTCTGCAGGCGTATAAATGTGAACCTAGCCTGACGGAACATGCTGCATAGTGTGCTCCGATGTAAGAAGTGTGGTGCCTAATCTGACAGCAGGTACAAGCAATGCCCATCATTCATGGCATCATATAAGACAGGTAGACGGATGTCATATCTTTGTATATGAAATGATTGGAATATGTAAGCTATGCAAAGTTCCAACATGTGTACAAACTACAAGACACATTTTATCAGAGGTAAGGTGACACAGAAATGCCGCACACAATATCTTCCATAACATCTGCAGAACTTCCACTCTCAGGCACCTCATGAGCTCAGCACGCCCCATGTAATTGCTGTCTCCCAGGTGCATGCCTCTGGGGTGAAGGAGCAGAATAAATTAGTAACATTTATTGGCTGCACCATGATTTCCAGGGCATTGCACATTTTTAGTATTGCATGACATGCATTGTTGCACACCTTGACAGTGAAGTTGGTGGTGGGACATAGACTGGACATGGTCTTACCTACAGCTAGGAAGCATCATCCTGCCTGGTGGTGGTACAGGGGTTAAATCACATGAAACCAGCTCTAATGGAGAAGCATTGTGAGGAGTACAGAAGGTGGCTGCAGTGCATGCAGGGCCCCCCTCCTCCACAGTGCATGCAGTCAGGCCCCCCTCCCTCCACAGTGCATGCAGGGCCCCCCTCCTCCACCCTTCCACAGTGCCTGCAATCAGGACCCCCTCACTCCCTAAGGTGCAAAGTGCAGCCAGAGGCTAGCCATTGTAAATATAAAGTGCCAGCACAGTGAGGGGACACATTCAACAAAAAAAATCCACCCCATACCTCAGCCAGCAGGACTCACCGTCTTGTGTATCTCTCCCTAAGTGAAACTTATGAATGTTTTCTGCTTCCTGTGATGCACGTGTCTCTGGCTGCAGGCTGGCTTTCTTATGCAAATGCAGCCAGAGACTTAAGCAAACTGCTGACCAGGAGACAACAAGGAAAGGGGACCTTCAAGGGGGTTTACAGTGTCCGACCGTCGCTTATATTTAATTAAAGGAGATAGTACTGTGCCAGCACAGCACAGCTGCCAAACGACAGCGGCCGTCGTGGGCCCCCTCACCTGTCTGGGCCCCATAGCAGCTGCTTAGTCTGCTCTATTCACGGAACGCCACTGCCAGGGACTACAACTATCCCTTATCACCCCTGCTTCCTTCATGTCACGCAACATTTCCTTAGCTTTCTGGTAGTGTGCTGGAGGTATAGGCCTTTGATGGGAGGATGACTACCTGTAGGGATATGATGCTGAACTCCCTTAATTGTCCCAAAGTCGAGTGGGTGTTTGCTAAATACCTGTGCGTACTCCTGTACCACCCGTAGTACTCCCTGTTTCTGGGGGGCGGGAGTGGTGTCTGTCCCGACATGGAGCTGCTGACACCAATCCTCCACCTGGGTTGCTGGGTCATTATCCTCCGCTGGTTGTCGGGAGGCTAAGGACTCTGTTGTGAGAATAGAGTTGTTATCTACGGTATGTAATTTAGCAACTGTGGCATAGCGTGGTAAATTCACTTCATCTTCTCCCCAGTTGAGAAGACGTACTGGTACTCTCCCATTTATTACTCCTACTACCCCTCTAGCAGTCAAAAGTGTAGGTCTGTGCTCTGAACAATGGGGCTCTACTACTGCTTGGTAGTTCTGTCCTCTCAGACCTATTGCTGCTCTACACCATATAAGCATTTCACTCATTGGGGGTATCACAATGGGGTTCGGGTCTGTCACCCGTACATTACCAATTTCACCATCTGTCAGCTTCGCTTGCTGCTGGCACATCAGGGCCCGGATCTCCCTCTGGATCACTCCCTTTTGCTTCGGCTTGGCAACTTCAGCGAGCTGTTGGAGCAAAAACACAACTTCTCCCAGACAGTTACTAATAATGTTTGTACCTAAAACCACATTTAAGCCATTTTCCTCATTTACAGTCTTTACTACTAAGAGTCCCTGATCCTTCAGCTCCACTCTGCCCACCTTTACGTCCACGTTTTTGGCTCCTAGTATATCAACAGGGAGACCAGTAGAGGCATACACAGCAAAGTCAGGGCTCGGAGGCTGGAGACTGTCCATGGACCAAAACTTATTATAAAGGACATCAGGTATGATGGTCACCTGAGATCCAGTGTCCAGCAGGGCAGGGATTGCGATCCCGTTCAGGATGATGGACAGGTAGGGTCTTCCTCCCACAAACCTGCGGTTCCAGTCTGAGGGGCCTGAAGAGTCTATTCCTGGGTGTTGGCCCTCGGACCCAGGATCTGCTCGTTTAAAGGACACTGTTGGGCTATATGTCCTTTTCCGTTGCAACGGTAGCAGATGATCTCTCGGCGAGGATGGTGCTGATCAGGGGTCGCTCCTGGGGGTGGCGTTGTCCTCCTCCGGTGGGGCGTCATCCTCCTTTTCCTCCGGTTCATCCAAGGGACATCCTCTGGGCAGTCGGCTAGCAGGATCTTTCCTCCTTCTTCCTTCCGCAGTTGCAGGGCACTCATTACAGCGGCCAGGTTTTTAGTCAGCTGGCGCACTTCTGAGCGCAGACAATCCAACTCAGTAGGGGGCGCCACCTGCGTTTTGGTTTCCGCCACCAGCGGGGAAAAGGTGGATGCTGCCGGCTTTAGAGTGGCTTCACCCGGGTGATACTGGGTTGCCACCTCAGGCTTCTCCAGGGGTCGCAGTCCTTTTATAGCCATATCTTTTAAGGCATCAAAGGTAGCGTCAGGATGATCCAAGGACCACCATGCACAGTCCTGCTTTCAGCTAGGGACCTCAGTCCCCGTACAAATTGTTCCTTCAACATTTTGCTTTCATTAATAGCACTTATAGGGTTAACCTGTTTGAGAGCTCGCAGGGCCCCCTGCAGTCGGCAGGCGTAGTCCCTAATGCTGTCATCTGGTCTCTGGGAGCATTGGTAAAACGTCATCCGGAGATCTGTTTCAGTGCGGTTCTCAAAAATAGTCTGTAGCTTTAAGAAAATTGAAAGCACTGATTCCTGGTCTGCAGCGGTCCAAGTCTCTACTTCCCTTTCTGCAGCCCCAGTCAATTGTCCTAATACTACTGCAGCTCTTTGCTTCTCTGTCATAGGGTACATGTCCATTATGCTGCATATTTTGCGTTTAAACCCTGACAGGGTATCCGGCTTACCGCTATACTGAGGGAGCCACTTTGCTCCAGGCAGGTATGGGAGCGTCAGCGGTACTATCGGGGCCACCGGACCGGGTGAGGGCCAGCGATTCCATCCTGCGCTGCAGCGCCGGCGGGTAAGTCATTGGAGCGGTCGCCCTCGGCCGCGCTGTCAGCTTGTGGCTGCGACATGTCTGTGCCCCCCCTAGTTAAGTGTGGCCTACCTTCTCCTGAAGGCTGCAGCTCTGCCAGGCACAGCGGTGGGGAAGGACCTGCGTCGCCGGCACTCTGAAGCTCTCCACAGGACCTGCCGCCGCGTCAGCGTTGGGGGCGTGTCCGGGACTCCGCGCGCTTTCTGCAGGTACGCCCCTTCTCTTTGCGCTGTAGTGCTGTACTTTGGTAGGCAATGGCGGACAATTGGCGCCAAAAATCACAAAACAACAAACAGTCTTTTTGCACAAAAACAGTCCAATTAGGCACACAGGACTCACATATAGCGAGCTTCTGATCCTGTTCGTGACGCCAAAGATGAGCCGCACAACACCAGGGTTATGGGGTACTCGGCACCGAGCCCGTTGAAGTCTATGGGGAATGTCACAAGTAGCACAGCTCGGTCCGTTGCCCTGGGCGCTCATTCAAAGGGGGATATTTACAGGGGATTGTAGAATTGTTCGTGACGCCACCTGTGGTTTCTGATCAGGATGACCAGCGCTGCAGGGTAAATCCTCAGAGGGGGTGTTACTGGGCAGCAAGATGTTAAGTTTTCCACAGGTAAGACTAGTCCCTCTAAGTATATGGCGATGCAGGGGTGCAAGTAATAAGGCAGTCACACACAAATCAGTCTCTTTCCATACCTTTACTGGTGGTATTTGCAGGTATGTCCCGGGAAGCTGCTCAGGGTGGAGGATGCACATCCAGGTAATCACTGAGTAGGTTTAAGGCCTCCTTACTTCTTAATGTGTGAGTTTCCAACCTGCATGAAGCTAAGTTTAACTCCTTCTCCTTTCTACGCCCGGCTGATCTTGTGATGAGGTCTTTTGTGGACAGAACGGTGTCTTTATGGCGGTACCTGCCAGCAGGGCCGGCGTCTGCACCCGGCACACCCGGGCAAGTGCCGGGGCCCTGAGCAGGCGGGGGGGCCCACTCGCCGTCTGGCACCCCCCCTCCTTTAGCGGAGGAGAGCGGTGTCAGCGCCGCCACTGGGCCCCCCCCGCTTGCTCAGGGCCCCGGCATCAGATGGCACAATACTTACCTCTCCCGTGCCTCCGCTGCCGCAGCTCCGGGCTCCAGGGGGCGCCGGCGCTTCCTCTCACAGCAGGCCGCTGAATGACGTCATCATTCAGCGGCCGGCTGTGACAGAGAGCGCGGACGCTGGACGGGTAAGACGTGTGTGTGTGTCTCTCTTGTGTGTGTGTGTCTGTGTGTATGTAGTGTGGTGCTTTGTGTGTGTGTGTGTGTGTGTGTGTATGTATGTGAGAGTGCTTGTGTGCTGTCTGTGTGTGATGATGGGCAGGCATTGCTGATAATGGGGAGGCATTGATGATGATGATGGGGAGAAGATGATGATAATGGGCAGGCATTGATGATAATGGGCAGGCATTGATGATGGGGAGAAGATGATGATTGGCAGGCATTGATGACAATGGGGAGGCCATGATGATAATGGGCAGGCATTGATGATGGGGAGGAGATGATGATGATGGGCAGGCATTGATGATGATGGGGAGGAGATGATGATGATGATGGGCAGGCATTGATGATAATAGGGAGGCCATGATGATGATGGGGAGACAATGATGATGATAAGGAGGCAATGATGATGATGAGGAGAAAATCATGATGATAATGGGAAGTCTTTCCACAGCGCCCTTTCCTGAGCCGTAAAAGTGCAGAACGCAGTACAGCGCAGAGGAGAGCTCCATATTTTGTATGGAGCATTATATGGGGACCAGTATCCTGTATGGAGCATTATATGGGGACCAGTATCCTGTATGGAGCATTATATTGGTTCCAGTATTCTGTATGGAGCATTATTTTGGGTCCAGTATTCTGTATGGAGCATTATATGAGGGGTGACATCCTGCATGGGGTATTATATGGGTGATGAGGGGGAGACTGTGGTGCCCATAATATTGTATGGAGGACTGTACTGTCCAGTCTGTTCTGTGCGCTGTGAGGATTTGGCGGTTTTTGAGCTATTGTACAATTTACAATAGGCATCAGTCATGTAATGGAAGAAATGAAGTGTTTGGCATTGTACTATACCCATATTTCTCTGCAGTATCTGTGTATTATGAATCGTGGTATGTGTTAAAGGGGCCCACTGAGGCTCTTTTGCCCGGGGCCCATAAAAACCTGGAGCCGGCCCTGCCTGCCAGACCCCCGTCTTCCTAACCCCGGTTACGTATCAGCACTGAAGGGCACCTCTGCGACCTGAAGTCCAGCAGGGATTCCGGTTTTCTCCCACTAGCCTTGAAGGTTCTAGCAAGCTTCGGACCCGGTGTCCGGTTGTATAGAGTGGAGGCAGCTATGGTTGCTATATCACCTCGGTCACTCTTTCCTTTGTCCACTCGCCTGTCGTCCCACACACACCTTAATATGAGCACAGGCAGCAGTAGATGTCAGCTTCTCATGTGGTAACTCCGTGCAGAGATGTCGTGTCTGCTCTCTCTGAGGTAACACCAACGACTCCTAACTTTCAGCTAGATTGTCTTTATCTCACTGCTGTCTTAAGGGCTCCCTCTGGTGGAACCAGGAAAAAATGTCAAGTGTTGTGTGCTTATCAGATATTTGTGATTACCTTTCTGTGCATTCTCCAGGGAACATGTGTACCAAGCGCAGCTGGGCCACACACTTGCACATAGGAGCAGTATTATAGTAGTTATATTCTTGTACGTAGGAGCAGTATTATAGTAGTTATATTCTTGTACATAGGGGCAGTATTATAGTAGTTATATTCTTGTACATAGGGGCAGTATTATAGTAGTTATATTCTTGCACATAGGAGCAGTATTATAGTAGTTATATTCTTGGACGTAGGAGCAGTATTATAGTAGTTATATTCTTGCACATAGGGGCAGGATACTTGTTCGATGCTGAATGGATTTAGTTAAAATCCATCAATGATGAGCTGACTATGATAACGCTTTCCCAGTATGTACACTAAAGCCACAAGAGCAGTTTATTGCGTGTTTAGTCTTTTAGGCCGGCGTCACACTAAGGAGGAATACGGATGAACAAGAGGCGTGAAAACCACGCATTACACACGGACCCATATTTCTCTATGAGGCAGCTTGATCATGTGTATTTTTCTCGGCCGTATCTTACGGTGTGAGACACCCGCAGCATGCTGCGATTGTACGCGTATTACGCCCATTGTACGCCAATGAAAGTCTATGGGTGCGAGAAAACAATGGATTACACACGGACCAGACGTGTGACTTGCGAGAAATACGGAAGACTTCTGCAGCTCACAGGAAATGGTGCGACACATGCAGGAGGAAACTGACACATGCAAATTAGCTCAAAAAGAGCGCCAGACATCCCGGAAGAACGCCTCCATGGAATCGGCCATGATGTCCAACCTCATCAATGTGGAGATGCTCATTGTGTTGGTGCAGGAGAGGCCCCAAATTTGGGTCCAAAGAGATGCACATTCTGCAGACCGCGCAAGGAAAGAGGCGGCATGGAGGCGCATCTGTGGGCAGATGTTTCCCCACTTTGGCGACAGCCCACGCGAGGACCAGCAGTGAATCAGTAAGTGACTTGATTTTTTTCCAACCTTCTTAATGGTCAGAGCGTAGTTCTAGTGCAGAATTTGGCCAAAAAATATAGTTTTTTTTTTTTTGGGGCCAAAATGTTAGTATAGTCACATCCTACTAGGCCCCCATGACTATATTACATGTATGTAGAAGAATTTGGCATTGTGCAGCTAGCTAAGTGATTACATTATATGTGTCATTGCAGTGGATGATGTTATGAGAAGATGGAGAAGCATCCGCGACTAGTACCAGCGAGAACGGCAGCAGAGGTCCAGGAGCGGGTCTGCGGCACCGAGAAAAAGAAAATATGTCTACTTTGGCCGCCTTGGCTTTCTGGCTCCTATTCTGGATCTTAGACCGTAAGTACATTCATCACACCACATACCACATATGCAGTTTAGGCTGACCTCTCCTACATGTTCTAATCCCCTTTCATTTCCCAACAGATCTGAGGATTCTCCTGCACGGGAGCCTACACCTCAACCCATTCCCCCACCGAAACAACCATGGCAACAACAGGGTCAAATGGATGCCTATAATCCGACTTCCCAATATGGCCACTTGTACAGATCCAGTGTTGGAGGCTGGTCCCAACCTGGATGTGCTCAACATGGTCATATTGGGGGGTATGATTCTCGTGGGTACCATCTTACACAGGAATATAATCTCCATTATCTGAATGGCAATGTGCCCACACACCAACCTGACCATGGCCAGATGTTAGCTCAGGGCCCTGAAAATCAACCACAACAGGGTGATGGTCAAGGTGGTCATCCAAGCCAACCACACAGATGCTGGGAACCCGCCAACCCCACCACCCACATACCACCAGCTGTGATTTTTTATTTTACTTATATATTATGATTTAAACAATATATTTATTTTTTTTTAGTTATTTTTATACAATGATGTGTAAAGCATATTTGCACTCATCTGAATGCCTACAAAGAGCATATGGTACTTAGCTGGTGGGATATGGGCTAAGGGACAATTTATTGTTTCTTTATGTCTTATAATTTATATCAATGTTTGTTATTTTTTCCCCATCCATTTAAAACATTGTTGGCTAATGCATCATTGCATTAGTCTAGTCTTAGAACCCAACCATAGGGGGCAGATATGGTGCTCACTAGTGATAGTGAAAATTTTATGTTTTTTACAAATTTATTTTACTCCATGTTGTCTATTGCATATGTGCAGTAGTCTAATCTTGTGAACAAAACATATGGTTAACATATGGTCTTCACTATATATAGTGAACGTTTGTTATTTTCTTCACATACTATTCATTTCTTCAATGTTTGTTCTTTGTGAAAAATTATTTTCACTCACAGTTGTCAAATGCATCTTTGCACTTGACTAATGTGATCAATCCGACATATGGGTCACATATGATCAGCACTACCCATATTGACTATTGTTTTTTGTCTTTATATACTATTATGTATAGAAACATTTGTAATGTTGTGATGCCTTATTTTGGTACATGTGTAAGAATGCACACTTACACTATTGTGCTGTAAATACATATACCATATGAAGCAAATATGGTAGTCACTACCTGAAGTGCCAGTTTGCACATATAAATATCTATTTTTATAAAAAGTTTGTAGTCTTTTTTTCATAATTTGTTTGTAGTCAACCACCAACACATGTGTTATGACCATTAACACCAGACAGAGACTATGACAATTTAGGAAGTGGCATTGCTCCTCAAATCCCCTGGCAATCCTCTTCCAGTCTTCCATCTTTGGCTCAGGCATCACCAGTTGATGAAGTCTGTCCCAGAGTTGAGAGCAGGTATCACGCACAATGCCAGAGATGGTGGACCTCCCAATCAAGAACTCCAGATGGAGTGCGGCATAGGATATGTCAGTAGTTAGGAACCTACAAGTAACCAAATGTACAGAGAACAATCAATACACATGGGCAAAGGTAGAACAAACGCACTATACATAACCATAACATGATTTTAGGTCCAAACAATCATAAGTTCAATTCAGCCCAAGTAAACATTTTCAATAATTTTAACATACACATCATTGTTCAGGTACTTCAAGGTGATATATGGGATATATTATGAGGATATTTCAGCAACAGCCATAAGGGTAAAGGGACAGTAGTGGGAAAATACATCATCAACAGACAGTATGTAGCTGAGGAATACATACCGTAGCGTAAGGAGAAGTCGCTCCTCTGCAGAGATAGTTTTCCGCATCCTGGTGTTCTGGTAGGTGATCCCAGGGCGCACAATCTCCAGCAAAACATCAAATGTGGGAATGGTCATCAGACAAAACAGAAAAAAACTTCTCAGGATGAGTCCGCAGAGATGCATAAAGGCGGTGAAAATGGCCTTTAGTGAGGCGCTGCCTCAAATGCGGATGCACCAACATTCGCCTCCTAATCCGCGGATTAACGATCACTGGGTAAGGCTGCCCAAAGCGGCGGGACAAAACCCAGTTGTACAACACTCGATCAGTTGGGGTGAACTGAAGAGCGTCAGACATGTTGGCGACCAAGCAGCAGCCCTCCAACACAAGCACACCACCAAAATGGCAAGATTGGGGGCTGCAACCTGATGCAGAGCCAATAAATAGCCTTGCTGATGATGATTTGAATGAGTTTCAGGCCTAAAAACCGTTAAATGTCCATTTTGCAAGGCAGCGAGAAAAATACGCTATATGGATGCCATACTCTGACAACAGATGAAATACGGATTGTTGTGCCGGCAACATTTTGACTTATTACGCTCGTACAATACGATCCGTATTTTTCTACGGTGAGTGTGACGCTGGCCTTACCATCAAAATCACTCAGATTAACCCCTTTCTGACATCGGGTGGAAATGTACGCCGATGTTGGACTCCCCCTGTTCGGTGCAGGCTCTGGCGATGAGCCTGCACCTTTCCGGGCACATGTCAGCTGATCTATACAGCTGACATGTGCCCGCAACAGCCACAAATGGAATCGCGATCCACCCGCAGATGTTAACCTGTTAAATGCTGCTGTCAATCTCTGACAGCAGCATTTAACTCACACTTCCGGCAAGCACACTGGAAATCCTGCCCATCGATGATCCATCACATGATCGCGGGTCATCGATGGGTTGGCATGACAATCAGAGGTGTCCAGCAGACCTCTATGGTTGTCACTGTCGGATTGCTGTGAGTGCCGCCTGGTGGTCTGCGCTCATAGCAAGTGGGTATTCTGCTACATACAGATGATCTGATCATTGCCTGTATGTAGCAGAGCTGATCGGATTATGGGAGCTTCTAGCCTCCCATGGAGACTATTGAAGCATGCCAAAAGTAAAAAAAAAAATTAAAATCACCCCCCTTTCACACCATTCAAAATAAAACAAACCAAATAAAACAATAAAAAATATCAAACATACACATATATGGTATCTCCGCGTTCAGAATCGCCCAATCTATCGATATAAAAAAGAATTAACTTGGTTGCTAAACGGAATAAAGAGAAAAAAGTCAAAACGCCAAATTTACATTTTTTTTTGTCTCAGCAACATTGCCTTAAAATGCAATAACGGGCGATCAAAAAATCGCATCTGCACCAAAATGGTATAATTAAAAACATCAGTTCGGCGCGCAACAATTAAGCCCTCACTCAACCTGAGATCATGAAAAATAGAGACGCTACGGGTATCGGAATATGGTGCAATTTTTTTTTTAACAAACTTTGGAATTTGTTTTCACCACTTACCGTATATACTCGAGTATAAGCCGACCCCCCTAATTTTGCCACAATAAACTGGGAAAACTTACTGACTCGAGTATAAGCCTAGGGTTGAAAATGAGATTATGCCCTATATGCTGCCCATGTATTATGCCCCCATAGATGCTCCATAGATTGTGCCCCATAGATGCTCCATAGATTGTGCCCCCATAGATGCTCCATAGATTGTGCCCCCATAGATGATCCATAGATTGTGCCCCCATAGATGATTCATAGATTGTGCCCCATAGATGCTCCATAGATTATGCCCCCATAGATGCTCCATAGATTGTGCCCCATACATGCTCCATAGATTGTGCCCCCATAGATGCTCCATAGATTGTGCCTCCATAGATGCTCCATAGATTGTGCCCCCATAGATGCTCCATAGATTATGCCCCCATAGATGATCCATAGATTGTGCCCCCATAGATGATCCATATATTATGCCCCCATAGATGCTCCATAGAATGTGCCCCCATAGATGATCCATATATTATGCCCCCATAGATTGTGCCCCCATAGATGCTCCATAGATTGTGCCCCCATAGATGCTCCATAGATTGTGCCCCCATAGATGATCCATAGATTGTGCCCCCATAGATGATCCATATATTATGCCCCCATAGATTGTGCCCCCATAGATGCTCCACAGATTGTGCCCCAATAGATGCTCCATAGATTGTGCCCCCATAGATGCTCCATAGATTGTGCCCCCATAGATTGTGCCCCATAGATGTTCCACAGATTGTGCCCCCATAGATGCTCCATAGATTGTGCCCCCATTGATGCTCCATAGATTATGCCCCCATAGATTGTGCCCCCATAGATTGTGCCCCTATTGATGCTCCATAGATTGTGCCCCCATAGATTATGCCCCCATATATGATCCATAGATCGTGCCCCCATAGATTATGCTCCATAGTATAGGCCTCAATTGCTGCCGCTGCTGCTGCAACCGAAATAAAAAAAATACATACTCACCTCTCGTTGCTGGGGACCAGGTGCCGGTGTCCTGAGCAGGCGGGGACACCGGCGCGCTATGGGGGACAGGTGCCAGTGTCACCGCTCGCTCAGGGCCCCGACACCTGCGATATTTACCTGACACCCGTTCTTCCGCTGTCTTCCAGGTTCTCCAGCAGTGAATGATCAGGCAGAGGGCGCGGCGCGCAGTAACTACGTCATCGCGCCCTCTGCCTGAACATCGCAGCAAGAGGACCCGAGGACACAGCGGAACGGGACAGGTAAATATCGGTTATACTTACCCTTCCGCCGGCGCGTCTCTGCCCTGTTCTTATCCCACGGTCCCGGCGCCAGTGTTCAGCGGTCACGTGTTACCGCTCATTAAAGTCATGAATATCCTGGCCCTCCTCAACACATCCCCACACTCATTTCTAACACCCTGCCACGATCTTCCACACGTTTTTGCAACCCTGTCAACCTCATACCTATCCATCCACACCCCCCTCCCCCAGTTCCCCTACCCGGAGCACTATGGAACGCACGCTCCGTCTGCAATAAACTGTCATTTATCCACAACCTCTTTATCACCAACAAACTCTCCTTCCTTGCCATCACTGAAACCTGCCTCACTCCCTCTGACACAGCCTCTCCAGCTGCGCTTTCCTATGGCGGATTTCATCTTTCTCACACCCCTAGCCCCAGCAGCAAACGTGGTGGAGGAGTTGGCTTACTCCTGTCTGATACCTGCTCCTTTACTCCTATTCAAATTCCACCCTCCGCTGCTATTCCCTCGTTCGAGGTGCACTCCGTCCGCATTTATTCCCCCTCCAACCTCCAGCTGGCTGTCATCTACCGCCCCCCGGAACTTGCCATCTCCACCTTTCTCGACCACTTCACCACCTGGCTACTCCATTTCCTCTCTGCTGACATTCCCACCATCATCATGGGCGATTTCAACATCCCCATTGACACTTCCACCCCGGCGGCCTCTAAACTTCTTTCGCTCACAGCTTCCCTCGGCCTCACTCAATGGTCCTCTGCGGCCACTCACAAAGGCGGTCACACGCTGGACCTTATCTTCACCCGCCTCTGTTCCCTCACCTATCTCACTAACTCCCCACTCCCCCTGTCTGACCACAACCTACTGACATTCTCTTCCCTCTCCTCTGTTAGTATGCATCCCCCACTCCACAAAC
This sequence comes from Oophaga sylvatica, assembly GCA_033576555.1. Classification (NCBI taxonomy): domain Eukaryota; kingdom Metazoa; phylum Chordata; class Amphibia; order Anura; family Dendrobatidae; genus Oophaga; species Oophaga sylvatica. Next base: position 987,811,534 of record JARQOD010000001.1, on the reverse strand, counting down.
TCACCCACCCTCGCAGAAATCTCAAACACCTCAATTTACAATCGCTCTCTGAGTCCCTCCTCCCTTTCACAGACATAGCCTCACTTAATGACACAGATGCTGCTGCCACATTTTATAACACCACAATAAAAACCACACTTGATTCGGCCGCCCCCCTCACGCAGAGCAAAACTCGTACAATCAACAGGCAGCCCTGGCTGACCGGCCTGACCAAAGAACTGAGACGGGCTTCCAGGGTTGCCGAGCGGAGATGGAAGAGAACCCATTCTACCGAGCACCTCAACGCATACAAGCAGTCCCTCGCCAGCTTCAAGTCCATGCTCTCTGCTGCAAAACAAACTTACTTCGCATCCTCTCTGTCTCACAACCCTAAACAGCTCTTCAACACTTTCAATTCTCTACTCCATCCCACAGCACCTCCTCCCTCTCCTCTCATTTCTGCCGAAGACTTTGCCTCCTTCTTTAAGCAAAAGATTGATACTATCAGAGAAGGCTTTGGCCCGCAGCCCCCAATGCCCCTCTTAGCCACTCAGCCCTGTTCTTCCAAAACCAGCTTCACCACCATGACAGAAGATCAGCTCTCCACTCTCCTGTCAAGATCACACCTCACCACTTGCGCACTTGACCCACTCCCGTCCCACCTCATCCCTAACTTTGCCACAGTCTTCATCCCTACTCTCACACACCTCTTCAACCTTTCACTTACAAATGGTGTCTTTCCTTCATCCTTCAAACATGCTTCAATCACACCCATCCTCAAAAAGCCCTCCCTCGACCCATCATCTGCGTCTAGCTATCGCCCGATATCTCTTCTCCCCTACGCCTCAAAACTACTGGAACAGCATGTATATCTTGAACTGTCCTCCCACCTTTCTTCGTGTTCCCTCTTTGACCGGTTACAATCCGGCTTTCGACCGCATCACTCAACTGAAACTGCCCTAACTAAAGTCACTAACGACCTGCTAACCGCCAAGAGCAAGCGACACTACTCTGTCCTCCTTCTCCTGGACCTGTCTTCTGCCTTCGACACTGTGGACCATTCCCTCCTGCTACAGATTCTCTCATCTCTTGGCATCACAGACCTGGCCTATCCTGGATCTCATCATACCTAACAGACCGAACATTTAGTCTCTCCCTCTCACACACCACCTCCTCACCTCGCCCCCTGTCTGTCGGTGTTCCTCAAGGCTCAGTCCTAGGACCCCTACTCTTCTCCATCTACACCTTCGGCCTGGGACAGCTCATAGAATCCCACGGCTTGCAGTATCACCTCTACGCCGATGACACGCAGATCTACCTATCTGGACCTGACCTCACCTCCCTACTGACCAAAATCCCACAGTGTCTGTCTGCTATCTCAGCCTTCTTTTCTGCTCGCTTTCTCAAACTGAACATGGACAAAACAGAATTCATCATCTTTCCCCCACCTCACTCTACCCCTTCACCAGACCTATCCATCAATGTCAATGGCTGCTCGCTTTCCCCAGTCCCACATGCTCGGTGCCTTGGGGTGATCATCGACTCTGCCCTCTCTTTCAAACCACATATCCAAGCCCTCGCCACCTCCTGCCGCCTCAAACTCAAAAATATTTCCCGGATCCGCTCATTCCTCAACCATGAAACCACAAAAACACTATTGCACGCCCTTATCATCTCCCGCCTCGACTACTGCAACCTCCTACTCTCTGGCCTCCCCTCTAGCACTCTGGCACCACTCCAGTCCATCCTACACTCTGCTGCCCGACTAATCCACCTGTCTCCCGCTATTCCCCAGCCTCCCCCTGTGCCAGGCCCTTCACTGGCTTCCTATTGCCCAGAGGCTCCAGTTCAAAACCTTAACCATGACATACAAAGCCATCCACAACCTTTCTCCTCCATACATCTGTAACATGGTCTCCCGCTACCTACCTACACGCAACCTTCGATCCTCTCAAGATCTCCTTCTCGACTCCCCCCTCATCTCTTCTTCCCACAACCACATACAAGACTTCTCCCAGGCTTCCCCCATACTCTGGAACTCCCTGCCGCAAAACATCAGACTTTCACCAACAACGGAGACCTTCAAGAAAAACCTGAAGACCCACCTGTTCCGACAAGCCTACAACCTGCAATGATCCTCAGTGTACTGAACCATCGTACGACCAGCTCTACCCTTTCCTAGTGTACTCTCACCCATCCCTGCAGTCTGTGAGCCCTCGCGGGCAGGGTCCTCTCTCCTACTGTACCTGTGTGTCCCTTGTCCAGCACATGTTTATTGTACCTGTCTATATTTTCCCCTTTTCATATGTAAAGCGCCATGGAATAAATGGCGCTATATAAATGTATAATAATAATAATAATAATAATATGTGCATATTCATGACTTTAATGAGCGGTACCAGCTGACCGCTGAACACTGGCGCCGGGACCGTGGGAGAAGAGCAGGGGCTGCAGAGACCGCACCGGCGGAAGGGTAAGTATATAGGACAGCTGCGCTCCCCCTCCCCCGCTGACCCCCTGGTATATGACTCGAATATAAGCCGAGAGGGGGACTTTCAGCCCTAAAAAATGGGCTGAAAATCTCGGCTTATATTCGAGTATATACGGTAAATAAAAAAGAACCTAGACATGTTTGGTGTCTATGAACTCGTAATGACCTGGAGAATCATAATGGCAGCTCAGTTTTAGCATTTAGTGGACATCGTAAAAAAAAAAACAAAAAAAAACAACTGTGGGATTGCACTTTTTTTGCAATTTCACCGCACTTGGAATTTTTTTCCCTTTTTCCAGTACAGGATATGTTAAAAAAAAAACAATGATGTCATTCAAAAGTAAAACTCGTCCCTCAAAATAAAAGCCCTCACACGGCCATATTGATGGAAAAAAAAAGTTATGGCTCTGGGAAGAAGGGGGGGGGGGAGAACGCAAAACCAAAAATACCTTCGGGGGTTAAAGGGTTGACAGTGGCTGGGAAATGACAGGTCACATACTTATATATAGCCACCGTGAAGTAATGCTGGGCTTGTCAAAAATAATGAACGCATAAGGTTACTGCACTTGTAAGGTCGTAGGAACAGTCCAGATGCATGATGGGAAATGTAAGGCTATATATAATATATAGTGATAGAACCCAGCCAGGAATGGCATGTCTCCAATGCAATATTTAGGTCACTTACGTGCAGACGCAGTATAACATATCACTGGCCGTCATCCAAAACATTTGCGTTGTCAGATTTTATTAAGGATGTACTGGCAGATTGCGAGACCTTTTATGTTCCTTGCACAACAGGGTCCATTCA
>JARQOD010000001.1:987742384-987808156 GCA_033576555.1 Oophaga sylvatica | reverse complement strand
GTGTATATGTGTAATGTGTACAGTCATGGCCAAAAGTTTTGAGAATGACACAAATATTATATTTTCACATGATCTGCTGCCCTCTGGTTTTTATGTGTGTTTGACAGAAGTTTTTATCACAGACAGAAATATAATAATTGCAAACATATGAGTAACAAAAGCTTATATTGACAGTGAGAATGAGTTAATGCAGCAAGTCAATATTTGCAGTGTTGACCCTTCTTCTTCAGGACCTCGGCAATTCTCCCTGGCATGCTCTCAATCAACTTCTGGACCAAATCCTGACTGATAGCAGTCCATTCTTGCACAATCAATGCTTTCATTTTGTCAGAATTTTTAGGTTTTTGTTTGTCCACCCGTCTCTTGATGATTGACCACAAGTTCTCAATGGGATTAAGATCTGGGGAGTTTCCAGGCCATGGACCCAAAATCTCTATGTTTTGTTCCCTGAGCCATTTAGTTATCACCTTTGCTTTATGGCAAGGTGCTCCATCATGCTGGAAAAGGCATTGTTGATCGCCAAACTGCTCTTGGAGGGTTGGGAGAAGTTGCTCTTGGAGGACATTCTGGTACCATTCTTTATTCATGGCTGTGTTTTTAGGCAAGACTGTGAGAGAGCCGATTCCCTTGGCTGAGAAGTAACCCCACACATGAATGGTTTCAGGATGCTTAACAGTTGGCATGAGAAAAGACTGGTGGTAGCGCTCACCTTGTCTTCTCCGAATGAGGCGTTTTCCTGATGTCCCAAACAATCGAAAAGGGGATTCATCAGAGAAAATAACTTTACCCCAGTCCTCAGCAGCCCACTGCCTGTACCTTTTGCTGAATATCAGTCTGTCCATGATGTTTTTTCTGGAGAGAAGTGGCTACTTTGCTTCCCTCCTTGAGACCAGGCCTTGCTCCAAGAGTCTCCGCCTCACAGTGCGTGCAGATACACTCACACCTGCCTGCTGCCATTCCTGAGCAAGCTCTGCACTGCTGGTAGCCCGATCCCGCAGCTGAAACACTTTTAAGAGACGGTCCTGGCGCTTGCTGGTCTTTCTTGGGCGCCCTGGAGCCTTATTGGCAACAATGGAACCTCTCTCCTTGAAGTTCTTGATGATGCGATAGATTGTTGACTGAGGTGCAATCTTTCTAGCTGCGATACTCTTCCCTGTTAGGCCATTTTTGTGCATTGCAATGATGACTGCACGTGCTTCTTTAGAGATAACCATGGTTAACAGAAGAGAAACAATGATGCCAAGCACCAGCCTCCTTTTAAAGTGTCCAGTGGTGTCATTCTTACTTAATCATGACAGATTGATCTCCAGCCATGTCCTCATCAACACCCACACCTGTGATAATGGAGCAATCACTGAAAAGAGGTTAGCTGGTCCTTTTAAGGCAGGGCTGCAATGATGTTGAAATGTGTTTTGGGGGATAAAGTTCATTTTCTAGCCAAATATTGACTTTGCAAGTAATTGCTGTTAAGCTGATCACTCTTTATAACATTCTGGAGTATATGCAAATTGCCATTAGAAAAAGTGAAGCAGTAGACTTTGTAAAAATTAATATTTGTGTCATTCTCAAAACTTTTGGCCATGACTGTATGTTTGTAATGTGTATGTGTGTATGTAATGTGTATGTGTGTGTGTAATGTGTATATGTGTGTAATGTGTATGTGTGTGTAATGTGTATATGTGTGTATGTATATGTATGTAATGTATATGTGTGTGTAATGTGTATGTGTGTGTAATGTGTATATGAGTGTATGTATATGTATGTAATGTGTATGTGTGTGTAATGTGTATGTGTGTGTAATGTGTATATAAGTGCGTAGAAGGAAGAGGACAGGACTGAGAGAAGGAGCATAGAGTAATGTAGTCAGAAGAGGACAGGACTGAGAGGAGGAGCACAGAGTAATATAGAAAGGGCAGGATTGAGACGAGGAGCACAGAGTAATTTGGAAGGCAGAGGTCAGGACTGAGGAGCACAGAGTAATGTAGAAGGAAGAGGACAGGACTGAGCGAAGAAGCATAGATATATGTAGAAGGAAGAGGACAGGATTGAGAGGAGGAGGACAGAGTAATGTAGAAGGCAGAGGACAGGACTGAGGAGGACAGAGTAATGTAGAAGGAAGAGGACATGACTGAGAAGAGGAGCACAGAATAATGTAGAAGGAAGAGGACAGGACTGAGAGGAGGAGCACAGAGTAATGTAGAAGGAAGAGTGAAGGAGTGAGAGGAGGAGCACAGAGTAATGTAGAAGGAAGAGTGAAGGAGTGAGAGGAGGAGCACAGAGTAATGTAGAAGGAAGAGAGCAGGTCTAGGAGGAGGAGCACAAAGTAATTTAGAAGGAAGAGGACAGGACTCTTAGAAGGAGCACAGAGTAATGTAGAAGGAAGAGGACAGGACTGAGAGGAGGAGCACAGAGTAATGTAGAAGGCAGAGGACATGACTGAGAGGAGGAGAACAGAGTAATGTAGAAGGCAGAGGACATGGTCTAGGAGGAGGAGCACAGAGTAATGTAGAAGGCAGAGGACAGGACTGAGAGGAGGAGAACAGAGTAATGTAGAAGGCAGAGGACAAGACTGAGAGGAGGAGCACAGAGTAATGTAGAAGGAAGAGAGCAGGACTGAGAGGAGGAGCACAGAGTAACATAGAAGGAAGAGGACAGGACTAAGAGGAGGAGCACAGGGCAATGTAGAAGGCAGAGGACAGGTCTAAGGAGGAGGAGCACAGAGAAATGTAGAAGGCAGAGGACAGGACTGAGAGGAGGAGCACAGAGTAATGTAGAAGGAAGAGAGCAGGACTGAGAGGAGGAGCACAGAGTAACATGGAAGAGGACAGGACTAAGAGGAGGAGCACAGAGAAATGTAGAAGGAAGAGAGCAGGTCTAGGAGGAGGAGCACAAAGTAATTTAGAAGGAAGAGGACAGGACTCTTAGAAGGAGCACAGAGTAATGTAGAAGGAAGAGGACAGGACTGAGAGGAGGAGCACAGAGTAATGTAGAAGGCAGAGGACATGACTGAGAGGAGGAGAACAGAGTAATGTAGAAGGCAGAGGACATGGTCTAGGAGGAGGGGCACAGAGTAATGTAGAAGGCAGAGGACAGGACTGAGAGGAGGAGAACAGAGTAATGTAGAAGGCAGAGGACAGGACTGAGAGGAGGAGCACAGAGTAATGTAGAAGGAAGAGAGCAGGACTGAGAGGAGGAGCACAGAGTAACATAGAAGGAAGAGGACAGGACTAAGAGGAGGAGCACAGGGAAATGTAGAAGGCAGAGGACAGGTCTAAGGAGGAGGAGCACAGAGAAATGTAGAAGGCAGAGGACAGGACTGAGAGGAGGAGCACAGAGTAATGTAGAAGGAAGAGAGCAGGACTGAGAGGAGGAGCACAGAGTAACATGGAAGAGGACAGGACTAAGAGGAGGAGCACAGAGAAATGTAGAAGGCAGAGGACAGGTCTAAGGAGGAGGAGCACAGAGAAATGTAGAAAGCAGAGGACAGGTCTAAGGAGGAGGAGCACAGAGAAATGTAGAAGGCAGAGGACAGGTCTAAGGAGGAGGAGCACAGAGAAATGTAGAAGGCAGAGGACAGGTCTAAGGAGGGGGAGCACAGAGTAATGTAGAAGTCAGAGGACAGGTAAAGGAGAACAGAGAAATGTAGAAGTCAAAGGACAGGACTGAGATGAGGAGCACAGAGTAATGTAGAAGTAAGAGGACAAGACTGAGAGAAGAGGTACAGAGTAATATGGAAGGAAGAGGACAAGTCTGAGAGGAGGAGCATAGATTAATGTAGAAGGAAGTGGACATGGTCTAGGAGGAGGAGCGCAGAGTAATGTTGAAGGAATAGAGATAAGGTCTAGGAGGAGGAGCACAGAGTAATGTAGAATGAAGAGGACAGAACTGATAGGAGGAGCACAGAGTAATGTAGAAGAAAGAGAACAGGGCAAAGAGTAGGAGCACAGAGTAATGCAGAAGGCAGAGGACAGGTAAAGGAGAACAGAGAAATATAGAAGGCAGAGGACAGGACTGAGAGGAGGAGCACAGAGTAATGTAGAAGATAGAGGACAGGACTGAGAGGGGGAGGACAGGGTAATGTAGAAGGAAGAGGACAGGGCTGAGAGGAGGAGCACAGAGTAATATAGAAGGAAGAGGACAAGACTGTTAGGAGGACCACAGAGTAATGTAGAAGGCAGAGGACAGGACTAAGAGGGGGAGGATAGGGTAATGTAGAACACAGAGGACAGGTCTAGAAGGAGGATAAACTCAAGTGACATTATTACTGTATGTGAGGGTGAACTTAGGGGCATTTTTACTGTATATGGGGGAAACAGGGAACATTATCACTGTATGTAACATACAGAGGGCATCTTGAAGCTTCATCATGAACAAAGGCTTTTGTACGAAGTATTAAATTTCAGTAAGCGTATTCAATACGTTTTCCCAGTGTCATTTCTCATTATTACACAGAATTTATGGACATCTATGGATGATTTCTTTGTGTGGATTGGATCGGTTGTTACCGACATCTGGTGAGAATTTCATGACAATCACAGCTTTAGAAATAGATTTACTTAGAAAATAGGTGTCGTGTTCAATATTTATTTCACCAGCTGTGAATATATGTGCAGGAAGTCAGGAAGTTATCACAGAACTTTATGGGGGACTAATTGGGCATTATTACTATACATGGGGGACATTATCAATTGCTAACGGGACATTCAGGAGACATTATTAGTTTTTAGTGCACTCAGGGGACAATATTCAATTGTAGAGGGGTAGTTACGAGACATTATTATATTTTAGGGTTCCTTGAGGTATCGTAGCCATCAAAGGGGCATTCAGGAGGCATTATTGCTTTTTAGGATTCAAATGTGGGCAGTAGTACTTTCTGGTGCACTCAGAGAGGGCTTTAAAATGTTCTAGGGGGCAATATTACCATCTAAGAGTACAAAGGGGGCATATAACTATGTAAGGGACACATTATTGGCCAGGCATTTCTATGTGGGGCACTTTTTTTGCACCACACAGCAGGTCCAGCCATAAGGGCAAATACAGAAGCAGCGGCTCAGTATTGGGGTATCAGTAGGATCAGGAGTTTGTGCAGGTTGGAGATAAATGGTGATGGTGCTTGAAATGTGAGAATGTGAGAAAATGTGTCTTTGTTATAATCTCTGCAGTCGAGTCCTGACAGGAGAATTCATGGGGGTCTGGGCCAGATGGGAAAAACGGGAAAATGAACTACTCCACCAGCTGTAAGTCACTTAATATAACTTTTCTGTAACTTTCTATAGGTTCTGCAGGGCTGGTATCTGTCACTATATGGTCACTATAAGCTGGTATTATCGGCCTCGATCTTCACATAGCGATTTTTTTTTTAGTACTAGCTAAGGTTCCCCGCTACCTATTATGATCAGGATGCACCACCACAGTTGCAATAATGGTGATCTAGGTAAGATCCCCGTAAACTGAACCCCGAGCGATGCCTTTGGCTTTGTAATTTGGAAGGTGGTGGGGTTGGCATGAAGGTAACCCTTATCTGATAAAGGTGGTGGGTTGGCATGGAGGTAACACCTCTCTGATAAAGGTGTGGGTTGGCATGGACGTAACACCTCTCCAATAAAGGTGGTGGGGTTGGCATGAAGGTATCACCTCTCCAATAAAGGTGGTGGGGTTGGCATGAAGGTAACACCTCTCCGATAAAGGTGGTGGGGTTGACATGAAGGTAACACCTCTCTGATAAAGGTGGTGGGGTTGGCATGAAGGTATCACCTCTCTGATAATGGTGGTGGGGTTGGCATGAAGGTATCACCTCTCTGATAAAGGTGGTGGGATTGGCATGAAGGTAACACCTCTCTGATAAAGGTGGTGGGGTTGGCATGGAGGTAACACCTCTCTGATAAAGGTGGTGGGGTTGGCATGAAGGTATCACCTCTCTGATAAAGGTGTGGGGTTGGCATGGAGGTAACACCTCTCTGATAAAGGTGGTGGGGTTGGCATGAAGGTATCACCTCTCTGATAAAGGTGGTGGGTTGGCATGGAGGTAACACCTCTCTGATAATGGTGGTGGGGTTGGCATGGACGTAACACCCCTCCAATAAAGGTGGTGGGGTTGGCATGAAGGTATCACCTCTCCGATAAAGGTGGTGGGGTTGGCATGGAGGTAACACCTCTCTGATAAAGGTGGTGGGGTTGGCATGGACGTAACACCTCTCCAACAAAGGTGGTGGGGTTGGCATGAAGGTGACACGTCTCTGATAAAGGTGGTGGGGTTGGTATGAAGGTATCACCTCTCTGATAAAGGTGGTGGGGTTGGAATGAAGGTAACACCTCTCCAATAAAGGTGGTGGGGTTGGCATTAAGGTAACACCTCTCTGATAAAGGTGGTGGGATTGGCATTAAGGTTTCACCTCTCTAATAAAGGTGGTGGGTTGGCATGAAGGTGACAAGTCTCTGATAAAGGTGGTGGGGTTGGCATGAAGGTATCACCTCTCTGATAAATGTGGTGGGATTGGCATGAAGGTATCACCTCTCTGATAAAGGTGGTGGGTTGGCATGAAGATATCACCTCTCTGATAAAGGTGGTGGGGTAGGTATGAAGGTGACACGTCTCTGATAAAGGTGTGGGATTGGCATGAAGGTATCACCTCTCTGATAAAGGTGGTGGGGTTGGCATGAAGGTGACACGTCTCTGATAATGATGGTGGGGTTGGCATGAAGGTATCACCTCTCTGATAAAGGTGGTTTGGTTGGCATTAAGGTAACACCTTTCTGATAAAGGTGGTGGGTTTGGCATGAAGGTATCACCTCTCTGATAAAGGTGGTGGGGTTGGCATGAAGGTATCACCTCTCTGATAAAGGTGGTGGGGTTGGCATGGAGGTAACACCTCTCTGATAAAGGTGGTGGGGTTGGCATGGACGTAACATCTCTCCAATAAAGGTGGTGGGGTTGGCATGAAGGTATTACCTCTCCAATAAAGGTGGTAGGGTTGGCATGAAGGTAACACCTCTCCGATAAAGGTGATGGGTTGACATGAAGGTAACCCTTATCTGATAAAGATGATGGGGTTGGCATGAAGGTATCACCTCTCTGATAATGGTGGTGGGGTTGGCATGAAGGTATCACCTCTCTGATAAAGGTGGTGGGGTTGGCATGAAGGTATCACCTCTCTGATAAAGGTGGTGGGGTTGGCATGAAGGTAACACCTCTCCGATAAAGGTGGTGGGGTTGACATGAAGGTAACCCTTATCTGATAAAGGTGATGGGTTGGCATGAAGGTATCACCTCTCTGATAATGGTGGTGGGGTTGGCATGAAGGTATCACCTCTCTGATAATGGTGGTGGGGTTGGCATGAAGGTATCACCTCTCTGATAAAGGTGGTTTGGTTGGCATGAAGGTATCACCTCTCCGATAAAGTTGGTGGGGTTGGCATGAAGGTTTCACCTCTCTGATAAAGGTGGTGGGGTTGGCATGGAGGTAACACCTCTCAAATAAAGTGGTGGGGTTGGTATGAAGATTACACCTCTCTGATAAAGGTGGTGGGGTTGACATGGAGGTAAGACCTCTCTGATAAAGGTGGTGGGTTGGCATGAAGTTATCATCTCTCTGATAAAGGCAGTGGGGTTAGCATGAAGGTATCACCTCTCTGATAAAGGTGTGCAGGATTGGCATGAAGGTAACACCTCTCTGATAAAGGTGGTGGTGTTGGCATGAAGGTAACACCTCTCTGATAAAGGTGTTGGGGTTGGCATGAAGGTGACACGTCTCTGATAAAGGTGATGGGATTGGCATGAAGGTAACACCTCTCTGATAAAGGTGGTGGGGTTGGCATGAAGGTGACACGTCTCTGATAAAGGTGGTGGGGTTGGTATGAAGGTATCACCTCTCTGATAAAGATGGTGGGGTTGGCATGAAGGTAACACCTCTCTGATAAAGGTGGTGGGGTTGGCATTAAGGTAACACCTCTCTGATAAAGGTGGTGGGATTGGCATGAAGGTATCACCTCTCTGATAAAGGTGGTGGGGTTGGCATGAAGGTGACACGTCTCTGATAAAGGTGGTGGGGTTGGCATGAAGGTATCACCTCTCTGATAAAGGTGGTGGGATTGGCATGAAGGTATCACCTCTCTGATAAAGGTGATGGGGTTGGCATGAAGGTGACACGTCTTTGATAAAGGTGGTGGGGTTGGCATGAAGGTATCACCTCTCTGATAAAGGTGGTGGGGTTGACATGAAGGTGACACCTCTCTGATAAAGGTGGTGGGGTTGGTATGAAGGTATCACCTCTCTGATAAAGGTGTGGGGTTGGCATGGAGGTAACACCTCTCTGATAAAGGTGGTGGGTTGGCATGAAGGTGACAAGTCTCTGATAAAGGTGGTGGGGTTGGTATGAAGGTATCACTTCTCTGATAAAGGTGGTGGGTTGACATGAAGGTGACACGTCTCTGATAAAGGTGGTGGGGTTGGTATGAAGGTATCACCTCTCTGATAAAGGTGGTGGGGTTGGCATGAAGGTAACACATCTCTGATAAAGGTGGTGGGTTGGCATGAAGGTAACACCTCTCTGATAAAGGTGGTGGGGTTGGCATGAAGGTATCACCTCTCTGATAAAGGTGGTGGGGTTAGCATGAAGGTGACACCTCTCCGATAAAGGTGGTGGGGTTGACATGAAGGTAACCCTTATCTGATAAAGGTGATGGGGTTAGCATGAAGGTATCACCTCTCTGATAAAGGTGGTGGGTTTGGCATGAAGGTATCACCTCTCTGATAAAGGTGGTGGGGTTGGCATGTAGATATCACCTCTCTGATAAAGGTGTTGGGGTTGGCATGAAGGTGACACATCTCTGATAAAGATGATGGGATTGGCATGAAGGTAACACCTCTCTGATAAAGGTGGTGGGGTTGGCATGAAGGTGACACGTCTCTAATAAAGGTGGTGGGGTTGGTATGAAGGTATCACCTCTCTGATAAAGGTGGTGGGGTTGGCATGAAGGTAACACCTCTCTGATAAAGGTGGTGGGGTTGGCATTAATGTAACACCTCTCTGATAAAGGTGGTGGTTTGGCATGAAGGTATCACCTCTCTGATAAAGGTGGTGGGGTTGGCATGAAGGTATCACCTCTCTGATAAAGGTGTTGGGGTTGGCATGAAGGTGACACGTCTCTGATAAAGATGATGGATTGGCATGAAGGTAACACCTCTCTGATAAAGGTGGTGGGGTTGGCATGAAGGTGACACGTCTCTGATAAAGGTGGTGGGTTGGTATGAAGGTATCACCTCTCTGATAAAGGTGGTGGGGTTGGCATGAAGGTAACACCTCTCTGATAAAGGTGGTGGGGTTGGCATTAAGGTAACACCTCTCTGATAAAGGTGGTGGGATTGGCATGAAGGTATCACCTCACTGATAAAGGTGGTGGGGTTGGCATGAAGGTGACACGTCTTTGATAAAGGTGGTGGGGTTGGTATGAAGGTATCACCTCTCTGATAAAGGTGGTGGGGTTGGCATGGAGGTAACACCTCTCTGATAAAGGTGGTGGGGTTGGCATGAAGGTGACAAGTCTCTGATAAAGGTGGTGGGGTTGGTATGAAGGTATCACTTCTCTGATAAAGGTGGTGGGGTTGACATGAAGGTGACACGTCTCTGATAAAGGTGGTGGGTTGGTATGAAGGTATCACCTCTCTGATAAAGGTGGTGGGGTTGGCAAGAAGGTAACACCTCTCTGATAAAGGTGGTGGGGTTGGCATGAAGGTAACACCTCTCTGATAAAGGTGGTGGGGTTGGCATGAAGGTATCACCTCTCTGATAAAGGTGGTGGGGTTAGCATGAAGGTGACACCTCTCCGATAAAGGTGGTGGGGTTGACATGAAGGTAACCCTTATTTGATAAAGGTGATGGGGTTAGCATGAAGGTATCACCTCTCTGATAAAGGTGGTGGGTTTGGCATGAAGGCATCACCTCTCTGATAAAGGTGGTGGGGTTGGCATGAAGGTATCACCTCTCTGATAAAGGTGTTGGGGTTGGCATGAAGGTGACACGTCTCTGATAAAGATGATGGGATTGGCATGAAGGTAACACCTCTCTGATAAAGGTGGTGGGGTTGGCATGAAGGTGACACGTCTCTAATAAAGGTGGTGGGGTTGGTATGAAGGTATCACCTCTCTGATAAAGGTGGTGGGGTTGGCATGAAGGTAACACCTCTCTGATAAAGGTGGTGGGGTTGGCATTAAGGTAACACCTCTCTGATAAAGGTGGTGGGATTGGCATGAAGGTATCACCTCACTGATAAAGGTGGTGGGGTTGGCATGAAGGTGACACATCTTTGATAAAGGTGGTGGGGTTGGCATGAAGGTATCACCTCTCTGATAAAGGTGGTGGGGTTGACATGAAGGTGACACGTCTCTGATAAAGGTGGTGGGGTTGGTATGAAGGTATCACCTCTCTGATAAAGGTGGTGGGGTTGGCATGAAGGTAACACCTCTCTGATAAAGGTGGTGGGGTTAGCATGAAGGTGACACGTCTCTGATAAAGGTGGTGCGTTGGTATGAAGGTATCACCTCTCTGATAAAGGTGGTGGGGTTGGAATGAAGGTAACACCTCTCGGATAAAGGTGGTGGGGTTGGCATTAAGGTAACACCTCTCTGATAAAGGTGGTGGGGTTGGCATGAAGGTATCACCTCTCTGATAAAGGTGGTGGGGTTAGCATGAAGGTGACACGTCTCTGCTAATGATGGTGGGGTTGGCATGAAGGTGTCACCTCTCTGATAAAGGTGGTGGGGTTGGCATTAAGGTAACACCTCTCTGATAAAGGTGGTGGGTTTGGCATGAAGGTATCACCTCTCTGATAAAGGTGGTGGGTTGGCATGAAGGTATCACCTCTCTGATAAAGGTGTTGGGGTTGGCATGAAGGTGTCACCTCTCTGATAAAGGTAATGGGAGTGGCATGAAGGTAACACCTCTCTGATAAAGGTGTGGGGTTGGCATGAAGGTATCACCTCTCTGATAAAGGTGGCGGGTTGGCATGAAGGTAACACCTCTCTGATAAAGGTGGTGGGGTTGGCATTAAGGTAACACCTCTCTGATAAAGGTGGTGGGTTGGTATGAAGGTATCACCTCTCTGATAAAGGTGGTGGGGTTGGCATGAAGGTAACACCTCTCTGATAAAGGTGGTGGGATTGGCATTAAGGTAACACCTCTCTGATAAAGGTGGTGGGATTGGCATTAAGGTATCACCTCTCTGATAAAGGTGGTGGTGCTGGCATGAAGGTGACACGTCTCTGATAAAGGTGGTGGGGTTAGCATGAAGGTGACACGTCTCTGATAATGATGGTGGGGTTGGCATGAAGGTATCACCTCTCTGATAAAGGTGGTTGGGTTGGCATTAAGGTAACACCTCTCTGATAAAGGTGGTGGGTTTGGCATGAAGGTATCACCTCTCTGATAAAGGTGGTGGGGTTGGCATGAAGGTATCACCTCTCTGATAAAGGTGGTGGGGTAGGTATGAAGGTGACACGTCTCTGATAAAGGTGGTGGGATTGGCATGAAGATTTCACCTCTCTGATAAAGGTGGTGGGGTTGGCATGAAGGTGACACCTCTCTGATAAAGATGGTGGGGTTGGCATGAAGGTGACACGTCTCTGATAAAGGTGGTGGGGTTGGTATGAAGGTATCACCTCTCTGATAAAGGTGGTGGGGTTGGCATGAAGGTAACACCTCTCTGATAAAGGTGGTGGGGTTGGCATTAAGGTAACACCTCTCTGATAAAGGTGGTGGTATTGGCATGAAGGTATCACCTCACTGATAAAGGTGGTGGGGTTGGCATGAAGGTGACACGTCTTTGATAAAGGTGGTGGGGTTGGCATGAAGGTATCACCTCTCTGATAAAGGTGGTGGGGTTGACATGAAGGTGACACGTCTCTGATAAAGGTGGTGGGGTTGGTATGAAGGTATCACCTCTCTGATAAAGGTGGTGGGGTTGGCATGAAGGTAACACCTCTCTGATAAAGGTGGTGGGGTTGGCATTAAGTTAACACCTCTCTGATAAAGGTGGTGGGGTTGGCATGAAGGTAACACCTCTCTGATAAAGGTGGTGGGGATGGCATTAAGGTAACACCTCTCTGATAAAGGTGGTGGGGTTGGTATGAAGGTATCACCTCTCTGATAAAGGTGGTGGGGTTGGCATGAAGGTAACACCTCTCTGATAAAGGTGGTGGGATTGGCATTAAGGTATCACCTCTCTGATAAAGGTGGTGGGATTGGCATTAAGGTAACACCTCTCTGATAAAGGTGGTGGGATTGGCATTAAGGTATCACCTCTCTGATAAAGGTGGTGGTGTTGGCATGAAGGTGACACGTCTCTGATAAAGGTGGTGGGGTTAGCATGAAGGTGACACGTCTCTGATAATGATGGTGGGGTTGGCATGAAGGTATCACCTCTCTGATAAAGGTGGTTGGGTTGGCATTAAGGTAACACCTCTCTGATAAAGGTGGTGGGTTTGGCATGAAGGTATCACCTCTCTGATAAAGGTGGTGGGGTTGGCATGAAGGTATCACCTCTCTGATAAAGGTGGTGGGGTAGGTATGAAGGTGACACGTCTCTGATAAAGGTGGTGGGATTGGCATGAAGATATCACCTCTCTGATAAAGGTGGTGGGGTTGGCATGAAGGTGACACCTCTCTGATAAAGATGGTGGGGTTGGCATGAAGGTGACACGTCTCTGATAAAGGTGGTGGGGTTGGTATGAAGGTATTGTCACGCTGTATAGCAGATATATATATGAGATGTCAGTAATCTATATCAAAAGGGCAACATACTATATAACATGCGCATAGATATATTATAACATGGATTTACCTGATAGAATGTCCAGTGGGTCAAAACGGAATCCGTTATACGCTGTCTCCGGCTAGAGGGTGACCGGGGTCTAAGCTGACCCTAAACTGGGGTCCTAACTAATCCCTCTACCTGGAGGTACTGTTAAAGGTACAGAGGTCCAGGCCACCAGCGTAAACCCTGTCTCCTATCAATCCCTGCCAACTGTATTCTAGTCCTAAGAAGGACCCTGAATACCACCAAAGGGAATGAACAGGTAACGGATAATGAACAGAAAGACATACAAGAAAGAGAAGGAATAAAGTAAATAAAGTCTTACATACAACACTCACACACAGTAGGAACACCTAAGGTCTCAGAGAAAAACTATAAGCTGTAAGAGTAAAAACAACTAAGGAGCTCTTAGCTTAAGTATTCTCAGAACCGATCCAGACTGCTGAACTACATGAATGCTTTCACCGGCGTCTAACACCCAGACTGGCAGAAATATAAAGGAAACTAATTAGAACATAATCAAAAGCAGCCGGGCGAGGCTGCACCTAGCCTTAGCAAAGAGCTAGGAAAAATTAACTCTCACATTACCAAAAAACAAAGAAACAGAAGCTCAGCTGTGAGAAGTCAGAATGTGCAATCGCGACGATCTTTGTGGCGATGCACCCATGACAGTACCCCCCCTTCTACGAGGGGCCTCCGGACCCTCATGACCAGGTCTGTCCGGGTGAGTTGTGTGAAAGGTCCGTCCACGTTATCATTGACCACCACTGAAGGAGGAGGTAGAGGTGACGGTATGACTGGTGCCACATACTTTTTAAGTAATGACTTGTGAAACACATTATGAATTTTAAACGTAGGAGGGAGGTCCAGACGAAATGCCACAGGATTAATTATGGAACTGATCCTGTACGGCCCGATGAATCTGGGACCCAACCTCCAGGAGGGAACTTTAAGTTTAATATTCCTGGTAGACAACCACACCAGATCATTCACCTTCAGATCTCGACCAGAAACTCTCCCCCTATCAGCCATCCGTTTGTAACGGTTCTCCGTAACCTTCAGTCTTAACTGATCTGGAACTATCAGTCTCCCTGGAAGTCCCACAGGGGCGTCCCCCTGAGCCCCCAATACCTCCCCCTCAAGCTCAGAGCATACAGCTGACACCACAACTCCCTCCTGAGGAATAGGAACCGGATCATCCATCCTCCCGGTCCCTGGGAAAGTACGAGATAAGGCATCAGGAAGCAACTTTATTGAGCAGTCATATGCGCGATGAGGAGGTAACTCTTTACACCCCTTCTCTGAGAACATCTCCCCAAAGTCCCCCAGAAAAGGAGGCAAAGTCCTAGGCACAACTGCACCGATGACCGTGCTCATGCAGTTATTCTTGCAAAATTCACCCCACTGGCTTATCTTTCTGGATTGCCAATCAATCACTGGGTTATGTTTAGCCAACCAAGGAAGTCCCAACACAATAGGAGTAGGTAGACCCTCCAACACATAACAAGACAATTGCTCTTTATGCATTGCCCCTACTCGAAGATCTATGTTATGAACAGCTTGAACCAAGCTACCTTGACCAAGAGGTCTAGAATCAATAGAGAGTATAGGGACCGGTTTGGCCAATACACTCAGTTGCATACCATGCACCTGGGCAAACCGAGCGTCCACAAGATTAGCCCCGGACCCACTATCAAGAAAAACAGAAATCCTCTCAGTTCTAGTACCAATCACCACCTCCGCAGGCACGATAAACTGAGAGGGATTTGGGACGAAATACAGACTCCCAGGTTAACTCCTTGGGTCAAAGAGGTCCGGGATGGACAACCCCCAACAAAATGTCCCTCTCTCCCGCAAAAGAAACACCTTCTAGCCTTGCGGCGCACCGCCGATTCCCTCCTACAAAATGATGTCCCTCCCAACTGCATGGGTTCCTCAGAACAGACCAGGGGAACCTCAACATAAGGGACTTTAGTAGTAGGTGGAGTCATCATGGGGGCGGAGTTACCTCGCGTCTTCCCCGAAGTCGTCTATCAATGCGAATAGCAAGGGCCATAGCAGCCTCCAGTGATGGAGGAGAATCATACTGAGCCAACACATCTTTTAATTTGTCAGACAACCCTTGACAAAACTGGCTCCTAAGAGCTGGGTCATTCCACTGAGTATCTGTTGCCCATCTACGGAACTCAGAAGAATATTCCTCCGCTGGACGATTTCCCTGCCGTATTTTACGTAACTTTGTTTCAGCAAGGGAAACTCGATCCGGATCATCATATACCAGACCCAGGGCAGTAAAAAATCGATCCACTGACTGGAGATCTGGGGAGCCTGGAGGAATAGAGAACGCCCAAGATTGAGGGTCCCCTTGTAAGAGCGAGATAACAATTCCCACCCTCTGCTCTTCACTCCCAGATGACCGAGGCCGCAGCCGAAAGTACAATTTACATGCCTCCCGGAAAGTAAAAAATTTGTCCCGCCCACCAGTGAACCTGTCCGGGAGAGCAACCTTAGGTTCAGATCTGGTTTGCTCTGGGAGGGACAAAACCTTGGACTTAATGTCTGCAAATTCCATGGACAACCCCTGCAACTGTCGGGCCAGCTGGGCTACTGGATCCATGACAGCTGGGGAGAATCTTTTTGGGCCGGTGAAAATGTCACGCTGTATAGCAGATATATATATGAGATGTCAGTAATCTATATCAAAAGGGCAACATACTATATAACATGCGCATAGATATATTATAACATGGATTTACCTGATAGAATGTCCAGTGGGTCAAAACGGAATCCGTTATACGCTGTCTCCGGCTAGAGGGTGACCGGGGTCTAAGCTGACCCTAAACTGGGGTCCTAACTAATCCCTCTACCTGGAGGTACTGTTAAAGGTACAGAGGTCCAGGCCACCAGCGTAAACCCTGTCTCCTATCAATCCCTGCCAACTGTATTCTAGTCCTAAGAAGGACCCTGAATACCACCAAAGGGAATGAACAGGTAACGGATAATGAACAGAAAGACATACAAGAAAGAGAAGGAATAAAGTAAATAAAGTCTTACATACAACACTCACACACAGTAGGAACACCTAAGGTCTCAGAGAAAAACTATAAGCTGTAAGAGTAAAAACAACTAAGGAGCTCTTAGCTTAAGTATTCTCAGAACCGATCCAGACTGCTGAACTACATGAATGCTTTCACCGGCGTCTAACACCCAGACTGGCAGAAATATAAAGGAAACTAATTAGAACATAATCAAAAGCAGCCGGGCGAGGCTGCACCTAGCCTTAGCAAAGAGCTAGGAAAAATTAACTCTCACATTACCAAAAAACAAAGAAACAGAAGCTCAGCTGTGAGAAGTCAGAATGTGCAATCGCGACGATCTTTGTGGCGATGCACCCATGACAGGTATCACCTCTCTGATAAAGGTGGTGGGGTTGGCATGAAGGTAACACCTCTCTGATAAAGGTGGTGGGGTTGGCATTAAGGTAACACCTCTCTGATAAAGGTGGTGGTATTGGCATGAAGGTATCACCTCACTGATAAAGGTGGTGGGGTTGGCATGAAGGTGACACGTCTTTGATAAAGGTGGTGGGGTTGGCATGAAGGTATCACCTCTCTGATAAAGGTGGTGGGGTTGACATGAAGGTGACACGTCTCTGATAAAGGTGGTGGGGTTGGTATGAAGGTATCACCTCTCTGATAAAGGTGGTGGGGTTGGCATGAAGGTAACACCTCTCTGATAAAGGTGGTGGGGTTGGCATGAAGGTGACACGTCTCTGATAAAGGTGGTGGGGTTGGTATGAAGGTATCACCTCTCTTATAAAGGTGGTGGGGTTGGAATGAAGGTAACACCTCTCTGATAAAGGTGGTGGGGTTGGCATTAAGGTAACACCTCTCTGATAAAGGTGGTGGGGTTGGCATGAAGGTATCACCTCTCTGATAAAGGTGGTGGGGTTGGCATGAAGGTGACACGTCTCTGATAAAGGTGGTGGGGTTGGCATGAAGGTATCACCTCTCTGATAAAGGTGGTGGGATTGGCATGAAGGTATCACCTCTCTGATAAAGGTGGTGGGGTTAGCATGAAGGTGACACGTCTCTGATAATGATGGTGGGGTTGGCATGAAGGTGTCACCTTTCTGATAAAGGTGGTGGGGTTGGCATTAAGGTAACACCTCTCTGATAAAGGTGGTGGGGTTGGTATGAAGGTATCACCTCTCTGATAAAGGTGGTGGGGTTGGCATGAAGGTAACACCTCTCTGATAAAGGTGGTGGGGTTGGCATTAAGTTAACACCTCTCTGATAAAGGTGGTGGGGTTGGCATGAAGGTAACACCTCTCTGATAAAGGTGGTGGGGATGGCATTAAGGTAACACCTCTCTGATAAAGGTGGTGGGGTTGGTATGAAGGTATCACCTCTCTGATAAAGGTGGTGGGGTTGGCATGAAGGTAACACCTCTCTGATAAAGGTGGTGGGATTGGCATTAAGGTATCACCTCTCTGATAAAGGTGGTGGTGTTGGCATGAAGGTGACACGTCTCTGATAAAGGTGGTGTGGTTGGCATGAAGGTATCACCTCTCTGATAAATGTGGTGGGATTGGCATGAAGGTATCACCTCTCTGATAAAGGTGGTGGGGTTAGCATGAAGGTGACACGTCTCTGATAATGATGGTGGGGTTGGCATGAAGGTATCACCTCTCTGATAAAGGTGGTTGGGTTGGCATTAAGGTAACACCTCTCTGATAAAGGTGGTGGGTTTGGCATGAAGGTATCACCTCTCTGATAAAGGTGGTGGGGTTGGCATGAAGGTATCACCTCTCTGATTAAGGTGTTGGGGTTGGCATGAAGGTGACACGTCTCTGATAAAGGTGATGGGATTGGCATGAAGGTAACACCTCTCTGATAAAGGTGGTGGGGTTGGCATGAAGGTATCACCTCTCTGATAAAGGTGGTGGGGTTGGCATGAAGGTAACACCTCTCTGATAAAGGTGTTGAAGTTGGCATTAAGGTAACACCTCTCTGATAAAGGTGGTGGGGTTGGTATGAAGGTATCACCTCTCTGATAAAGGTGGTGAGGTTGGCATGAAGGTAACACCTCTCTGATAAAGGTGGTGGGGTTGGCATTAAGTTAACACCTCTCTGATAAAGGTGGTGGGATTGGAATTAAGGTATCACCTCTCTGATAAAGGTGGTGGGGTTAGCATGAAGGTGACACGTCTCTGATAAAGGTGGTGGGGTTGGCATGAAGGTATCACCTCTCTGATAAATGTGGTGGGATTGGCATGAAGGTATCACCTCTCTGATAAAGGTGGTGGGGTTAGCATGAAGGTGACACGTCGCTGATAATGATGGTGGGGTTGGCATGAAGGTATCACCTCTCTGATAAAGGTGGTTGGGTTGGCATTAAGGTAACACCTCTCTGATAAAGGTGGTGGGTTTGGCATGAAGGTATCACCTCTCTGATAAAGGTGGTGGGTGTTGTGAATAGGCTGGAAATGAGTTCTGAGCAGAAGCTCCCTCTGGTGGTTACAAACGGTACTGGACTGTCCAGTGAAGATTGTGAGGATTGGGAATCAGGTGTTACTGACTGGTCTTATATAAGGGAGTCGCCTTCCCATCAGGGTTGCCGGTGATCAATTGTTCTGGTCTCAATCCTTGATTCCTGTTTCCTTGGTAGCCTGCTGTGTCGTGTCTGAATCTCCTGCTAACAGATAAGACATTTTCTTCTTTTTGTTTTTGTGCTTGATTTTTGCATTTTGTCCTGCACTTCTGTGGGGGCCTTCAGGGTCCCCTCTGGGGGCTTTTGCCCTCTCAGTTCAGTTCAGCCACTGATGTTTGTACATTTGCTTTTTCCAGTTTTTTCAGTGGCTGCTGTTTTGTTTTTCGTTACACCAGAGAACTAATTTAGGTGGTAGAGGTCGTGTGATCTCAGGTGTTTTTGAAATTAGTAACGTTGGTGCTTTTCAGGGTTTTTTGGGATTGCAGTAAGTGCCCTTCCTATCCTTTTCTATTTAGTAAGTTTGGGCCCCAACATTTGCTCATACTATTTTCTGTCTGTGTCAGTATTTCTTCTTGTCTAACTGCCATTACATGTTTGGGGGCTTTCTATGTTCTTTGGGGATCTGCTCCGGGGCAGATAGCTTTCCTCTTTCTATCTTTAGGTGTAGTTAGTTTCTCAGGCTGTGACGAGGCGTCTAGGACCAACGTAGGAACGCTCCACGGCTGCCTCTAGTTGTGGTGGTTAGTCAGGGTACTGCAATCTCATAGTTTCCAACTGCTCTGGTGTATTTCCTTTTTGCCTGCTCTCCTCAGCTACCAAATCATAACAGTATCACCGGCCTAAACTGAAAATTATATGGTACTCACAGAAGGGAAAAATATTGTGGAAAGAAAAAAAAGTTGTCAGAGTTGTCAGAGATTTTTTTTTTTTCTGTTTGTTGCATTTTTTTTTTTTTTCCCCTGTATCTCTGGGTGCTGAGGAGGATTTTTTTTTCTCTCTCAATGGAGTTTGCACAGTTGTCTGGCCGTGTGGATCAGCTTGCCACTGAAGTTCGGAGTATTGCTACCTATCTTGCTAGGTTGCCTGTTGTGGAACCTAGGATTCCCATGCCAGATTTGTTTTTAGGGGATCGAGCTAAATTTCAGAATTTCAAAAATAACTGTAAATTGTTTTTTGCCTTAAAATCTAAGTCCTCAGGGAACGCAGCGCAGCAGGTTCAAATTATCATCTCTCTCCTGCGCGGCGATCCTCAGGATTGGGCTTTTTCCCTGACACCTGGGGATCCTGTTTTGAGTGATGTTGATGCGTTTTTTCAGGCTTTGGGGTTATTGCACGATGAGCCTAATGTCACTGATCAAGCTGAAAAAACTTTGTTGGCATTAAGTCAGGGGCTTGAGGACGCTGAGTTATACTGTTAGAGATTCCGTAGGTGGGCAGTCCTGACCAAATGGAATGACGACGCTTTGGCAGCTCTTTTTCGGAAGGGACTGTCAGATAATGTAAAGGATGTTATGGTGGGATTCCCTGTTCCCTCTGGTCTCAATGATTCTATGTCATTAGCGATTCAAATTGACAGACGTTTGCGCGAGCGGAAAGGTATGCGTGGAATAATGTTGCCTTGTGAACCTGCTTCTGAATCCATGCAGTGTGATAGAGTGGTTTCTGGGGCACAGCGTCATGAATTTCGAAAGCGCAATGGGTTATGTTTCTACTGTGGTGATGCCTCTCATGCTATTTCAGTCTGCTCTAAGCGGGGAAGACGTTTTGCACGCTCAGTTGTCTTGGGTAGTGTTCAGACTAAGTTTTTATTAACTGTTACCCTGATATGCTCTCTGTCCTCATTTTCTGCTCAGGCTTTTGTTGATTCTGGAGCAGCTATTAACCTGATGGATTTTGATTTTGCTAAACGTTGTGGGTTTCCCTTGATACCCCTACGGAAGTCTATTCCCCTACTGGGGATCGATTCTACCCCTTTGGCTGAGAATAAACCTCAGTTCTCTACTCAGGTGATAATGAGGGTAGAACCTGATCATCAGGAGAGTTGCAAATTTTTGGTTCTGTATAATCTGCATGACATTATCGTACTGGGTTTCCCTTGGTTACAGTCTCATAATCCTGTTTTGGATTGGAAATCTGTGTCTGTTACCAGTTGGGGCTGCCAATGTGTTAATACCAACACTCCTGTTTTTTCTGCCTCCCCCCAGGCTCAGGATGTTCCTGACTTTTTGATTGATTTTTCTGATGTGTTTAGCGAAAGTAAATCTGCATCCTTACCTCCCCATAGGAGCTATGACTGCGCTATTGAATTAGTGCCTGGTAGTAAATTCCCTAAAGGTCGCCTTTTTAACTTGTCTGTACCTGAACATGACGCTATGCGGTCTTATATCAAGGAGTCATTGGAGAAGGGTCATATCAGACTATCCTCTTCACCCTTAGGTGCCGGTTTTTCTTTGTGGCCAAAAAGGATGGTTCATTAAGGCCGTGTATTGATTATCGTCTCTTGAACAATATTACTGTGAAATATCAATATCCTTTACCCTTGATCTCTGATCTGTTTTCCAGGGTGAAAAACGCTACTTGGTTTACCAAGCTTGACCTCAGGGGGCATATAACCTTATTCGCATTAAGCACGGGGATGAATGGAAGACGGCATTTAATACCCCTGAAGGGCATTTTGAGTACCTTGTGATGCCCTTTGGGCTCACTAATGCTCCTTCTGTCTTCCAGTCCTTCATGAATGACATTTTCAGGGATTTTGTGGATAAATTTCTGATTGTTTATTTGGATGATATCTTGATTTTTTCCAATGACTGGGACTCTCATGTAAAACATGTTAGGACTGTGTTCCAGATTTTGAGAGAGAATGCTCTGTATGTGAAGGGATCAAAGTGTCTTTTTGGCGTTCAGAGGATCTCATTTCTGGGATTCATTTTGTCCCCATCTGTTATTGAAATGGACCCGGTCAAAGTTCAGGCCATCTGTGATTGGGTCCAACCTACTTCATTAAAGGCTCTTCAAAGATTCTTGGGTTTTGCCAATTTTCATCGTAAATTTATTGGTAATTTCTCTGTTATTGTTAAACCATTAACTGATTTGACCAAGAAGGGTTCTGATGTGGTGAATTGGCCTCCTGAAGCAGTCTCTGCATTTCAGGAACTTAAGCAGAGATTCACTTCTGCTCCTGTTCTACGGCAGCCTGATGTTTCTCTACCATTTCAGGTGGAGGTTGATGCCTCTGAAATTGGGGCAGGTGCCGTTTTGTCCCAAAGAGATCCAGAGACCTCTAAAAGTAACCCTTGTGCCTTTTTCTCTCGAAAATTTTCTCCCACTGAACGTAATTATGACGTGGGTAATCGGGAGTTATTAGCCATGAAGTGGGCTTTTGAAGAGTGGAGACATTGGCTGGAGGGAGCCAAACATCAGGTGGTGGTCCTTACGGACCATAAGAATCTAGTTTATCTGGAATCTGCCAAGCGACTTAATCCTAGACAGGCCAGGTGGGCCTTGTTTTTCACACGTTTTAATTTTGTGGTTTCATTTCTTCCTGGCACTAAAAATGTTAAGGCGGATGCCCTCTCGAGGAGTTTCCTGGCGGACTCTCCTGAGTTATCTGATCCTTCTGTTATTTTGAAAGAGGGTGTAGTTCTTTCCGCCATCTCGCCCAATTTGAGACTGGCTCTGGAGGGGTGTCAGGAGGATAAGCCCGAGCGCTGCCCTGTTGGGAAATTGTTTGTCCCGGACCAGTGGAAAAAGAGTGTAATGTCTGAGATTCATTGTTCCACGTTGGCCGGTCATCCTGGAATTTTTGGTACCAGAGACTTGGTTAGTCGGTCCTTTTGGTGGTCTACCTTGTCTCGTGATGCCAGGGAGTTTGTGCAGTCCTGCGGGACTTGCTCTCGCTCCAAGCCTTGCTCTCGTTCTAGTGGTTTGTTGATGCCATTACCTGTGCCCAAGAGACCATGGACCCATATCTCTATGGATTTCATTTCCGACCTCCCTGTTTCTCAGAGAATGACCGTCATCTGGGTGATTTGCGATAGGTTTTCCAAGATGATACATCTTGTGCCATTACCTAAGTTGCCTTCCTCCTCTGAATTGGTGCCTTTGTTCCTTCAGCACGTGGTTCGTTTACACGGCATTCCTGAGAACATTGTGTCTGACAGAGGAGTCCAGTTTGTTTCCAGATTTTGGAGGACCTTTTGTTCTAAAATTGGTGTTCAATTGTCTTTCTCCTCGGCGTTTCATCCTCAGACCAATGGTCAAACTGAGAGAACAAACCAGACATTGGAGACTTATCTAAGATGCTTTGTGTCTGCTGATCAGGATGACTGGGTCTCTTTTTTGCCTTTGGCTGAGTTTGCTCTTAATAATAGGGCTAGCTCTGCCACTTTGATGTCTCCATTTTTCTGTAATTCTGGGTTTCACCTTCGATTTTCTTCAGGACAGACGGAGGCTTCTGTCTGTCCAGGTGTTGACTCTGTTGTGGAGCGTATGCAACAGATTTGGGACCAGGTAGTGGAGAGATTGTCCCTCTCTCAGGAGAGGGCCCAGCGGTTTGCTAACCTGCATAGGACTGATGGTCCTCGGTTTAAAGTGGGGGACTTGGTCTGGTTGTCCTCAAGAAATATTCCTATGAGAGTGGCATCTCCTAAATTTAAGCCTAGGTTCATTGGACCTTATAAGATCATGGAGATTCTTAATCCTGTTTCTTTTCGTTTGCTTCTTCCAGGGACATTTAAGATCCATAACGTGTTCCACAAGTCCTTGTTGAAGAGGTTTGTTGAGCCAGTGGTTCCTACTACTGTGCCTCCTGACCCTGTTTTAGTTGAGGGCAATCTGGAGTATGTGGTTGAGAAAATATTGAATTCTCGTTTTTCTAGACGGAAACTCCAGTATTTGGTTAAATGGAGAGGTTATGGTCAGGAAGACAATTCTTGGGTGTTTGCTTCGGACATCCATGCTAGGAGACTCATCCGTGCGTATCATAGAACTCATCCTGACCGACCTGGTTGCTCAAATGAGGGTTCGGTGACCCCTCCTCAAGGGGGGGGGTACTGTTGTGAATAGGCTGGAAATGAGTTCTGAGCAGAAGCTCCCTCTGGTGGTTACAAATGGTACTGGACTGTCCAGTGAAGATTGTGAGGATTGGGAATCAGGTGTTACTGACTGGTCTTATATAAGGGAGTCGCTTTCCCATCAGGGTTGCCGGTGATCAATTGTTCTGGTCTCAATCCTTGATTCCTGTTTCCTTGGTAGCCTGCTGTGTCGTGTCTGAATCTCCTGCTAACAGATAAGACATTTTCTTCTTTTTGTTTTTGTGCTTGATTTTTGCATTTTGTCCTGCACTTCTGTGGGGGCCTTCAGGGTCCCCTCTGGGGGCTTTTGCCCTCTCAGTTCAGTTCAGCCACTGATGTTTGTACATTTGCTTTTTCCAGTTTTTTCAGTGGCTGCTGTTTTGTTTTTCGTTACACCAGAGAACTAATTTAGGTGGTAGAGGTCGTGTGATCTCAGGTGTTTTTGAAATTAGTAACGTTGGTGCTTTTCAGGGTTTTTTGGGATTGCAGTAAGTGCCCTTCCTATCCTTTTCTATTTAGTAAGTTTGGGCCCCAACGTTTGCTCATACTATTTTCTGTCTGTGTCAGTATTGCTTCTTGTCTAACCGCCATTACATGTTTGGGGGCTTTCTATGTTCTTTGGGGATCTGCTCCGGGGCAGATAGCTTTCCTCTTTCTATCTTTAGGTGTAGTTAGTTTCTCAGGCTGTGACGAGGCGTCTAGGACCAACGTAGGAACGCTCCACGGCTGCCTCTAGTTGTGGTGGTTAGTCAGGGTACTGCAATCTCATAGTTTCCAACTGCTCTGGTGTATTTCCTTTTTGCCTGCTCTCCTCAGCTACCAAATCATAACAGGTGGGGTTGGCATGAAGGTATCACCTCTCTGATTAAGGTGGTGGGGTTGGCATGAAGGTGACACGTCTCTGATAATGATGGTGGGGTTGGCATGAAGGTATCACCTCTCTGATAAAGGTGGTTTGGTTGGCATTAAGGTAACACCTTTCTGATAAAGGTGGTGGGTTTGGCATGAAGGTATCACCTCTCTGATAAAGGTGGTGGGGTTGGCATGAAGGTATCACCTCTCTGATAAAGGTGGTGGGGTTGGCATGGAGGTAACACCTCTCTGATAAAGGTGGTGGGGTTGGCATGGACGTAACACCTCTCCAATAAAGGTGGTGCGGTTGGCATGAAGGTATCACCTCTCCAATAAAGGTGATGGGGTTGGCATGGAGGTAACACCTCTCCGATAAAGGTGGTGGGGTTGACATGAAGGTAACCCTTATCTGATAAAGGTGATGGGGTTGGAATGAAGGTATCACCTCTCTGATAAAGGTGGTGGGGTTGGCATGGACGTAACACCTCTCCAATAAAGGTGGTGGGGTTGGCATGAAGGTATCACCTCTCCAATAAAGGTGGTGGGGTTGGCATGAAGGTATCACCTCTCCAATAAAGGTGGTGGGATTGGCATGAAGGTATCACCTCTCCAATAAAGGTGGTGGGGTTGGCATGAAGGTAACACCTCTCTGATAATGGTGGTGGGGTTGGCATGAAGGTATCACCTCTCTGATAAAGGTGGTGGGTTGACATGAAGGTAACCCTTATCTGATAAAGGTGATGGGGTTGGCATGAAGGTATCACCTCTCTGATAATGGTGGTGGGGTTGGCATGAAGGTATCACCTCTCTGATAAAGGTGGTGGGGTTGGCATGAAGGTATCACCTCTCTGATAAAGGTGGTTGGGTTGGCATGGAGGTAACACCTCTCCAATAAAGGTGGTGGGGTTGGCATGAAGGTATCATCTCTCTGATAAAGGTGGTGGGGTTGGTATGAAGATTACACCTCTCTGATAAAGGTGGTGGGGTTGACATGAAGGTATCATCTCTCTGATAAAGGTGGTGGGGTTGGCATGAAGGTATCACCTCTCTGATAAAGGTGGTGGGATTGGCATGAAGGTAACACCTCTCTGATAAATGTGGTGGGGTTGGTATGAAGGTATCACCTCTCTGATAAAGGTGGGGTTGGCATGAAGGTAACACCTCTCTGATAATGGTGGTGGGGTTGGCATGAAGGTATCACCTCTCTGATAAAGGTGGTTGGGTTGGTATGAAGATTACACCTCTCTGATAAAGGTGGTGGGGTTGGCATGGAGGTAAGACCTCTCTGATAAAGGTGGTGGGGTTGGCATGAAGGTATCATCTCTCTGATAAAGGCGGTGGGGTTGGCATGAAGGTATCACCTCTCTGATAAAGGTGGCGGGATTGGCATGAAGGTAACACCTCTCTGATAAAGGTGGTGGGGTTGGCATGAAGGTATCACCTATCTGATAAAGGTGGTGGGGTTGGTATGAAGATTACACCCCTCTGATAAATGTGGTGGGGTTGACATGAAGGTATCATCTCTCTGATAAAGGCGGCGTTGTTGGCATGAAGGTATCACCTCTCTGATAAAGGTGGCGGGATTGGCATGAAGGTAACACCTCTCTGATAAATGTGGTGGGGTTGGTATGAACGTATCACCTCTCTGATAAAGGTGGGGTTGGTATGAAGGTAACACCTCTCTGATAATGGTGGTGGGGTTGGCATGAAGGTATCACCTCTCTGATAAAGGTGGTTGGATTGGTATGAAGGTATCACCTCTCTGATAAAGGTGGTGGGGTTGGCATGAAGGTAACACCTCTCTGATAAAGGTGGTGGGGTTGGCATGAAGGTATCACCTCTCTGATAAAGGTGGTGGGGTTGGCATGAAGGTATCACCTCTCTGATAAATGTGGTGGGGTTGGCATGAAGGTATCACCTCTCTGATAAAGGTGATGGGGTTGGCATGAAGGTATCACCTCTTGATAAAGGTGGGGTTGGCATGAAGGTAACACCTCTCTGATAAAGGTGGTGGGGTTGGCATGAAGGTATCACCTCTCTGATAAAGGTGGGGATTGGCATGAAGGTGACACGTCTCTGATAAAGGTGGTGGGGTTGGCATGAAGGTATCACCTCTCTGATAAAGGTGATGGGGTTGGCATGAAGGTATCACCTCTCTGATAAAGATGGTGGGGTTGGCATGAAGGTATCACCTCTCTGATAAAGGTGGTGGGGTTGGCATGAAGGTGACACATCTCTGATAAAGGTGGTGGGATTGGCATGAAGGTAACACCTCTCTGATAAAGGTGATGGGGTTGGCATGAAGGTATCACTTCTCTGATAAAGGTGGTGGGGTTGGCATGAAGGTGACACGTCTCTGATAAAGGTGGTGGTATTGTTGACATGAAGGTATCACCTCTCTGATAAAGGTGGTGGGATTGGCATGAAGGTGACACGTCTCTGATAAAGGTGGTGGGGTTGGCATGAAGGTATCACCTCTCTGATAAAGGTGGTGGGATTGGCATGAAGGTATCACCTCTCTGATAAAGGTGGTGGGATTGTCATGAAGGTATCACGTCTCTGATAAAGGTGATGAGGTTGGCATGAAGGTGACACGTCCCTGATAAAGGTGATGGGGTTGGCATGAAGGTGACACCTCTCTGATAAAGGTGGTGGGGTTGGCATGAAGGTGACACCTCTCTGATAAAGGTTGTGGGGTTGGCATGAAGGTAGCACCTCTCTGATAAAGGTGGTGGGGTTGGCATGAAGGTATCACCTCTCTGATAAAGGTGGAGAGGTTGGCATGAAGGTAGCACCTCTCTGATAAAGGTGGTGGGATTGGCATGAAGTAGCACCTCTCTGATAAAGGTGGTGGGGTTGGCATGAAGGTAACACCTCTCTGATAAAGGTGGTGGGGTTGGCATGAAAGTAACACCTCTCTGATAAAGGTGGAGAGGTTGGCATGAAGGTAACACCTCTCTGATAAAGGTTGTGGCTGATGCTTTGAAGCCATGAAGGTAATTTCCAATGGTGTTGTTCCCCAGGGGCATTTTGTATACCGGCTCTACCAGATTGCTGATGCCTCCGTTTGCACGTAGACTCGGTATGTGGCTCTCAGGACGCAGTAGACGAGGGATAGAAGGCAAACAATAATAGTGATTAGACTGAACAATTCCATAATTTCATTCATTATGTAACCGGATGCAGCTCCTGTGTCTTTCGGGGATTTACCAGCCACCGCGCTGGCGAAAGACCGTTTCTTGCAAATGTGAGGCTATGCTGGTGACATTTATGGATGGCATGATGCCAGGGAGCCGCTGCCAGGAAGACTATTAGCAGCTGATACAATAACTGGCAGGTAGAGCAGAGACAGAGTGCCAGCTGCTCCTAGTAACTCTCTGCCAAGGGCTGCTGCCTGTATTGTCAAAAACAAGGGGCTACAGGGTGCACGGGGTAACTATAGCAATGTCAGCGCTGGCACGACATGAATGCCGCAGCCCTGACACACAGCTGACGACTCTGGCTTCACCGTTCAGTTTTTGCTTAAAGGCAAAGTCTTTGAGTTTGGACATTTAACCCTTTAATGCAGACTTCTCGGCATGCAACCTATGCATATTAGGTTTATGCATATTACCTATGCATAAAATAGTGTTTTTGCATAGGACTGCAGGTAAAAAAATTTTGATTTTTGGAAATGGAAACCTTCATCTGTTTCTGTTAGACACATGAGGTCCACGTCTAGGTGTGACCCTAAGGCAAAGACCACATGATCCTCAGGTCACAGTCTCATAGTAATAAAGTCATCCGTCTCGGTTACATTTATATTACTCGGGCAATAAATTGGGTGAAATCTGCAGGAAATCCATAGGAAAATCTACGTTTTATCAGCAACAGATTGTTTCTGCAAAATGTTGGCATCCCTTTATGTTACCATGAGCCGCATTTACATTTACTGAAAGTTAGAGCAAAATATTTCAACAACAGCGCCAAAACGAAATACCGCCCTGGAGGCTCTAATCAAATACCGCAATTAGCACAAAATATTTGTACAATAGTGCAAAAAAAATGCACCACAGAGTGGAGCAGCACAAAATACCTCCCTGCGGCTCTAAACAAATGCCAGAATGAAGCGCACATTACCCATGCCTCCAAACCTTTCCAGGTCAAAAATGTCCAGTTTTTGCTCTTATTTTTTTCCTGCTTCCCTCTGAATATTCCCTGAGTTTTTGTTTTTTTTTAAATCCGCCATACAGTTCCAGAGAGACGAGTCTTTTTATTTAGTGCAAATTTTTATTGTTTGTACAAGTGGGCAGGGTTCAGTGTAATTATGCAGAGCAGCCTAAAGACACGCCCCTGAGGATCCTGTGAGCAACGTCACCCTAGTAAAGATCGTAAAATAATCACTAAATAAAAAGACTTATATCTCTGGAACCGTATGGCGGATGACAAAAAAAAAAGCAAATATTCAGGGTAGCAGTGGTAATAAAAGAAACTGACCACTTTTGACCTGGTGACAGGTCCACTTTAAAAACCAAAAGTGTTGGCACCCTTGAATTTGTTTCAGAAATTTAAGTATTTCTCCCAGAAAATTATTGCAATTACATGTTTTGTTACACACATGCACGGCTGGCGTCAGCACCTGGCGCACCCGGGAAAGTGCTGGGGCCTTGAGCATTCGGGGACGTCGGCGCGCTATGGGGGCCCAGTGCCAGAGCCCGCAAGTGGGCTCCCCTCACTTGCACAGTGCCCCTATTACTTGCAATACTTACCTCTCCCCGCTCCTCGACTACGGCATCTCCTGACTGTGACGTTTCAGGTCAGAGGGCGAGATACTGTCACATCTGTGCGCCCTCTGCTCTAAACAGTCATAGTGCAGAAAGATGGAAGATGGCGACGCTGAGGAGTCAGGAGCAGAGCAGCCGCCAGTGAGGAGAGGTGAGGATTTTTTTTGTGTGAAGAAATATATGGCCTTCATAAAATACTGTATGGAGCATTATATGGGGTCCCATCTTATACTGTGTGGAGCAATATATGGGGGCTCATTATACTGTATGAAGCATTATATGAGGTCCATTATTCTATATGGAGCAATAAATGGGTCTCATTGTACTATATGGAGCACAATGTGGTGCCCATAATACTGTATGAAGCAATAAATGGGGCTCATTATACTGTATGGAGCACTATGTGGTGCCCATAATACTGTATGGAGCAATATATGGGGCTCATTATTCTGTATGGAGCAATATATGGGGCTCATTATTCTGTATGGAGGACTATGTGGTGCCCATAATACTGTATGGAGGACTATACTGTCCAGTTTCTGAGCTATTGTAGAATTTACAATAGATATCACTCATGTAAAGTAAGAAGTGAAATCTTTGGCATTGTACTATACCTATATTTCTCTGTCGTATCTGTGCATCATGAGTTGTGGTATCTGTTAAAGGAGCTGACTGAGGCTCTTTCACCCGGGGCCCACAAAAACCTGGAGTTGGCCCTGTAAGCATGTTTGCTTCCTTTGTGTGTATTGGAGTAACACAAAAAAAGAGAAATAAAGGCAAATTAGACATAATGGCACACAAAACCCCCAAAGGTGCCAAACAAAATTGATGGCACTTTTCAAAATTGAGCTTAAACAACTTTGTTTCAAGCTTGTGATGCTCGTTCTAACTCACCTGTGGCAAGTATCAGGTGTGGCCAATATGAAAATCCCACCTGAAACCAGATCAAAAGGGCAGAAGTTGACTCAATCTTTTCATTGTGAGTCTGTGTGTGTCACACTAAGCATGAAGAACCGAAAGAGGAGAAGAGAACTGTCTGAGGACTTGAGAACCAAAATTGTTCAAAAATATCAACAATCTTAAGGTTACAAGTCCATCTCCAGAGATCTTGATGTTCCTTTGTCCACGGTGCACAACATAATCAAGAAGTCTACATCTCATGGCACTGTAGCTAATTTCCCTGGATGTGGATGGCAGAGAAAAATTGATGAAAGGTTGCAAGGAAGGATAGTCCGGATGGTGGTTAAGCAGCTCCAATCAAGTTCCAAAGAAATTCAAGCTGTCCTGCAGGCACAGGGTGCTTCAGTGTCAGCGCAAACTATCCGTCCACATTTGAATGAAATGAAACGCTATGGCAGGAGACCCAGGAGGACTCCATTGCTGAGACATAAAAACACTAGACTGCAGTTTGCCAAAATGTACATGAGTAAGCCAAAATTCTTCTGGGAAAGCGTCTTGTGGACAGATGAGACCAAGATAGAGCTTTTTTGGTCAAATATGTTTGAGGTTCAAAGATGTTTTGGGGTTGATTTCTGCCTCTGGCACTGGGTGCCTTGACTGCGTGCAAGGCATTATGAAATCTGAAAATTCCCACAGGATTTTGGGATGCAATTTAGTGTCCAGTGTCAGAAAGCTGGGTTTGCCTCCTAGGTCATGGACAATGACTCAAAACATGCTTCAAGAAGCCCCCATAAATGGATGGAAACAAAGTGCTGGAGAGTTCTGAGTAGCCAGAAATGAGTCTGGATCTAAATCCCATTGATCACCTGTGGAGAGATCTTAAAATTACTGTTGGGAGAAGGCGTCTTCAGATATGGGAGACCTGGAGCAGTTTACAAAAGAAGAGTGATCCAAAATTCCAGTTGAGGGTTGTGAGAAGCTTGTGGATGGTTATAGGAAGCGATTAATTGCAGTTATTTATTCCAAAGTGTGCAACCAAATATTAAGTTGAGGGTGCCAACAATTTTTTCCTCTCCTCAGCATTGTACATTCAACTGTATCGGCATCCTGGAAGCAGTGGGGGACCAGTGTAGAGGTATTTTATGGGTTTTTTTTATTTTTAAATTTGGGACACATTATACCATATGGAGGACTATGTGGGGCCCATTATACTGTATGGAGGATTATGTGGGACCATTATACTGTATGAAGGACTATGTGGGGGCCATTATTTTGTATGAAGGACTATGTAGGGCCCATTATTCTGTATGGAAGATTATGTGGGGCCCATTATTCTGTATGGAGGACTATGCAGGGCCATTATACTGCACGGATGACTTTGTGGGGACCATTATACTGTATGGAGGATTATATGGGACCATTATACTGTATGAAGGACTATGTGGGGGCCATTATTTTGCATGAAGGACTATGTAGGGCCCATTTTTCTGTATGGAAGATTATGTGGGGCCCATTATTCTGTATGGAGGACTATATAGGGCCATTATACTGCATGGAGCACTTTGTGGGGACCATTATACTGTATGGAGGACTATGTGGGGTCCATAATTCTATATGAAGGACTATGTGGGGCCCATTATTCTATATGGAGAATACAAACAATCATTGTACAATGTTAACATTGAAAAGCAATTGCAACATATAAGGGTTTTAAAAAGAAGACCCAAGGTAGACAAACAGCAAACAGCAGCCCCAACACGCATTTCGCATGGGCGTCCTCAGTGGGGGCTGTGATCCTCTGTGTGTATGATCTTCTTTATATAGGAGCTGATTCAGATGTTAACACTCCCAATATGAAGGAGAACTCCTGGAACAGCTGTGTCTGGAGCGGGAAGTTTTGCGTGCGCAGTGAAAGCCCAAGTCATCCATGACGTTGCCTAGGGCGCTCGTAAATGCACGCGTCGGGGCCAGGAGGCTGGGCCTGTTAGCACCTTTTCGACACACAGCAACGGCATAGAAGTAATTCATTGCCCTCCAAATTTATATACAAGCTGTGTTACTGTAATATCTGGCACAAAGCTTATTCATCCCTGTCAGTTCAGGCTGTGATATGGACAGAGAAATGGATGTAATATGAATAGAGATGCCCTATAGTTACAGCCTTGCAGCCAGCGGATCCTAGGATTTCAACTATGAATGTCTGACAAGTGATTTCCTTTTCTATGCATAAGACACCTTAGAATTGTTAATTAATAGCACCTTCTATTCATCATCTGATGCAATTGTTTAACCTTGAATCATTTATTATTTCTCTATTTATTGGCATATTTATGTCTGGATAAAATGATATAATATCCCCTTTTTGGCATTATGCACTTTAAACCAATTTTTGGTTGAATTTTTCCTAAGGATCAGCACTTTTCTAGATATTATTTGCTCTAAATTGATTGATTAAAGAAAAACCTTGGAAATCGTTATATAAGTCATTGTTATTCATTTATATATTCATGTATTGTGGACTTCAATTATGCCTCCATTTTTCCAGTACTTTATTCCAGGAATTTTAATATGTTTTTTATCTATAAATCAATAAAACTTTATGTTTTAATACTTAGTTATTTGGCACTTCAGTTTTTTGTTCCTTAAACACCAGTCAGGTGAACAAATACTGTGGGTATAAGTTTTCTAAGAAATGTCACAGACCCAGTGCTATATAGTTTATATAGCCAAATATAACCCAATGTTGTATCAAATAGCTGTTCCCGGTGTTCTCCTCCATATTGGGTGAGTGTTAACATCTGAATCGGCTCCTATATGAAGAGGATCATACACACAGAGAATCACAGCCCACCCGAGGACGCCCACGTGAAACGTGCGTTGGGGCTGCTATTTGCTGTAAATTCTCGCACAGGGTACTAGGGATGAGATAGCCTTTTGATATGTCTACCTTGGGTTTTCTTCTTAAAACCCTTATATGTTGCAATTGCTTTCCGATGTTCACATTTTATAATGAATGTTATTTGTATTAATTGTAACACTATGGTATCCATACATATATGAGCACTGGGGAGCCTTTATTACAAATATATGGTGAACTGTTTATGGTGTCTGCATATGGTGTCTTAGGACTTGTGTGCCTCCACAGTCCATTATGACTTTTCAAACTATCATCTGGCTGTTTTCAGGCAAACACCATATTGTTGGCTCCATATGTATTTGTCAGCCTATCTTGTTTCCCGTACCTGCTATAACATTGTGTATTTGCAGCTTCTTGATACCGTGTGCAATCACCATTAACTGTTTCTATATGTATAATTTGTGCCAGCTATTGTCATCTTTTGTAATACAAATTTTGTTCTTTTCAAACCCTTCACGACCATGTACGGCGCATGTCGTGTCTATCCCTTTGATGTGGGCTCCGGCGCTGAGTCCACATCTTTCCCGGCACATGTCAGCTTTTTTGAACAGCTGACATGTGCCTATAACAGCCATGGGTGGAATCGTGATCCACCCGTGGCTGTTAACCTATTAAATGCCGCTGACAGCTGCATTTAATGTGATAGCGCCGGAAGCGCGTCACTTATCCTGCCTAACAGTGACCCCGTCACATGATCGACGGTCACTGATGGGTCATCATCACAACCAGAGGTCTCCAGCAAACCTGTATGGTTGTCATTGTCGGATTGCTTTGAGCGCCGCCCGGTGGTCAGCGCTCATAGCAAGTGAGCATTTCTGCTACATACAGGCGATCTGATCATCGCCTGTTTGTACCAGAGGCGATCGGGTTATTGCACTTTCTAGTCTCCCATGGAGACTATTGAAGAATGCCATAAGTAAAAGAAAATATTTTTAAAATTAATAAAAAAATAAAAAAATATAAAAGTTCAAATCACCCCCCTTTCGCCTCTTTCAAAATAAAACAATAAAAAAATCAGACATACACATATTTGGAATCACTGCGTTCAGAATCACCCGATCTATCAAGCTATAAAAAGAATTAATCCGATCGGTAAACGGCGTAGTAAAAAAAAGTCAAAACCCCAGAATTATGTTTTTTTGGTCACCCCAACATTTGTCACGGGTGTGTCGCGGCGGAGATCGTCGCGATTGCACACCCTGACTTCGCACAGCTGAGTTTCTGGTGCTGGGTGTTTTTCAGCACTGAGGGTGTTAATTCTTTCTCTCTCGATGCTGGACAGACCAGCCTCGCCCAGCTGCGATTGATGTTTTGTTAATTAGCTTCCTTCATATACCTGCTGGTCTGCTGGGGAAGTTGCCGGTGAAAGCATTCATTCAGACCAGCAGAGCGGATCGTTTCTGAGAAGACTTAAGCTAAGAGTGCCTGTTGTGGTTTTTCCTCTCCTCGCTTATTGTTTATCTTCTTAACCTTTTGTGTTCCTCTGTAGTGGAAGTTTTGTATGCAAGGCAGTGTTTTCTTTACCCCCTGTCTGTCTCGTTTGTATTTGACTGTGTGTAAGCTGTTTGTAATGTAAGGAGTACAGTTCATATAGTGTCTTGTGCTTGGGTGCGATGAAAACACAGAAGTCACAGGTTTGATATAGAAGGTCTTGTATTACTTCATACAAGTGGCAATAATAGTCACACAGTTTGCAGATACAAAAGCAGGAGACACAGCAGGCCAGAGTAACTTAAGCTCAGCAATCACTCTCACAACAGGTTCAGGATCTCTTCTCTGTTACCATAAGTCCATGCAAACGTGGATTTATCAAATAGCAAGGTTCCAAAGTCCACGAGTGTTCCAAAGTTCCACAATAGGAAATAACTGGAGTACAAGGTCCAAGGCTTCCAGGAGTCAGGTCACAGGTTCACTGCAGGCTTGATTCTGAAGCACTGATTGCTCAGCTGTGGCTGCTTAAGAAGCAAGAGGGAGAGAATCAGGGCGGGAACATGCAAGCTGGAAACTCCATATTGACTGAGGGCAAGACAGCTGCAGCAAGACAGAAAGTAAAATGGCTGACGGAAAAACTGAGTTTCAGGAACATGTACACAGAACCTTACATTACTCCCCCCTTAGGGACAACCTCCGGATGACCTCAGACCAGGCTTGTGTGGGTACCTCTGATGAAACTGATGGAGCAAGCGAGGAGCATTAACGTTATTGACTGGTTCCCATGAATTGTCCTCCACTGGGTAGCCCTGCCATTTAATCAAATATTGTAACTGATTTCTATACAACCTGGAATCTAGAATGCTTTCCACCACAAATTCTTCCTGACCATCGACTAGCACTGGGTCAGGGCAAGGAGAAGAACGTCCAGGAAACGTATTGGGTGTCGCAGCCTTTAGTAGAGATACATGAAAGACAGGGTGGATTCTCATAGTTCTGGGCAGTTGAAGACGACAAGCGACAGCACTTATAATTTTACTGATTTTATAAGGTCCAATGTATTTATGTCCCAACTTAGATGATGGAATTCTTAACTTAAGATTTCTGGTTGACAGCCAGACCAGGTCTCCTACCTTGAAAGCTGGTGCAGGTTTACGAAATTTATCTGCGGCTTTCTTGTACCTTTCCTGAGCCAATTCCAGATTTCCCTTTAGAAGATCCATATTCTTTTGTAAAGACGTGATTCTTTCAGCCACTGCTGGCAAAGGCGTTTCTATGGGAAATCGAGGAAGAATATTAGAATGATAACCTAAATTGGAGTAAAAAGGAGACTGCTTAGTGGAGGCGCTCTGAGAGTTGTTATAAGAGAACTCAGCCAGTGGAAGTAGATCCACCCAATCATCCTGTAGGTGGCAGATAAAGCAGCGAAGATACTGCTCCAGGGTCTGATTGGTTCGTTCCGTCTGTCCATTAGTCTGAGGATGAAAAGCAGAAGAAGGGTTCACTTTAATGTCCAATGCTGCACAGAAATTTTGCCAAAACCTTGAAGTGAATTGCACCCCTCGATCCGAAATAACCTCATCTGGTACTCCATGTAAACGAAACACATTTTTAATCATCAAATCTGATGTCTGTCTTGCAGTGGGTAAGCCGACACAAGGGATAAAATGAGCTGCTTTTGTTAAACGATCAACCACCACTAGAATGGTGTTCTTCCCTTGAGAGGTTGGTAACTCCACAATGAAGTCCATAGAAATGGATCCCCACGGGCGGGACGGGGTGGGAAGAGGTTGCAACAGACCAGTTGGTGAGGAGCGAGGTGTTTTGCATCTTGCACAGACTTCACATGAAGTGACATAGTTTAAAACATCCTTCCTGCAAGTGGGCCACCAAAAGAAACGAGAAAGAAATTCCTGTGTCTTTAGAATTCCTCTATGCCCAGCTATCTTGGAATCGTGAATGAGTTGCAATACTCTTAATCTGACTGTTTCAGGAATATACAGACGTTGTCCCTGAATCCACACACCATTCTTAAAGACAAGACTTACGTCCCTTGGGGGTTGTGCCAAAAAGGAATCCGCATGGTATGCTTCCTTGATGTCCTTATGTAGGTCTTGATTATGAATCACTCCCAGGAATCTAGAGTCAGGAAGAATAGTCTTAGGAGGAGTAAGTGGACGTGTCTCTGCTGAATAAATCCTAGAGAGTGCATCAGCCTTTCCATTGCGCGATCCTGGTCTATAAGAAATGATAAAATTAAATTGGTTTAAGAAAAGATTCCAGCGAGCCTGGCGAGGAGTCAGGCACTTAGCCGACCTGATAAATTCAAAGTTATGATGGTCTGTCAGGACGACTATTTGCTGTGCAGCTCCCTGAAGAAGGTGTCTCCATTCTTTGAAGGCGGCAATAATGGCCAACAACTCTCTATTGCCCACATCGTAGTTCCTCTCAGCCGAAGACAACTGCTGGGAAAAGAAGGCACAGGGATGCAAGACATTCTTCTCACCTGTTCTCTGAGAGAGTATAGCTCCAACGGCACAGTCTGAAGCATCCACCTCTATTATGAAGGCAAGTTCGGGGTTGGGATGTACTAAGATAGGTGCAGTGGTAAATTTATCTTTTAGACGGGAAAATGCTTCCTGGGCTTGGGGAGTCCAGGAGAACCTAGACTCTTTCCAGGTAAGTTGGGTGATAGGTGACACTACCTCAGAGAAATTCCTAATGAAACGTCTATAGAAGTTGGCAAACCCGATGAAGCGCTGCACCTCCTTCATATTTCTAGGACTTGGCCAATCCTTGATGGCTTGGGTCTTGCTTCCATCCATACTAATTCCTTGTGTAGACAGTACATACCCCAGAAATTGAATTTCGGTCCTATGGAATTCACACTTTTCAAGTTTGATGTAAAGATGATTTTGTCTTAGACGTTCCAAGACCATTCTCACATGTCCATGATGTTCCTCTGTGGAGTTAGAAAAAATTAGAATATCATCCAAATAAATCACCACGAATGTATCTAGGAGATCCCTGAAGATGTCATTCACCAAGTGTTGGAAAGTGGCTGGGGCGGTACTCAGACCAAAAGGCATAACTAGATATTCAAAGTGTCCATAGCGTGACCTGAATGCAGTCTTCCATTCATCCCCAGGTCTAATACGGACTAAGTTATAGGCCCCACGGAGATCTAGTTTAGAGAAAATTTTGGCATGTCGCACTCTCTCCAATAACTCAGGGATTAAAGGCAATGGATAACGGTTTCTAATAGTAACCTTATTGAGTTCCCTATAGTCTACGCAGGGTCTCAGAGATCCATCTTTCTTCTTTACAAAGAAGATGGGTGCACCTGCAGGAGATGAAGAGGGGCGTATGAAGCCCTTGGCTAGATTTTCGTCTATGTAATCCTTTAAAGCCTTTAGCTCGGGCCCTGCCAGGGGGTAGATCTTACCAAAGGTATCTCTGCTCCAGGCAATAATTCAATTGGACAATCATATGGACGGTGAGGGGGAAGCTGGTCAGCGTTCTTCTT
This sequence comes from Oophaga sylvatica, assembly GCA_033576555.1. NCBI lineage: Eukaryota > Metazoa > Chordata > Amphibia > Anura > Dendrobatidae > Oophaga > Oophaga sylvatica. The sequence goes on along the minus strand of JARQOD010000001.1, from coordinate 987,770,392 downwards.
GTCACATAAATCCACATAGTCCTGGTATACAGCTGGTAGTTCAGGGACTGACATGGTTCCTTTAGGAACAGAGCAAGCTGAAACTTTTGGACTCATCTGTTTCTCTGGAAAGTGTAATTCCTTGGTCTCCCAGTTAATGGTAGGATTCTGAGCCTGCAGCCATGGTAGCCCTAGAATAATGGGAAAGTGGGGAGAAGAGATAAGCATAAAGGACAGTTTCTCTTGATGATCTTTACCCATAAGAACCCTCAAAGGCTCTGTTTCCTGATCCACTGGTCCAGAGGTCAGCAGGGAGCCATCCACAGTTTCCATCTGTACTGGAGTAGCCTTCTTCACTGAACGTATCCCCTGTTTCAGAGCAAAGGAGACATCCATAAAATTTCCACTTGCACCTGAGTCGATCATAGCAGAGCTAGACACCCAAGCTGAGTCAACCCAGAGTTTGATGGAAAGAAAGCAATGAGAATTGTTTTTCTTACAACTCAGCTGGGACACCGCTGAGGAAACTTGAAAAATTGCAGCGTTTACACAGTCAACGTCCTCAGAAGTAACGGAGTTTAAGTCCGAGAAATCAAGATCTGTTGCTGCAGATCTCTCTGGAGCCTGAGGCTCGGACCTAACAGATCCCCTCTCGCAACACTCACAGTGAATGAGTGCTGCAGTAGTCTTACGAGAACGGCTGGGGCAGTTTATAATGAAGTGCCCTGACTTACCACAATAGAAACATAGATTCTCCTTAAAACGATGTTCCTTGCGTGCATCACTAACCCGTCGTTGTAAAGAGTCTACCTGCATGGGTTCAGGTTCAGGTTCCCGTGTGATCCTACTCAAAGGTTCCTTAGCTGGAGAGGAAGGTAGGAAAAGGTTAGTGCGATTGCTTTCGAACCATCTCTCTTGCCTGCGTTCAGTCAGACGAGTATCAATACGGATGCAGTAGTTAATAAAGTCACCTAACGCAGTGGGAGGGTCGGCACGAGCAAGTTCATCCTTAATCAGTGGAGATAACCCCTTTCAAAAAATAGATTTTTTGGCGGAACTGTCCCAGGTGGTATCAAGGGCCCATCTCCTGAAATCCAAGGCATATTCAGCTACCGAGTGCTTACCTTGGCGCAAAGCTAACATGGCTGCTTCAGCTGTTGCACCTCGATTGGGGTCATCAAACACCTGCCCCATGGCTGAAATGAAAGCATCAAGATGATCCAAACATTCATCCTCAGTCTCAATCAGAGGGTTTGCCCACATCAAAGCCTTGTTGGTAAGCAACATAATTATAGTAAGCACTTTAGATCGTTCAGTGGGAAATTGTGAAGCATGTGCAGAAAAAAAAAGATTGCATTGATTAATAAATCCCTGAATTTCTCACGTTCACCGCCAAAACGAAAAGGGGCAACTTAGGAATCCCAGAACTCGGGGCTACGGCAGGAGCCTGGACTCGCTCCTCTAGAACCTCAATCCTGGCTCGCAAATCCTGGGCAGTCTGTCCAAACACTTGCAAATTGTGGTTAGTGAGGTCCTGTAGGTTTGTAAAACGGGTTTTTATAGTCTGCAAATCTGCAAGGATATTATCAGTCACTCCGCAAAGTTCCTTTATGCGGGCCTCCATTTTCCAGATCTTTTAAGACAGGAGTACTGGAAGGAGAGGAGAAGAAAAAAAAACAATAGTGTTTACCTGTGGTAACACTGCAGAGAGAAAAAAATATTAAGGGAACTGCTCACCTGGAATGGTTGTGAGAAGTCACAACCACTATCATCACAGAAAGTTCAACCGGACATCTGATATCCACAGTTACAGCAGACACAAAAGAGGAAAGAAAAAAAAAACAATAGTGTTTACCTGTGGTAACACTGCAGAAAAAAAAACTTAAGGGAATTTCTCACCTGGAATGGTTGTGAGAAGTCACAACCACTGTCATCACAGAAAGTACAACCGGACATCTGATATCCACAGTTACAGCAGACACAGCCTTTCCAGACCCAGCAGACACTAATGTTTGGCTTCAGAATCTTGTAATGTAAGGAGTACAGTTCATATAGTGTCTTGTGCTTGGGTGCGATGAAAACACAGAAGTCACAGGTTTGATATAGAAGGTCTTGTATTACTTCATACAAGTGGCAATAATAGTCACACAGTTTGCAGATACAAAAGCAGGAGACACAGCAGGCCAGAGTAACTTAAGCTCAGCAATCACTCTCACAACAGGTTCAGGATCTCTTCTCTGTTACCATAAGTCCATGCAAACGTGGATTTATCAAATAGCAAGGTTCCAAAGTCCACGAGTGTTCCAAAGTTGCACAATAGGAAATAACTGGAGTACAAGGTCCAAGGCTTCCAGGAGTCAGGTCACAGGTTCACTGCAGGCTTGATTCTGAAGCACTGATTGCTCAGCTGTGGCTGCTTAAGAAGCAAGAGGGAGAGAATCAGGGCGGGAACATGCAAGCTGGAAACTCCATATTGACTGAGGGCAAGACAGCTGCAGCAAGACAGAAAGTAAAATGGCTGACGGAAAAACTGAGTTTCAGGAACATGTACACAGAACTTACACTGTTGCCTGCCCATTCCCTGTGGTGGTAATCAGGGTCCTTCTCAGGACTAGATTACAGTGGTCAGGGATCTACAGGAGACAGGGTTACGCTGGCGGCCTGGACCTCTGTACCATTAACAGTACCTCCAGGTAGAGGGACTAGTCAGGACCCCAGTTCAGGGTCAGCATAGACCCCGGTCCACCTCTATCCTGAGACAGCGTTTCATGTGCACAGTATAGACCCACTATACATTGGATATTATGTCAGGTAAGACATTGCTGGCAGATTCTACGTATACATGTTGATATTTTCTATAATATGAAATATAGAGTGTATAGATATATGTTACTATCATAGAATATATCTGTTATACGTCGTGACATTTTCACCGGCCACTTCTAAAAGATTCTCCCCAGCTACCATGGATCCAGTAGCCCAGTTAGCTCAGCAGTTGCAGAGTTTGTCCATGGAGCTGACGGACGTTAAGTCCAAGGTTTTGTACCCCCGGGAGCAAACCAGATCTGAACCTAAAGTGGCTCTCCCGGACAGGTTCACTGGTGGGCGGGACAAATTTTTTACCTTCCGGGAGGCTTGTAAATTATATTTTCGGCTACGGCCTCGGTCTTCGGGGAGTGAAGACCAGAGGGTGGGAATTGTCATCTCGCTCTTACAAGGGGACCCTCAATCCTGGGCGTTCTCTCTTCCTCCAGACTCCCCGGCTCTCCAGTCAGTAGATCGATTTTTTACAGCCCTGGGTCTGGTATATGATGACCCGGATCGGGTCTCCCTTGCTGAAATGAAGTTACGTAATATACAGCAGGGAGATCGTCCGGCGGAGGAATTTTCTTCTGAGTTCCGTAGATGGGCCACAGATACTCAGTGGAATGACCCAGCTCTTAGGAGCCAGTTTTGTCAAGGATTATCTGACAAATTAAAAGATGTGTTGGCTCAGTATGCTTCTCCCCGTCACTGGAGGCCGCTATGGCCCTTGCGATTCGCATTGATAGACGGCTTCGAGAGAGGTGCGAGGTAACTCCGCCCCCTGTGATGACTCCACCTTCTACTATAGTCCCTCATATTGAGGTTCCCCTGGTTTGTTCTGAGGAGCCTATGCAGTTAGGAGGGACATCGTTTCGAGGGAGGGGATCGGCGGTGCGCCGCAAGACAGGAAAGTGTTACTTCTGCGGGAGAAAGGGACATTTTGTTGGGGGGTGTCCATCCCGTACTTTGCTGAGCAAGGAGTCGCCGGAAAACTGTTGATCCCAGGTTGTGTGGTGGACGACAATCTGGGAGTATGTATTTCGTCCCCAAGTCCGTCTCAGTTTCTCGTGCCAGCGGAGGTGGTGGTAGGTACAGGAACTGAGAGGATTTCTGTTCTTCTGGATAGTGGGGCCGCGGCTAATCTGGTGGACGCTCGGTTTGCCCAGGTGCAAGGTATGCAACTGAGTGTATTGGCCAAACCTATCCCTATATTCTCTATTGACGCCAGGCCTCTCGGTCAAGGTAGCTTTGTGCAAGCCGTGCATAACATAGACCTTCGAGTGGGGGCAATACATAAAGAACTATTGTCTTGTTATGTGTTGGAGGGCCTTCCCACTTTTATTGTGTTGGGACTTCCTTGGTTAACTAAACATAACCCAGTTATTAATTGGCAATCCAGAGAGATAAGCCAGTGGGGTGAATTTTGCCATAGTAACTGCATGAACACGGTCATCGGTGCGGTCGTGCCTAGAACCTTACCTCCTTTTCTGGAGGACTTTGAGGATGTGTTTTCAGAAGTGGGGTGTCAAGAATTACCTCCTCATCGCGCGTATGACTGTGCTATAAAATTGCTTCCTGATGCTAAGTTACCTAAATCTAGGTTATATAACCTTTCTGGTCCTGAGAGGCAAGCTATGAAGGATTATATTTCGGAAAGTCTAGCCAAGGGGCATATTAGACCTTCATCTTCCCCAGTGGCCGCGGGGTTCTTCTTTGTGAAGAAAAAAGATGGAGGCCTACGCCCTTGCTTGGATTTCCGTGAGCTTAATCGGATTACTGTCCGAGATCCGTATCCGCTCCCACTTATTCCTGATCTCTTCAATCAGATTGTGGGCGCCAAATGGTTCTCTAAGTTGGATCTCAGGGGGGCGTATAATCTGATTAGGATAAAGGAGGGGGATGAGTGGAAGACGGCGTTTAACACTCCGGAGGGTCATTATGAGAACCTTGTCATGCCTTTCGGTCTGACTACTGCCCCGGCGGTGTTTCAACATTTTGTTAATGACATCTTTCGCCACCTAGTGGGACAGTTTGTTGTCATTTATCTAGATGACATCTTAATTTACTCGCCGGATCTTGTGTCTCATCAGGAGCATGTGAGACAGGTGTTGCAGATCTTGCGAGACAAACCTCTCACTGACATGACAAAAAAAGGGACGGATTTTTTTAGGTGGTCTGACAAAGCTTGTCAAGCATTTTCCTCCTTGAAAAAATGTTTTGCTTCAGCACCCATACTCATCCAACCTGATGCATCACAACCGTTCATTGTGGAGGTAGACGCATCTGACGTAGGAGTGGGTGCGGTATTATCCCAAGGTCCGTCCCCTGGTAAATGGCATCCGTGCGCTTTCTTCTCTAAAAAATTGTCGTCCGCCGAGAGGAATTATGATGTCGGCAATAGGGAACTCTTGGCCATTAAGTTGGCTTTTGAAGAGTGGCGTCACTTTTTGGAGGGGGCAGTCCACCCGGTCACCGTCATTACTGATCACAAGAACCTGCTGTATTTAGAGTCTGCAAAACGTCTGAATTCCAGACAAGCTAGATGGTCGTTGTTCTTTACCAGGTTTAATTTTGTCGTCACATATCGTCCTGGGTCAAAAAATGTAAAGGCTGATGCCTTGTCTCGTAGTTTCCCGGGGGCCGGGAAGACGGATGACCCGGTTCCTATTCTTCAGGAGGGAGTTGTGGTGTCGGCTGTATGCTCTGAGCATGAGGAGGAGGGGATGAGTGGAAGACGGCGTTTAACACTCCGGAGGGACATTATGAGAACCTTGTCATGCCTTTCGGTCTGACTACTGCCCCGGCGGTGTTTCAACATTTTGTTAATGACATCTTTCGCCACCCAGTGTCATTTATCTAGATGACATCTTAATTTACTCGCCGGATCTTGTGTCTCATCAGGAGCATGTGAGACAAGTGTTGCAGATCTTGCGAGATAATAAACTGTACGCCAAATGGGAGAAGTGTGTATTCGCTGTACAAGAACTTCAGTTTTTAGGATTCTTGGTGTCAGCCTCCGATTTCCGTATGGACCCTGGGAAAGTGAAGGCTGTGCTTGAATGGGATCGGCCAGAGGATCTTAAAGCACTGCAGCGTTTCCTGGGGTTTGCTAACTACTACCGGAAATTTATTCGTAATTTCTCATCTTTTGTCAAACCTCTCACTGACATGACAAAAAAAGGGACGGATTTTTCTAGGTGGTCTGACAAAGCTTGTCAAGCATTTTCCTCCTTGAAAAAATGTTTTGCTTCAGCACCCATACTCATCCAACCTGATGCATCACAACCGTTCATTGTGGAGGTAGACGCATCTGACGTAGGAGTGGGTGCGGTATTATCTCAAGGTCTGTCCCCTGGTAAATGGCATCCGTGCGCTTTCTTCTCTAAAAAATTGTCGTCCGCCGAGAGGAATTATGATGTCGGCAATAGGGAACTCTTGGCCATTAAGTTGGCTTTTGAAGAGTGGCGTCACTTTTTGGAGGGGCAGTCCACCCGGTCACCGTCATTACTGATCACAAGAACCTGCTGTATTTAGAGTCTGCAAAACGTCTGAATTCCAGACAAGCTAGATGGTCGTTGTTCTTTACCAGGTTTAATTTTGTCGTCACATATCGTCCTGGGTCAAAAAATGTAAAGGCTGATGCCTTGTCTCGTAGTTTCCCGGGGGCCGGGAAGACGGATGACCCGGTTCCTATTCTTCAGGAGGGAGTTGTGGTGTCGGCTGTATGCTCTGAGCTTGAGGAGGAGGTATTGGAGGCTCAGGGGACGCCCCTGTAGGACCTCCAGGGAGACTGTTTGTTCCAGATCAGTTAAGACAAAAGGTTATCGAGGCACATCATAATTCTGCTTTGGCAGGACACCCAGGGAGTAAAGCAACTGTGGATCTCGTTTCTCGCCGGTTTTGGTGGCCTAACTTAAATAAAGAGGTGGTAACTTTTGTCGCGTCCTGTGCGGTATGTGCGCGCTCTAAGACCCCACATACCCGTCCGTCTGGGGCCCTTTTACCGTTGAAAATCCCGGAGCGTCCATGGACCCATCTGTCTATGGACTTCATTACGGACCTCCCTCCGTCTTCAGGTAAAACTGTCATACTAGTTGTAGTTGACAGGTTCAGCAAAATGGCACATTTTATTGCTCTTCCTGCTCTTCCTAATGCTAAAACTCTGGCGCAGGTGTTCATTGGGGAGATTGTGAGACTTCACGGGTTGCCTTCCGATGTGGTGTCGGATCGGGGGTCTCAGTTTGTGTCCAAATTCTGGAGGGCATTTTGTTCTCGTCGGGGGATGCAGTTGTCATTTTCTTCGGCTTTTCATCTGCAGACTAATGGTCAGACAGAGCGTCTGAATCAGAGCTTAGAGACATATCTCCGGTGTTTTGTCTCAGAGAACCAAGAGGACTGGTCTTCTTTCTTGCCTCTGGCAGAGTTCGCTCTTAACAATAGGCGGAGCGAGTCCACTGGTAAGTCCCCGTTTTTTGGGGCATATGGTTTTCACCCCCAGTTTTGTACTTTCAATGGGGGGGGCTCTTCTGGGGTTCCTGAGGAGGAACGATTTTCGTCGTCACTTGCTTCAGTGTGGAGAGGAGTGCTTAATAATCTGAGCACTATGGGGAACCAATACAAACGTATGGCTGATAGGAGGAGAGTGTCTGGTCCGGACCTAAGTGTGAACGATCTGGTATGGTTGTTTACCAAGAATATAAAACTTAAGGTTCCCTCCTGGAAACTGGGTCCCAGGTTCATCGGGCCATACAGGATCAGTTCAATAATTAATCCGGTGGCTTTCCGTCTTGACCTCCCTCCTACGTTTAAAATCCACAATGTGTTCCACAAATCGTTGCTTAAGAGGTACGTGGCACCAGTTATACCGTCACCTCTACCTCCTCCTCCAGTGGTGGTCAATGGTAATTTGGAGTTTCAGGTATCGAAGATCATTGACTCACGTCTGAATCGCCGGTCCCTTCAGTACCTTGTTCATTGGAGGGGGTATGGTCCTGAGGAGAGGATGTGGGTTTCTGCGTCGGATATTAACGCAGACCGATTGGTTCGGGCCTTCCACACTACTCACCCAGATAGACCAGGCCCTGAGGGTCCAGAGGCCCCTCGTAGAAGGGGGGGTACTGTCACGGGGGTGTCGCGGCGGAGATCGTCGCGATTGCACACCCTGACTTCGCACAGCTGAGTTTCTGGTGCTGGGTGTTTTTCAGCACTGAGGGAGTTAATTCTTTCTCTCTCGATGCTGGACAGACCAGCCTCGCCCAGCTGCGATTGATGTTTTGTTAATTAGCTTCCTTCATATACCTGCTGGTCTGCTGGGGAAGTTGCCGGTGAAAGCATTCATTCAGACCAGCAGAGCGGATCGTTTCTGAGAAGACTTAAGCTAAGAGTGCCTGTTGTGGTTTTTCCTCTCCTCGCTTATTGTTTATCTTCTTAACCTTTTGTGTTCCTCTGTAGTGGAAGTTTTGTATGCAAGGCAGTGTTTTCTTTACCCCCTGTCTGTCTCGTTTGTATTTGACTGTGTGTAAGCTGTTGCCTGCCCATTCCCTGTGGTGGTAATCAGGGTCCTTCTCAGGACTAGATTACAGTGGTCAGGGATCTACAGGAGACAGGGTTACGCTGGCGGCCTGGACCTCTGTACCATTAACAGTACCTCCAGGTAGAGGGACTAGTCAGGACCCCAGTTCAGGGTCAGCATAGACCCCGGTCAACCTCTATCCTGAGACAGCGTTTCACGTGCACAGTATAGACCCACTATACATTGGATATTATGTCAGGTAAGACATTGCTGGCAGATTCTACGTATACATGTTGATATTTTCTATAATATGAAATATAGAGTGTTGTCTCATTAGATATATGTTACTATCATAGAATATATCTGTTATACGTCGTGACATTATTGCATTAAAGTGCAATAACGGGCGATCAAAAGATCGCATAAAATATTATCATTAAAAATACCAGCTCAACACACAAAAAATAAGCCCTCACCCAGCGTCAGATCCTGAAAAATGGAGATGCTACGGGTCTCGGAAAATGATGCAATTTAATTTTTTTTAACAAATTTTGGATTTTTTTTCACTACTTAAACAAAAAAGAACCTAGAGATGTTTGGTGTCTATGAACTCGTAATGACCTGGAGAATCATAATAGCAGGTCAGTTTTAGTATTTGCTGAACATGGTAAAAAATCCAAAAAAAGTTTTGGAGTTAAGGTTGGAGCTAGGGATTGGTTAGAATTAGGGTTAGGGTTAACAATTGGTTAGAGTTTGGGTTGGGACTAGGGATTGGTTAGGGTTAGGGCTAACGATTGGTTAGAGTCAGGATTAGGGTTAAAGATTGGTTAGAGATAGGGTTGGGGATATGGGTTGGTTAGAGTTAAGATTGGGGCTAGGGATTGGTTAGACTTAGGGTTAGGGCTAACGATTGGTTAGAGTTAGGGTTGGGGCTAGGGATTGGTTAGGGCTAACGATCGGTTAGAGTTAGGGTTGGGGCTAGGGATTGGTTAGGGTTAGGACTAACGATTGGTTAGAGTTAGGATTAGGGTTAATGACTGGTTAGAGTTAGGGTTGAGGCTAAAGACTGCTTAGAGTTAGGGTTGGGGCTAGGGATTGGTTAGATTTAAGGATGGGGCTAGGGATTGGTTAGAGTAACTGGTAGGTCTAGTTATTGGTTAGAGTTAGGGTTGGTGCTAGGCATTGGTTAGATTTAAGGTTAGGGCTAAGGATTGGTTAGAATTAGGGTTGCAGCTAGTGATTGGTTAGAGTTAAGGTTGGGGCTACGGATTGGTTAGAGTTAGGCTTGTGGATAGGGATTGGTTAGAGTTAAGGTTAGGGATTGGTAAAGTTAGGATTAGGGTTAACGATTGGTTAGAGATAGGATCAGGGCTAGGTATTGGTTAGAGTTAGGGTTGGGGCTATGGATTGGTTAGAGTTAAGGTTGGGCCTAGTGATTGGTTAGAGTTAGGGTCGAGGTTAATTATTGGTTAGAGTTAGGGTTGGGGCTAGGGATTGGTTGGCATTAGGATTAGGGTTAATGATTGGTTAGAGATATGGTTGGGGCTAGAGATTTGTTAGAGTTAAGGCTCGGGCTAGGGATTGGTTAGAGTTAAGGTTGGGGCTAGGGATTGGTTAGAGTTAGGGTTAATGATTGGTTAGGGCAGGGGTGGGGAATCATTTTCTGCCAAGGGCCATTTGGATATTTATATCATCCTTCGTTGGCCGAAAAAACTCCGCCCACAAAGTAAAAATACATCCTGACTCTGGCACTGGTGTCAGGGCGTAATCTTTCATTGCATGCCCTTCAGTGTTCTGTAGTGAACACTACGTGTGTGTGCTTACAGAGCAAGAAGAAATTAATGAACTGGTGGAGATCAAAATACAGCTCCCTGCCAAAGCACAGCGGTCCCTGAGCATCTGCCCGGGGGCCGGATAAAAGGTCATCGAGGGCCGTAAATGGCCCAGGGGCCTGAGGTTCCCCACCCCTGGGTTAGGGTTAGGGTTGGTTCTAAAGTTGGTTTAAGGGTTAGAATCAAATAGTAAAATCAAATCATAGTAAAAAGGACATAGACCCCCCAAAAAAAAATCACAGAAAAAACAGCCATATTTATCAACCAACACAAGGTCACATTACTAATGCACTCCAAGATATAGCGGCCCCCATGATAAAGGCCGAGGTAGCACAGATACAAAATACTATTGAAATGACCACTCAAACAGTAACCAGCCATGGGGGACATGTGGTTGCCTAGAATTATAAATTCTCATGGATAAGACTTCTATGGGCGCCAGTCATACAAAAACGTGTGATGGACACTCTCTGGCTTACAGCCTAGTTGTCGCCAATACTATAAGATCAAGCAGGCAGCCCAACAGTATATAAGTGCACCCCGCAAGGACTGACACCCAAATTAACCACATCAAAACCACAAGCCCAGCTCCATCCTGCAGAGATGAAAAAATGCATGAGGTCTTTGTTAATATGTTAGCCAAAATGCGCAAGCTTGCAACCCACGTCAAGGATCCGCTTTGTATTGTGAGTCCCTACATTTACATTTTTCTTAAAATTTTGGAAATAGGCAGGAAAAAAATTGGAGGTCAAAATGCAAACTAAAAACTAAGTACAAACTGTAATTATAACAATATTGTCTTCAAATTACAATTTTGGACTGGTGGAAAGGACTCTGTTGGAGATAACAGGGGTCTTGGGAATGCAGAAGACTTGCGGTACCCAGGGTGGGGATAACCCATGCTGTGCTAGTGACACAATGACATCATGTGGTCAAGAGTCATTGCAAATAAACAAATGGGACCTTAGTAAAAGTACGTAATGCAGAATGCCAGCACATGGTAGACATTATGCATTTGTAAGTTTGTCTCTTTGTTTATTTGCATGAACCCTTGACCCCATAATGTCATTGATCTCTTTTCCCACCATTTGTTGCATATTTATATCCTCTTGCATTGGAAGACATCTGTTCTACGTTAAAACATGTAGACCTGTATTATATTAGTTACATATATTCTTCTGAATGTAATAAATAGGTAAGAATAAAAAAGTGGGGACATATAGAACTGCTGTGTATGACTGATAGGTCGGTGGTACATTCAGAAGAATATATGTAACTTATATAATACAGGACTGGAAATCTGAAAACAATACTTGTAAAACAAGAACCTGATTTAAACACTGTAATTTTCTTATGAAAACACAGAAAAGCATAATAAAAGCAATGTATAAAAATACTCTGTTATAGAAAGAATAACAGTAAACAGCAAGTGCTAATAAAAAGATGAAAAAACACAGGGTATTTGGTTAATACGTTATTTTGTGAAAAATGTATATTAAGCCGCTCTACCAAATGTCAAGGTATACCCATTTCAGGAAGAGTTTTCAGCAGGATCTTTATCGTCATAGGCAGAATTATGATGACTGATGAAACCTCTATATACAGTAGATAACACAGGATCCATCATTCCCAATAGATGATGTCACAGCTATATAGATATATATTTTACTTATGTTTGTTGTTTTCGTAGGATTATTATCTGGAGTGATCGGAGTGGTGACTTAATGGTTCCTGATGACATCATTTATTTTGTAGATATTATATATATTTCTTTAGGCGTCTGCTATATTGTTAATCTTCCATTCTATATAGATCCGCATGTGCGGTCTCTTGTTTACATTATGCCAATACTGACGGTCATGTGACCTGCAGGTTTCCTGATGACATATCTGGAGTAGTATAAATAATGATAGAGTTTATTGTGCATGCGTGTTCTTTTTTCAGGTGTCGGATGATGCCGGTGATCGCGCGCTATTTTAGTGTTTTTAGCCTGGAATAGAGGCTTATGATGGGACTATCATGTGATTAGACCTCGGATGATGCTTGCGGTCATGTGACTGGGTGTCTGATGACGCTGGTGTTCACATGATCCACTGGGCGTTTGCTATGATGACTTCTGAACATGTGCCTTTGTTTATCACACAGTGGGCAGTGAGTTAGGTGTGCCTCCCGATTTGTTATCCTGTGGGCTATTGGACAAGTGCTCTGACTAAGCGCTGCTGAACTGACACTGATTGGATATGGAGGACGCTGCTGCTAGTGAGTACATGATTGGTGCAGCACCAGAATGGGAGTGTGCAGTAATAGATCATCGATTGGCAGACTAAATGGTGATATTGTTAATATGGAGTAATCTATGGCATATTATATGCACAATTATAACACTGCTGTATTTTTCTATGATGTCACTATTCTGAGCTCTGATCACTGTTTTAAATTAATTATCGTTGTATATTCTGTATATATGTCTATTTGTATTATGGGCGGTTCCTGGATGGTGATTGGCTCCTCCACACCATTTAAGGACACCATTTTGCCTGTTTTTGTATACTTGATAAAGGCCTGAAAATGGCCGAAACGTCGTATTTTATGGTGGCTGAATAAAGACTTGTTATACTTCACCTGGATTGGATGCTGTTCCTATTTTTTCGTTCCCAATAGATGATGTCACAGCTCACCTCCTCCTCCTGTACAGTGACTGATAACACCACTATATACAGCAGATAACACAGGATCCACCATTCACAATAGGTGATGTCACAGCTCACCTCCTCCTCCTGTACAATAACTAATAACACCTCTATATACAGCTGATAACACAGGATCCATCATTCCCAATAGATGATGTCACAGCTCACCTCCTCCTCCTGTACAGTCACTGATAACACCACTATATACAGCAGATAACACAGGATCCACCATTCACAATAGGTGATGTCACAGCTCACCTCCTCCTCCTGTACAATGACTGATAACACCTCTATATACAGTAGATAACACAGGATCCACCATTCACAATAGGTGATGTCACAGCTCACCTCCTCCTCCTGTAAAATGACTGATAACACCTCTATATACAGTAGATAATACAGGATCCATCATTCCCAATAGATGATGTCACAGCTCACCTCCTCCTCCTGTACAATGACTGATAACACCTCTATATACAGTAGATAACACAGGATCCACCATTCACAATAGGTGATGTCACAGCTCACCTCCTCCTCCTGTACAATAACTAATAACACCTCTATATACAGTAGATAACACAGGATCCATCATTCCCAATAGATGATGTCACAGCTCACCTCCTCCTCCTGTACAATGACTGATAACACCTCTATATACAATAGATAACACAGGATCCACCATTCACAATAGGTGATGTCACAGCTCTCCTCCTCCTCCTGTACAATGACTGATAACACCTCTATATACAGTAGATAACACAGGATCCTCCATTCCCAATAGATGATGTTACAGCTCACCTCCTCCTCCTGTACAATAACTAATAACACCTCTATATACAGTAGATAACACAGGATCCATCATTCCCAATAGATGATGTCACAGCTCACCTCCTCCTCCTGTACAATGACTGATAACACCTCTATATACAATAGATAACACAGGATCCACCATTCACAATAGGTGATGTCACAGCTCTCCTCCTCCTCCTGTACAATGACTGATAACACCTCTATATACAGTAGATAACACAGGATCCACCATTCACAATAGGTGATGTCACAGCTCACCTCCTCCTCCTGTAAAATGACTGATAACACCTCTATATACAGTAGATAACACAGGATCCATCATTCCCAATAGATGATGTCACAGCTCACCTCCTCCTCCTGTACAGTGACTGATAACACCTCTATATACAGTAGATAACAGGATCCACCATTCCCAATAGGTGATGTCACAGATCACCTCCTCCTCCTGTACAATGACTGATAACACCTCTATATGCAGTAGATAACACAGGATCCAACATTCACAATAGGTGATGTCACAGCTCACCTCCTCCTCCTGTACAATGACTGATAGCACCTCTATATACAGTAGATAACACAGGATCCACCATTCACAATAGGTGATGTCACAGCTCACCTCCTCCTCCTGTACAATAACTAATAACACCTCTATATACAGTAGATAACACAGGATCCATCATTCCCAATAGATGATGTCACAGCTCACCTCCTCCTCCTGTAAAATGACTGATAACACCTCTATATACAGTAGATAACACAGGATCCATCATTCCCAATAGATGATGTCACAGCTCACCTCCTCCTCCTGTACAGTGACTGATAACACCTCTATATACAGTAGATAACAGGATCCACCATTCCCAATAGGTGATGTCACAGATCACCTCCTCCTCCTGTACAATGACTGATAACACCTCTATATACAGTAGATAACACAGGATCCACCATTCACAATAGGTGATGTCACAGCTCACCTCCTCCTCCTGTACAATGACTGATAACACCTCTATATACAGGAGATAACACAGGATCCACCATTCACAATAGATGATGTCACAGCTCACCTCCTCCTGTACAATGATTGATAATACCTCTATATACAGTAGATAACACAGGATCCACCATTCACAATAGGTGATGTCACAGCTCACCTCCTCCTCCTGTACAATGACTGATAACACCTCTATATACAGTAGATAACAGGATCCACCATTCCCAATAGGTGATGTCACAGATCACCTCCTCCTGTACAATGGCTTCCTCTTCATATTCAATTTGCAAGAAGGTGGGACCAGTGATGCCAGCGCTGATTGGGCGCAGGGCAGCATGTGTCACAACCGTGATTGCTGATACCGCTGGTACGGAGCCAGCACGGGATGTGAGTATAAGTTTTTTATTTTATTGGGACAAACATTTATGTCAAGAAGGGGGTTATCCTAGTAGTGGACAACCCCTTTCAGTTTAGCATTCACCTTATGCTTCTGTGCACCCACTGCCCCTGCAGAGTACACTATCTAGCCAATTTCATCTTCTGCCACCTACATCAGTATAGCTGCCTGTGTGCTTTTTTTTTTCAATCATTGCTAGCTTGTTTCTAGCAGAGCCTCAATTCTCCTGTAATCTTCCACAAGGGCAGTATAGACCTGTACTTGTTGCCTGCTGCTGACAGATCAGTTTTGTCAAACTGCAAATACTGCTCTATCGATGCATAAGTCAGAAGGTAATCCTCTGTCATATGTATCACACAAGAGCAGCATTTGGAGTGTCACAACACTGGTATCTTAGCACTAGGCAATAAACACAGCTAAGCTAATCTCAGCATCTCGATAAAAAGCTCCATCTTGCAGTATCTCTCCTATTAGCCTCTTCCTCCAATATATCTTTCTTTTCAACCCCTCTATGCACAGCACCATCCTGTTTTATACTTCTTTTCTCAGCCTCCTATATACAGCCATCTTGCAGTACAGTACATCTCTCATATTAGTTGCCAGCACATTGGTGTTTCCTGGAATCAGCTCCAGGCTGAAAGATAAAACATTTCTTTATTAGAAAGCCCTTAAAAACACATCAACTGAATGATGAGGTGGGAAAACAGAAAGCAACGATATCTGGTGCTGTTTGTCAAAGCTCCACAAAGAACAAAGAATGCCGGATAGTGTCTGAAACGCGTTGCTTTCTGTTTTCCAACCTTATCGTCCACTTGATGTGTTTTTAAGGATTTTCTAATAATGAAATGTTTTATCTTTCATCCTGAAGCTGGAACTTTTTTTTTTTTTTCTCTTCAGTACCTCACGTTCATTTAGAATGTGGTTCTGGGCATACTGGATGTGTTTTGCTGCAGCGTTAAGCTGGCTGTCCCTTTTTTGACAAATTTTATCAGCTCTCTACCACTTTCTGTGATCCCATCTTTCAGGCTAGACACTGCATAGAATTGACCAGAGCCACGGAAAATACTACAAACTACTACTACAGGATGGTCCACATGGCAACTTTCGGGTAAACAAAGTCTGGGGGGTCATCTTGAGTCTTCAGGTAGTTGGTGTCCTGCTGAAAGGACTTCTCTGCTACGTTAACCTTCATTGTTCCAGCACTGCTACATCAGTCATCACAGTTCCAGGTTCACTACAACAGTCATTCCTGTTCCGTCTCTGTAACATAAACCTTCACTATTCTAACTTTGCTACATCAACCATTTATTTAAAAGTTCTGTTACATCATCCATTGCTGTTCCAGCTTTGCTACATCAGTCATTTCAGCTCTGCTTCACCATTCATTGCTGTTCCAGTTCTGCTACATCATTCATTGCTGTTCCAGCTTTGCTAGATTGTTTTTGTCTGCAAAAACTTACTGTTTCAGTCTGAATACATCTTTTAGTCTTTATTGTTACTTTTTTAATTCTCAGCTCTGCTACACCTCTTCTGCATCACTAAATCAGCTCCTTCTTCAACGCTCCTACTCACCAACTAATCCACTCCACTGTACCAGCGCTATCTATCCTTAATTCTTTTAGAGCTGATAATGTGGACCAGAGATTTTGATTTCCACATCACCAGGTGAGACATAATACATTTGTACTCTACCATTATACTGTTCTGCTACATCATTCATTGCTGATAGAGATCTGCTACATCAGCCACCACTGTTTCAGCTCTGCTAAATTAGTCATTTCAGTTCCAGCTCAGTTATACCATTCATTGCTACTCCAGTTCTGCTACATCATTCATTTCTGTTCCAGCTCTGATAAATAAGTCATTTCAGTTCCACCTCTGCTACACCATTCACTGTGGTTCCAGTTCTGCTACACCATTCATTGCTGTTCCAGTTCTGCTAAATTAGTCATTTCAGTTCCAGCTTTGCTACATCATTCATTGTTGTTCCAGTTCTGCTACATCATTCATTGCTGTTCCAGCTCTGCTAAATTAGTCATTTCAGTTCCAGCTCTGCTACTCCACTTATTGCTGTTCTAGTTCTGCTACATCATTCATTGCTGTTCCAGCTCTGCTAAATTAGTCATTTCAGTACCAGCTCTGCTACTCCACTTATTGCTGTTCTAGTTCTGCTACATCATTCATTGCTGTTCCAGCTCTGCTAAATTAGTCATTTCAGTACCAGCTCTGCTACTCCACTTATTGCTGTTCTAGTTCTGCTACATCATTCATTGTTGTTCCAGTTCTGCTACATCATTCATTGCTGTTCCAGCTCTGCTAAATTAGTCATTTCAGTACCAGCTCTGCTACTCCACTTATTGCTGTTCTAGTTCTGCTACATCATTCATTGCTGTTCCAGTTCTGCTACATCATTCATTGCTGTTCCAGCTCTGCTAAATTAGTCATTTCAGTACCAGCTCTGTTACTCAACTTATTGCTGTTCTAGTTCTGCTACATCATTCATTGCTGTTCCATCTCTGTTAAATTAGTAATTTCAGGTCCAGCTTTGCTAGATCATTCGTTGCTGTTCAAGCTCTGCTACATCGTTTCCCACTACTTCTTGTCTTCATTTTTATTGGTTTAATGTTCACCTCTGCTACACCTCTTCTGCATCACTACGTAAGCTCCGCTCCTTCTTTCACCAGCGCTTTGTATCCTCATCAGGTGAGCCATAATACATCCGTACTCTACCATTATACAGGACTTATGAAACATTTTCCAAGCCTCCTCTTTGGTTTATTTTCTTATTTCCTCTAATCTTATTGTTGGAGCTAAATTCACACAGACAATTAATGCAGCCAGTTCTTTCCAGACACTTCTGCCAAAATAATAATTTGATTATTAACTTGTTTTACTTTCCTTAGATAAGGGTGTAGCTGGGTGGGGCTGGCAGAGCGTGTGCCCAGGTGGTGGGTGCCAGGGGTGCACCAACAAACTTCTCTGCTTTTGCCAAATTATTTCCATACAGGGTTAAGGCAGCAAATTAAATATTTGCTCCGGGCGAAGGAAAGTTCGGCTATGTTTTGTAGCAATAAAGTAAACAATGTGCAATTATAATTGTGGCCCTTAAAGTGTTTAATGTCAGGCTGTGCCGCAGAGCTGCATTGTTTATTGGGGGATGAGGTAGTCTAAAGTTTTACTTTTTTCTCATTAGAGTCTTACATTGTTACTCTGTCCCTCCCACATACTTTACACTGCATCGCTGCTTATTCTAAGTGGCTGCTGTGTGTGAACACAGACCTCAATTAGTGCATGATAGGACGATTTCCCCAAACCAAGGCCACAATGGTCTAGATTTACTAAAATAGAGTCTACCCAGAGAAATTACACTGGAAGTCAAATAGTGTTTTTTTTAACCTGCAATGAGCAAACATAAATTGATACAATTATTAATTCTCCACTTTTTATAGTCACAATTCAAAGAAAAATGTTGTGAGACTATTGAAAAGTTTTATTTTACACCATAAACACATCATGGGTCTTTAATTATAAACTACAAGTATCTAAACCATCACTGAGAAACATAAGTGAGACATGTCGTTACTGTTCCTTTAAGAGAGAAATGTCCTCTGCATCTAAGTTTTATGGAAAGTTTCAATATACATTATTGAGTTTCCTCTTAGTTGGGTGTATGGCTGTGGTGGGGTGTAGTCCACATTGTGGAATTGGACAATTGAGAAAGCGTTACTTGCTGTGATACGGATCACACGTTTAGGCAAGCAGAGACAGAAGACGTGTCTGTTCTTTTGAACAGAATCTGTAGAAAAGCATGGTCTTATCACCATTGTCCCCCAGAGCAAAATAAAACTGCTTTTAGGGCACATTCCAGTCTAATGTGCCCAGGAACTGACTCAATTCTCATGCTCTGTGACTTGCTATCAATACATTTTCAGTGGGTGATTCCTCTTTAACAGCATTCTGTCAGCATTATCTGTGCTGGAACTTCCTCTCACTACCCAGCAGGAATTGCGCCTGCCATTGTCCATTTGCTTGCCTGTGCTAAACGAATGTCTTGCCTCTCTGTTATCCATCCATGCAGTTTGGCAGACAAGTGAGGATGAGCAAATAGAAATCCTCCCTCACTTCCTGTAGAAAAGAGAAAGAACCTCCCTACTTCCTGTATAGAGGCAAATACCCTCCCCACTTCCTGTATAGAGGCAAAGCTCCTCCCCACTTCCTGTATAGAAGAAAATACCCTCCCTACTTCCTCTATAGTGGCAAAGTCCCTCCCTACTTCCTGTATAGAGGAAAAACCCTCCCACTTCCTGTATAGCAGCAAAGTCCCTCCCCAGTTCCTGTATAGAGACAAAGTCCCTCCCTACTTCCAGTATAGAGGCAAAGACCATCCCCAGTTCCTGTATAGAGACAAAGTCCCTCCCTACTTCCTGTATAGAGGCAAAGACCATTCCCAGTTCCTGTATAGAGACAAAGTCCCTCTCTACTTTCTATACAGAGGCAAAGACCCTCCCCACTTCCTGTATAGTGGCAAAGTCCCTCCCTACTTCCTTATAGATGCAAAGACCGTCCCCAGTCCCTGCAAAAAGGAAAAGTCCCTCCCTACATCCTTATAGAGGAAAAGACCCTCCCCAATTCTTGCATAATGGCAGAGACCCTTCTCACTTCCTGTATAGAGGCAAAAGCTCTCCCCACTTCCTGTTAAAGGCAAAGACTCTCCCCACTTCCTGTATAGAGGCAAAGACCCTCCCCACTTCCTGTATAGAGGCAAAGTCACCCCCTAATTCCTGTAGAGACAAAGACTGCACCAAACTTCTGATAGAAAGACAAAGACCTGACCCCTTTCCTGCAAAGAGGCAAAGACTCAACTTCACTTCCTATAGAGACAAAATCCCACCATCTCCCACACTTTCTATAGAGATGAATATTTGACTCCATTACCTATAGAAACAGAGAATGTCTCCACTTCCTGGAGAGATGAATGTCTGCCTCCACTTCCTGTTTAGAGACTAAGACCCATCCCTACTTCCTGTAAAGAGATATAGACTCCTCCACTTATTGTAGAGCAATAAATACTCACCCACACTTACTGTAGAGTAATAAAAACTTCATCCCACTTCCTATAGAGATATAAAGTCTTGCCCTCATTTACTGTAAAGAAATGAAGATTGACCCGCTCTTCCTATAGAGATAAAGAACTGCCTACATCTAATTTAGAGAGATAAATACCAACTCCTACTTCTTGTAGAGCTATAAAGACCTACCATTACTTAATGTACTGAATTAAAGCCTCACCCCACTTGCTGTTGCAAGAAAAGGCTCGCCGCCACTTCCAGTAGAGATATTAAGACCCACCCACACTTCCTGCAGTGGGATAAAGACCGGCCACGACTTCCTGTACAGAGGTAAAGCCTCACCCCCACTTGCTGTTGTGAGAAATTACTTTCCCGCACTTCCTGTAGAGATATAAAAACCATCTACACTTCCTACAGAGTTAAAAAAACAGCCCTTACTTCCTGTAGCGAGATAGAGACTCACCCCCATTTCCTGTAGAGAAATAGAGACCCACCCCACTTCCTGTAGAGAGATAGAGACCCATCCCCACTTACTGTATATAGACACCCACCCCCACTTTCTGTAGAGAGATAGAGCCACCCCCACTTCCTGTAGAGAGATAGAGACCCACCCCCACTTCCTGTAGAGAGATAGAGACCCATCCCCACTTACTGTATATAGACACCCACCCCCACTTTCTGTAGAGAGATAGAGCCACCCCCACTTCCTGTAGAGAGATAGAGACCCACCCCCACTTCCTGTAGAGAGATAGAGATCCACCCCCACTTCTTGTAGAGAGATAGAGACCTACCCCCACTTCCTGTAGAGAAATAGAGACCCACTCCCACTTCCTGTAGAGAGATAGAGACCCACCCCCACTTCCTGTAGAGAGATAGAGACCCACCCCCACTTCTTGTAGAGAGATAGAGACCCACCCCCACTTCTTGTAGAGAGATAGAGACCCACCCCCACTTCCTGTAGAGAGATAGAGACCCACCCCCACTTCCTGTAGAGAGATAGAGACCCACCCCCACTTCTTGTAGAGAGATAGAGACCTACCCCCACTTCCTGTAGAGAGATAGAGACCCACCCCCACTTCCTGTAGAGAGATAGAGACCCACCCCCACTTCTTGTAGAGAGATAGAGACCCACCCCCACTTCCTGTAGAGAGATAGAGACCCATCCCCACTTACTGTATATAGACACCCACCCCACTTTCTGTAGAGAGATAGAGCCACCCCACTTCCTGTAGAGAGATAGAGACCCACCCCCACTTCCTGTAGAGAGATAGAGATCCACCCCCACTTCTTGTAGAGAGATAGAGACCTACCCCCACTTCCTGTAGAGAAATAGAGACCCACTCCCACTTCCTGTAGAGAGATAGAGACCCACCCCCACTTCCTGTAGAGAGATAGAGACCCACACCCACTTCTTGTAGAGAGATAGAGACCCACCCCACTTCTTGTAGAGAGATAGAGACCCACCCCCACTTCCTGTAGAGAGATAGAGACCCACCCCCACTTCCTGTAGAGAGATAGAGACCCACCCCACTTCTTGTAGAGAGATAGAGACCTACCCCCACTTCCTGTAGAGAGATAGAGACCCACCCCCACTTCCTGTAGAGAGATAGAGACCCACCCCCACTTCTTGTAGAGAGATAGAGACCTACCCCCACTTCCTGTAGAGAAATAGAGACCCACCCCCACTTCCTGTAGAGAGATAGAGACCCACCCCACTTCCTGTAGAGAGATAGAGACCCACCCCCACTTCCTGTAGAGAGATAGAGACCCACCCCCACTTCTTGTAGAGAGATAGAGACCCAACCCCACTTCCTGGTAAGATATAATGACCTGCCCACACTTCTTGCAGACAGATAAAGCCCCACCCCTACTTACTGTAGAAAGGTAAAAATCAGTCTAGAGGTTCTTACAGAGGTATTAAGACACACCCCAGTTCCTGTAGCTTGAAATCTGTCCTTGTCTTCCCCAGATGGAGAAGTTGGATTTCAGGGGAATGGAACGTTCCTTGATGTTTACCTTAGCAGAAGGCTCAGGGTATTGCCATAAAGTCTCCATAAAGAGAATTAGTCCCTTCCCCCAGGCTGCAGATCATGTGTCATGTATTTACTTGAGGAATAGTCATGCTTTGTCATCTGCCGTACACCAAGATCCAACCAGTCTTAATTTCACTGTCATTTGGCTTGACAAGGGTGTTATCTGCTTTCTTTAGGGGCCTTGGGCTATGTTGCTGGTTTGGGTAGGTACATTGATGCTCAAAGAGTGGGAGCTTCTGGGATATATGCAGTTTGACCCACATCACCATCTGTAGGTGACCCTAATGTTCTTGATCAAAGTTTCAGACCATGTTGTTTGAAGGTCCAAGGTGCAGAAGTGTCTTGGGAGTGGTGACCCTTCAATGCAAAAGTCAATGGGTATCGAAACTAATTGGGCACAGTAAATGGGAACACACCTGTATTTACCCGGGCCTTCTGTCTAGACTTATATGATGAACTTTTATAATTACGGCTGGATGTGAGGGCTATAATTATGGTGCTCATCGATTTCTAATTTTGGAACTATGTGTTTATGTTCCACATTTGTCACAAGGATCTTTTCAGGATGAGGTGCGCTAATGGGACATCATTCCTGAGGTCCAGATCCTACCAGGACCCAACCAAATACGATTGTTTCCGAGTTAAAGGAGAACCAGACCAAGATGTTAGGGTGGCTCAGTTCTTGGAAGGATGAAGAAGGGCTCCCCCTGAGCTTTGGTGAAAGGAAGCCACCATTCCCTGACCCTGTCTATGGCCTTTTGGGTTGAAGGTTTTGGAAAGGTTTGTTTGGAGCATTTTTGCTTACAGGAAGGGCTTGTGATAGACCCCATTATTGTGCACTTGGGTGATGAATGTCAGGCCAAAATATGAAAAAAACAACAAACGAGATCCAATCAGTCTTAGAACTCCAGAAGCAATTTTCTATATGAATTTGATTTATCTGCAGGGATCAGGGCAGGGCACGTCTATTGATGAGTCACGGTGTTAATTATAATACAGGCTGAGACTAGTGATATTCCGATTTTCATGTAGAGACCTAATCATTAGCAGTCGGTTGGAATCTGCCACTGAGTCACAACGGTCTGAAATATCATCTGGAACACCAATGAAAAAGTTTCATTAACTATAGATTGATGGCTGCTCATGTATTAATCTCTAATTTTATGTCCAAAAAATATTAATTATTGTGGTTTTGCAGTTTTCATAAGCCTTATTAGTAAATTCTGACTTGGAGGGGTCCTCTGGTCACTATCCTCATCAGAATGGAGAGCGGTTATAAAGACAGTCTCTATCTCTGGAGGACCCGTCCTGTCCTGTAATACTTCATTTCACCTGAGATGGCGCTGCAGGAAAATTGAAATTCACTGCCAGATTACCGCTGGTCTCTGAGGGTCCCAAAAGATGAAGAGTTTGTGAGCTGCCTATTGCCAATGGGATCTAAGAAAAAAGGATTGTCCAAAGCAGAAAATAACAGAGGTAGAGACGGATATGATATGACACAATGCAAATAAAGCATTGATCTGAACAACAAAGATTGAGACTGACTGCAGCGAAGAAACCCAACATCTCTTCTGTCTCACCGTGCTACGGTCTGTAGCTCTGTACAAAGTCTATCAGCTAAGGGCGAAGGCGAGGAACAGACTAACACAAGTTATCAGACATATTCAGACCTGACTTTCATGATCTCTTAATGCTCTAATTAAAAGATTTTTGCAAAATGAAGAAAACTATGTGCCCCCTCCACCTTCACCTCCAGGTGCTTTTGTGACCTCATCCATAGACATTAATATGGAGTCAATCCCTCCACAGGTATAAAATGCTCCCGCTCTTCTGGGAAGGATTTCTACAATATATTGGAGGCGTCTGTGAGAATGTTTGTCCCCTTCATCCAGGAGATATTTTGTGAGGACAGACCCTGATGTTGGGTGAGGTTGGGCTCATAATCTCCATTCTAGTTCATCCCAAAGGTGTTGGATGGGTCTGAGTTCAGGACTCTCCATGTCTGTATGGAGCTTGGGAAGAGTAAAGCACCGTCCCCAAACTGTTCCCACAAAGCTGGAGCTACAATTGTCCACTTTGTCTTGTGCTGAAAAAAGACTTTGATTCACTGGCCGAGGCCGCCCCCTGATAACAGCCCAGAGCATTATCCTCCTCCACCATCTGTACAGGGTCACAATGCAGTCAGGGGGTAACGTCCTCCTGGAATCACCAAACCCAGACTCCCATCCATCTCTTACGCACATAGAGAAGTGTGATCCGTCACTATACAGAACGTTTCCTCCAGAGTCCAGTGATGGCGGCTTTACACCACTCCATCCGACGCTGGGCATTGTGCTAGGTGATGTACGGCTGCATGCAGCTGCTCTGCCATGAAGCTCCCGGCAGGGGTGCAGTGTTTTTGGTTTGGAGGTCTGCAGTTATGAGGTCAGCACAGCGGTGGTGACTTTTCTGTCCTCTGCTCCTCGGCCCCTCACTCTGTATTGCTCTGGGGGTCTTCACTTTGTAGATGAGTTGCTGCGGTTTCTTCCAATTAATAATATATCACTGACATGTGATGGAGGAAGATGGGTCTGAATGAGACACTTGAATTTAGTGATTAAGACGTGCGGACCAGTACTTAGTGCTTTATACTGATAATATGCATTATATAACATTTAGAGGAAATGTGTCGTTTCTGGGGTTGATCCTGTGGATACAATTGTAACCAGTGCAGACAACGAGCCGAACATCCTGCGCTCCGGACTGATACATTGTAGCCATCTGACAGACAGAACATCCCTCGGGTCTTCAGCCCCTCGTGGTAAAGTGGCCCAGAAGCTCCATGTCCGTCTCTGTGGAACTTCTAGTTTTTCACAAATATGAGAATAATTAAATCCGGATACTAATTCCAGGTTTGTGAGACAGAAAAGACTCAATAAACAGCAAAAAAATGCAACATCGCTGCTATAAAGCCTCTGATAGTTACGACTATCCTGGGGTTTGAAGATGACGTCATCCCATAAATAATGAAACAGTTTACAACCCACCGACAGCATCATAAATACAGCGGCTCATAATGAAGGATCCAGGTCCGGGCTGTGTGCGGGATCATGTATGTACAGAAAGGAGAGACAGGAGCCAAGGAGTACAGTGTTATATCAGCTCTGTCCCCCTCTCATATCTATCATCTATCTATTATCTATCTATTATATGTATATATTATCTATCTATCTACAGTTGTGCTCAAAAGTTTACATACCCCGGCAGAATTGTTGCTTTCTTGGCCTCTTTTTCAGAGATTATGAATGATAACACCAAAACTTTTTCTCCACTCATGGTTAGTGGTCGGGTGAAGCCATTTATTGTCAAACTACTGTGTTTTCTCTTTTTAAATCATAATGACAAACCAAACATCCCCAAATACCCCTGATCAAAAGTTTACACACCCCATTTCTTAATTAATACCGTGTATTGCCCCCTCTAACATCAATGACAGCTTGCAGTCTTTTGTGGTAGTTGTGGATGAGGTTCTTTATTTTCTCGGATGGTAAAGCTGCCCACTCTTCTTGGTAAAAAGCCTCCAGTTCCTGTAATTCCTGGACTGTCTAGCATGAACTGCGCGCTTGAGATCTCCCCAGAGTGGCTCAATATATATTGAGGTCAGGAGACTGAGATGGCCACTCCAGAACCTTCACTTTGTTCTGCTGTAGCCAATGACAGGTCGACTTGGCCTTGTGTTTTGGATCGTTGTCCTGTTGGAACGTCCAAGGCCAAGAAAGCAAAAATTCTGCCAGGGTGTGTAAACTTTTGAGCCCAACTCTATCTATCTATCTATCTATCTATCTATCAGTTGTGTGAAAAAATGTTTGCCTCTTTCTGATTTCCTATTTTTTGCATGTGTGTCGCACTTAAATGTTTCAGATCAACAAGCAAATGTAAAATTAGATAAAGAGAACACAAGTAATCATAAAATTTAGTTTCTAAATGAAAGTCTTTATTATTAAGGGAAAAAAAAAATCCAAACCTACAGGGTCCTGTGTGAAAGTGTTTGCCCATAAACCTAATAACTGTTTGGGCCGCCCTTAGCAGAAACAACTGCAATCAAGCGTTTGCGATAACTGGCAATGAGTCTTTTACAACACTCTGAGGGAATTTTGGCCCACTCATCCTTGCAGAATTGTTGTAATTCAGCCACATTGGAGGGTTTCTGAGGATGAACCGCCTTTTAAGGTCATGCCACAGCCAAGGCCGCCGTCAGGGCATTACTCCCCCGACTGGCGTATGGGCCCGATGAACAGAGGGGGCCCGTATCGGACCCCGTCTCATCTGCTCACCAGGCTCTAGCGGCAGGATTCTGCCAGTGCCGAAACTGAACCTGCGTCCGAGACGCAGGTTCAGTTAACCCTTAATGACCAAGCCATTTTGTAGGTTAAAGACCAGGCCAATTTTTACAATTCTGACCACTGTCTCTTTATGAGGTTATAACTCTGGAACGCTTCTACGGATCTTGACGATTCTGAGGACTGTTTTCTCGTGACATATTGTACTTCATGATAGTGGTAAAATTTCTTCATTATAACTTGCGTTTTTTTATGAAAAAAATGGAAATATGGAAAAAAATTTTGAAAATTTTGCAATTTTCAAACTTTTAATTTTTATGCCATTAAATCAGAGAGATATGTCAAAAAAATTAGTTAATAAATAACATTTCCCACATGTCTACTTTACATCAGCACAATTTTGGAACCAAAATTTTTTTTTGTTTACGAAGTTATAAGTGTTAAAACTTGACCAGCAATTTCTCATTTTTCCAACAAAATTTACAAAACCATTTTTTTAGGGACCACTTCACATTTGAAGTGAATTTGAGGGGTCAATATGACAGAAAAATACCCAAAAGTGACACCATTATAAAACTGCAACCCTCAACGTGTTCAAAGCCACATTCAGAAGTTTATTAACCCTTTAGGTACTTCACAAGAATTTGAAGCAATGTGGAAGGAAAAAATGAACATTTAACTTTTTTCCCAAAATTTTTCTTTCGACACAATTTTTTTAAATTTTGTCAAGGGTATCAGGAGAAAATGAACCAAATATTTGTTGTACAATTTCTCCAGAGTACACCGATATTCCATGTGTGGGGGTAAACCACTATTTGGGCGCATGGCAGAGCTCGAATGGAAGCAGCGCCATTTGACTTTTTTGGCTGGAATTGAGATTGGACGCCATGTCGCATTTGGAGAGTCCCTGTGTGCCTAAACAGTGGAACCCCCCACAAGTGACCCCATTTTGGAAAACTAGACCCTCCAAGTAACTTATCTAAATGTGTAGTGAGAGCTTTTAACCCCAAGGGCTTCACAGAAGGTTATAACGTAGAGCCGTAAATTAAAAATCATATTTTTTCCACAAAAATTATCTTTTCATCCCATTATTATTTTCCAAAGGATAAAAGGACCCCAAAAGTTATTGGGCAATTAGTCCTGAGTACGCTGATACCCATATGTGGGGGTAAACCACTATTTGGGCGCATGGCAGAGCTCGGAAGGGAAGCAGCGCCATTTGACTTTTTTGGCTGGAATTGAGATTGGACGCCCTGTCGCATTTGGAGAGTCCCTGTGTGCCTAAACAGTGGAAACCCCCACAAGTGACCCCATTTTGGAAACTGGACCCTCAAGGAACTCATCTAAATGGTTGTGAGAGCTTTTAACCCCCAAGCGCTTCACAGAAGGTTATAACGTAGAGTCGTAAAATTAAAAAATCATATTTTTTCCCCAAAAAAAGATCTTTTCATCCCATTATTATTTTCCAAAGGATAAAAGGACCCCAAAGTTATTGGGCAATTAGTCCTGAGTACGCTGATACCCCATATGTGGGGGTAAACCACGATTGGGCCATGGCGAGTCGGAAGGGA
>JARQOD010000001.1:987718684-987742284 GCA_033576555.1 Oophaga sylvatica | reverse complement strand
AAGCTTATATTGACAGTTAGAATGAGTTAATGCAGCAAGTCAATATTTGCAGTGTTGACCCTTCTTCTTCAGGACCTCTGCAATTCTCCCTGGCATGCTCTCAATCAACTTCTGGACCAAATCCTGACTGATAGCAGTCCATTCTTGCACAATCAATGCTTTCATTTTGTCAGAATTTTTAGGTTTTTGTTTGTCCACCCGTCTCTTGATGATTGACCACAAGTTCTCAATGGGATTAAGATCTGGGGAGTTTCCAGGCCATGGACCCAAAATCTCTTATGTTTTGTTCCCTGAGCCATTTAGTTATCACCTTTGCTTTATGGCAAGGTGCTCCATCATGCTGGAAAAGGCATTGTTGATCGCCAAACTGCTCTTGGAGGGTTGGGAGAAGTTGCTCTTGGAGGACATTCTGGTACCATTCTTTATTCATGGCCGTGTTTTTAGGCAAGACTGTGAGAGAGCCGATTCCCTTGGCTGAGAAGTAACCCCACACATGAATGGTTTCAGGATGCTTAACAGTTGGCATGAGACAAGACTGGTGGTAGCGCTCACCTTGTCTTCTCCGAGTGAGGCGTTTTCCTGATGTCCCAAACAATCGAAAAGGGGATTCATCAGAGAAAATAACTTTACCCCAGTCCTCAGCAGTCCACTGCCTGTACCTTTTGCAGAATATCAGTCTGTCCATGATGTTTTTTCTGCAGAGAAGTGGCTTCTTTGCTGCCCTCCTTGAGACCAGGCCTTGCTCCAAGAGTTCTCCGCCTCACAGTGCGTGCAGATGCACTCACACCTGCCTGCTGCCATTCCTGAGCAAGCTCTGCACTGCTGGTAGCCCGATCCCGCAGCTGTAACACTTAAGAGACGGTCCTGGCGCTTGCTGGTCTTTCTTGGGCGCCCTGGAGCCTTTTTGGCAACAATGGAACCTCTCTCCTTGAAGTTCTTGATGATGCGATAGATTGTTGACTGAGGTGCAATCTTTCTAGCTGCGATACTCTTCCCTGTTAGGCCATTTTTGTGCATTGCAATGATGACTGCACGTGTTTCTTTAGAGATAACCATGGTTAACAGAAGAAAACAATGATGCCAAGCACCAGCCTCCTTTTAAAGTGTCCAGTGGTGTCATTCTTACTTAATCATGACAGATTGATCTCCAGCCATGTCCTCATCAACACCCACACCTGTGTTAATGAAGCAATCACTGAAAAGAGGTTAACTGGTCCTTTTAAGGCAGGGCTGCAATGATGCTGAAATGTGTTTTGGGGGATAAAGTTCATTTTCTAGCCAAGTATTGACTTTGAAAGTAATTGCTGTTAAGCTGATCACTCTTTATAACATTCTGGAGTATATGCAAATTGCCATTAGAAAAAGTGAAGCAGTAGACTTTGTAAAAATTAATATTTGTGTCATTCTCAAAACTTTTGGCCATGACTGTAGATTGCAGTAGAGCAGTCACATGCAGCAGAGTTAAGTTTGTCAGATGGAAGTGGTAGAGTTGTCACATTCAGCAGAGAGGAGTTTCTCAGCTGTTCAGATGGAAGTGGTAGCAGAGCATATGTCAGATGCAGTAGAGCGGAGATTGTCAGATGTAGAAGAGACATGTTTGTTATATGTAGGGTAAAGCAGAGTTGTCAGATGCAGCAAAGTTGAGATAGACAGATTCAGGTCCTAGACCTAGAGGAACTGGCAAATGTAGCTGAGCCAAGCTTGATATATGTAGCTTGTAGTAGAGCTGTCACATGTAGCAGAGTTAAG
This sequence comes from Oophaga sylvatica, assembly GCA_033576555.1. Lineage (NCBI taxonomy): Eukaryota > Metazoa > Chordata > Amphibia > Anura > Dendrobatidae > Oophaga > Oophaga sylvatica. The sequence continues at coordinate 987,740,535 of JARQOD010000001.1, read as the reverse complement.
TTTGTCAGATGTAAGTGGTAGTAAAGCATCTGTCAGATGTAGCAGATTTAGTTTGCAGGAGACTTGTCACATACAGCAGAGCCGAGTTTGACAAATGGTCAACTACCATTTACATCTGACAAACTCAGCTTGCAGTATCTGACAAATGCTTTGCTACCACTTATATCTGATACATGTAGGCTGTGATAGAGCGGTAAGATGCAGAGTTGTTTGTCAGGTTTAGATGGTGACACAGCTGTCACATGCAGCAGAGCTGAGTTTGTAAGATGTAAGTTCTAGGAGAGATGTCAGATGCAGCAGAGCTGTGCAACAGATGTCAGATGCAGCAGAGCTGTGCAACAGATGTCAGATGCAGCAGAGCTGTGCAACAGATGTCAGATGCAGCAGAGCTGTGCAACAGATGTCAGATGCAGCAGAGCTGTGCAACAGATGTCAGATGCAGCAGAGCTGTGCAACAGATGTCAGATGCAGCAGAGCTGTGCAACAGATGTCAGATGCAGCAAGCTTGCACACAATTCTGATACATGTAGGCTGTGACAGATGCGATGCAGCAGAGTGCAAGATGTTTGTCAGGTAGTGGGGCAACAGATGTCAATGCAGCAGAGCTTTGGAGTTAGTGCAGAGTAGCTTGCAAAGATGTCAGATGCAGCAGAGCTGTGCAACAGATGTCAGATGCAGCAGAGCTGTGCAACAGATGTCAGATGCAGCAGAGCTGTGCAACAGATGTCAGATGCAGCAGAGCTGTGCAACAGATGTCAGATGCAGCAGAGCTGTGCAACAGATGTCAGATGCAGCAGAGCTGTGCAACAGATGTCAGATGCAGCAGAGCTGTGCAACAGATGTCAGATGCAGCAGAGCTGTGCAACAGATGTCAGATGCAGCAGAGCTGTGCAACAGATGTCAGATGCAGCAGAGCTGTGGGAAGATGTCAGATGAAGCAGAGCTGTGGGAAGATGTCAGATGAAGCAGAGCTGTGGGAAGATGTCAGATGAAGCAGAGCTGTGGGAAGATGTCAGATGAAGCAGAGCTGTGGGAAGATGTCAGATGAAGCAGAGCTGTGGGAAGATGTCAGATGCAGCAGAGCTGTGGAAGATGTCAGATGCAGCAGAGCTGTGCAACAGATGTCAGATGCAGCAGAGCTGTGGAAAAGATGTCAGATGCAGCAGAGACGAGTATGTCATTTAACAAAACTGACTGTGATCTGCATCTTAGAAAACTGCAGATCAGAGAACCTGAGAAACAGACAATGTGGCGCCGCACATCTGGAGTCTGATGACATAGAGGAAAATACCCAACAGCAACCTCGAAAACATCATCCATCCACATTGTCACGGGGCTCAGCTGATTGGAAACATCATGGTTTTACATAGGACTGCGCGTAGCTTCATTAATCCAACAATTATCGCAAAAATCAATCAAACCAATTCCGCTCTGCTACATCTGCAGATTGATCGTGTCATTATGTTTAATTACAGCTAATAATTATACTAATTATGTGAAAATGAGAAGTTCAGCCCCGTGAGAGGAGAACGCAGGCGCCATTCATTCTCCGCGTCACTTTCCCTTTTATAACTTGTGATGTTCATTTATGTTTCTTTCCGCAAAATGTCCTTTATTTTCCCTTGAACCTTTTTTGTAATGTTTATGGCTTAAAAGGTTGTAAAATAAATTGTAGTTAAAAATCAATCCAGAATGATTTTTTTTTTTTGCACAGAAATATTGCGAGTGTTTATTTATTTTAAAAGTTGCAATTTATGAATCGGATGCGAAAGTCTGGAAAAAGTCAACACAGAAAATAAGAGTGAAAAAAGGTGCAAATTAAAGGAAGAATTTGGTGCAAATCAAAAGTAGGTGAAAAACACCAAAAAAAACTAGACAAAAAAAAAAGAAAAAAGAAAAAAAAGTTAGAAGTTTCCGCTCAGCTTCTGCTCCAAAGACTCCAGCGTGCAAATAAACAGTTTCTGCTTCAAAAACTCAGCAAAAAGACTCGGTTTGTGCACAGACTTATTGGTTTTTTGCAGCCTTTTTGGTTACTTTTCTCTAGAATGTCGTGTTTCTAAGATTTTTTTCCCCTCTTTTTTGTGTAGAAAATCTGCTGCATTTAATTGTCGAAGCAAAGCGGATGTGACTGCATGAGAACGGCGCCCCCTGTGGTGTAAAGACACCGCTGAACTCTGCGGTTTCGTTGCTTTCTTTTTCTCCTAGAGGCTTCTATGTGGAGCGTGAAAAAAACGTATGTAAAAAAAATGCAATTATGTTTTTCCTGCAGAATCCCGGCACATTAATAAAATCTGCATAAAAATGGGAACGATGGCTGATTTGTATATACTGGGGCAGGAAATAAAGTGCAATATTTTTGCAGGTGGAAACGTGGCCTGATACTGTAGAGAGGGCGTTTTTCAGGACATGCTGGGGGTTGTAGTCTCACAATCACAGGCGAGTTCCAGCCATAAGGGAACATTTGGGTCTCTTTTATTGGGGCGTAGATTGAATGCTGGTTTTAAAGGGGGCGTCTATACAAATGTAGCAGAGCCGAGTTGGTCTTACTTTGTGATTTTACACAGGAGCGCAGATTTATTAATGACAATGTCAGCTCTGCTACATCTGTATAAGGCCAAGAGTATGGCGTTCCGGCCAATACTGGTGATGCTTGTGCTTAAAGGGGCCATACACTTGGTATCCAATCAGTGCGCTGCGGCGAATCGTGCCGGATGACAAACTCAGCACTGCCACATTTAAAGTCACCATTCCCGTTTGAGGCACACAGGGTGAAGTAATCCCACTCCTCGGCCTCCTCTCCCGGCAGACCGCTGGCAGAATGACAAATCCTCCGCTCACCACTCAGGTTCATGTTACTTAATGGGATTTTTTTTTTCTTTAAAGGGTTAATTGACTTGGATGGCATGAAAGCAAACCCCCCTAGGTGACAGTTTGGGGGCAGAATGCCCATCACTTTACCCCTGGCATCCAATAAGGCAGGCAGCTGACCCGCCCTAAGGCGCAAGAGTTGTGGCTTGTACCAGTGCTAGACCACCATCGGCCACTGGGTGGCGCCAAAGACTCTGGGATAATTTGCCTGCAGGGTTGAGGCCCAGTTAACCCCTTCCTTCCCTCAGGTACTGAGCAAGATTTTGCGGCCTGATGAGCACGCAGAGGACGAGATGGCGCCGCGGAAATCCAAACCTTCATTTGATGCTCTATTAAATTAAAGAGGATTCCCCCCCCCCCCAAGAGATCGACATATGATACAACTTCTGGGTGGTTGATCGTCGGATAGGACCCCCGATCCCTGCCGCAGAGCACCGCCCTCTGATTACTGGGTGCATCGCCCTACAATAAAGACTTCACTCCATAATTAAAAGTTGCTCTGATGCCGGCGAGCGGCGGATCCTGTCTGTTTACATCGCCGAGACGTCAGATTACTGGTCCTGTACAGGAAACGCTCAGATTGGTTTTACGAGTCGGTGACAGCCAATAAAATCTGGGGGTGCAGGGCTCTAATCCTAATCTCACAGGTGCAAAATGTCAGCGCAGTCCCTAATCCTAAATCAGCAGATCATTAATCCTAGTCTGGAGGTGCAGACCCCAAACCCCAATCTAGGGGAGTACAGACCCCTAATCTAAATTTGGGGGAGTATAGACCCCAAACCCCAATCTAGGGGAGTACAGACCCCCAATGCAAATCTGGGATACAGACCCCTAATCCTAGTCTGGAGGTGCAGACCCCAAATCCCAATCTAGGGGAGTACAGACCCCTAATCTAAATTTGGGGGAGTATAGACCCCAAACCCCAATCTAGGGGAGTACAGACCCCCAATGCAAATCTGGGATACAGACCCCTAATCCTAGTCTGGAGGTGCAGACCCCAAATCCCAATCTAGGGGAGTACAGACCCCTAATCTAAATCTGGGGGAGTATAGACCCCAAACACCAATTTAAGGGAGTTACAGACGCCTAATGCAAATCTGGGATACAGACCCCTAATCCTAGTCTGGAGGTTCAGACCCCAAATCCCAACCTAGGGGAGTACAGACCCCTAATGCAAATCTGGGATACAGACCCCAAATCCCAATCTAGGGGAGTACAGACCCCTAATCCTAGTCTGGAGGTGCAGACCCCTTATCCAAATCTGAGGATCCAGATCACTAACCCTAGTCTGGATCTGAAGACCCCCCCAATATCAATCTAGGGAAGTACAGATCACTAATCCTAGTCTGGAGTTGCAGACCCCTAATCCAAATCGGGGAAGGGGGGAGGGAGAACAGACCCCTAATCTAAATATGGGGTACATATCACTAATCCTAGCCTGGAGCTGCAGACCCCCAATGCAAACCTGTGGGAGTACAAACCCCTAATCCCAATTTGGGGGTACAGACCATTAATCCTAGTCTGGAGTTGCAGACACCTAATTCAGATCTGACGGAGAACAGATCACTAATCACAGTCTGGATCTGAAGACCCACAATCCCAATCTAGGGGAGGCCAGATCCTAATTCTAGTGTGGTGCTGCAGACTCCTAATCCAAATCTTGGGGTACAGACCACAAATCCTAGTCTGGAGGTGCATAACCTAGGGGGGTGAAGACCGATATGCATTTGATTGTACAAATCACCAATCCCAATTTTGGGATCATGCTGAAACTGAAGGGGTGTGAGCCCCTAGTCCTCATGGGAGGATGCAGAGCCCGGCTCATAATCCGGGGGTGCAGGCTGCTAATCATTATATAGGGGGGCAATGCAGTAAATCTAATCTGTGGAGAACAGGCCATTAATCCCAACCAGAGGGTGCAGACAACTAATCTGAAGACACAAATGTTTAATCCCAAAACTCCTGGGCACAAACCCCAATCTAAAGGGTGTGAGATGTTTCTCTCATTCTGGGGTGCCGGTCACTAATCCCAGCTGGGTAGTGCAGGCAACTAATCCTAATCTGAGGGTCTGGATCACTGATCTGAAAGTCATGGAGATCAACAATCCCAACCACAAGGTGAAAGAGGCAGAGATTGGTAATCCCGAGAATTACTGACAGTCCGATCATCCTAATCTGACAACTAGAGAACTCAATGTATACAGATCCCTAATCCCAATATGGGGGCGCAGGACTTCTATACCCAATGTGGGGGTTCAGGTCACTAATCCTGGTCTGAGGGGCACAGACAGCTAATTCTAATCCATCCACACACCACTAATCCCAATCCAGAGGTGGGACCCCTAATCCCAGTTGGTCACTACAAACATAACTACAACTCTGCAAAACACATCTGTACCTGGCGCCACAATGAGGAGAGTGGCGCAGACTGAACCACCGCAAAATCAGACACAAAATGTGAGAAATATTAAAATAGAAGGAAAATAAGCAAAATGTATCAAAGTCGGCTTGTTGCTAGGTAACATGTGACATTATTATCATAGAGTCCGTCCAGGAGGGACAGTCCCGGGGCCGGATGATGGCGGCGGGGGGAGAAGCTTCTGAGCTCTACTCTTACTTGTTACAATGTATCAGCGTATACAGACCCCTATATACCCCCGAGACCCCTGTATCTATAGAGCGGCCATATATATATAATATAATATATATATATATATATATATACCGTATATATATATCTCTGCCCTCATGTCTCTCACAGGGACAGGACCAAGATCAATCACAGTGTAAGGAAGTGGAACTACTGAGAAATATATATATATATTATATATATATACACACACACACACACACACCCGTGAGGGGAGACACACACATATATATATATATATATATTTATATATATGTATATTACATGCAGACATATAGTGTATGTATATATATATATATATAGACACATACACACTAGAGAGGGGGAGACACATATATATATATATATATATATATATTCACACTTGCACATACAATTTATATATCTGCTCTCATGTCTCACACAGATACAGGAACAAGATCAATCACAGTAAAGGATATGTACCTACTGAGAAATATATACGTGAGGGGGAGACATATCTATATGTATATTACACGCACACATGCAGTATATACATATATACACACATACAAATACACACTAATATATATATAATATATAATATAATATAGGACACACATTATATGGACACATACACACACAAACTACACACTCAAATACAGTATATATATATATATATAATAATAATATATATATTATACATATACATACACACACACAGATATGCACTTCCAATATAAAATATATACAACACACAACCGCCCCCCATGTGTCCGGCACAGCTCCCGCTCTGCTACATCTGAGTGCTCCCCGGCAGCGCGGTATACCGAGTGTACACACAGCCGTGTACAGCACACACCGCGCACACAGTTACCTGTCCGCGGCAGCAGGGGCATCCCTCCCCGAGTCTCCCCGCAGGACCCCGGGCTGCGTCCGGTCCGGGCTCCCCCATGTCCAGGCTGCAGGGATTGTCGGGTACAGTCCGGTGCCGGCGGCGCTCTCCCTGCCCGGTGCCGGGCCGCCGCTCTCCCTGTCCCGGTGCCGGCCGTGCTCTCCTCTCCTCCGCCGGCCGTGCTCTCCTCCCGGTCTCCTCAGTCGTTGTGCTGCGAGTGTCTCTGCCCCTGCTGGAGCGTCAGTGCTGGCAGCAGACCCCGCGCCGCCCCCGGCTCCTCCCGTGTCATCCTCCTCCACGGCGGGAGGGGAGGCTCTGACACCCCGTGATTACAGCGCCGGTGCTGGGACTGGGCAGAGCTGAGTGACTGTCACCGGGCTCCTCTCTGAGATAAGCTGCAGTCCCATGTAAGGCTACGAAAGAAGAGCTAGCTCTATAGTGTAAAATCTAGTAGCTTTCCCTGCAGTCCTATGTAAAATCACAGATATAGTGAGAAGTGATAATGAGACCAGCTCAGCTCTGCTACCTCTGCACACACTGACACTAAGTGCCGTAGTATTTGTGTGGAGTTGTTTTAACTGCAGTCCCATGTAAACCACTCCTAACGTATTGTGTATTATAATCCGGTGTGACAGATGACAATCTCAGCTCTGCTAAGCGACTGTAACCATCCTGCATCATGCTCCAAGACCCTACATGCAGTCCCATGTAAAATCACAGCTGATATACTGCCATAATGGGAGACATTTGAACTGCAGTCCCACGTAAACCACAAATATACTGTCATGTCAATTGTATCCAATGACACACTCAACCCTGCTACATTGCATACAAAAAGTCTACACGCCCTTGAAAGGTCTTTTTTTTTGTCCTGTAAGAACGATTTCAGAACTTTTCCCACCACTAATGTCGCCACAATCTGCACGGAGCCAGAGAGAAACGTGGAAACTGAAATAATGCCATTGCATAAGTGTGAGCACCCTCTTCTGACTGGGGATGTGGCGGTGCCGTCACAGGGATCCCATTAACCCCAGAGAACATTTCGCTGTTCTAGGAGGATTTTTCGGACATTTTCTTAGTTGCATTTTTTACAGCAGACGCCATAAACAGCCGACAGCGACATTAAAGGAGCTGCAGGAATTTCTGGCTGATGCTGGTTGTGTCCTGCAAGTGACAACAGTCTCCCATATTCTTCATGTCCGGCCTGTGGGTTTGGGGGCAAGATGGAAGCCTTTTCTCACAAAGAAAAGCATCCAAACCCGGCTATGTGTTACGAAGAAGCTGCCAAAAGCATGTGGGTGACGTGTCACATCTGATGGGACCAAGGTTCTACTAGAGGCCATAATTCCCCAAGGTGTAAAGCCAACACTGTGCATCACCAGATCGCCATGCCCACAGTGAGACATGGTGGGGGCAGCACTGTGCTTATCACCATCCCTACAGTGAGACATGGTGGGGCAGCACTGTGCTTATCACTATACCCACAGTGAGACATGGTGGGGCAGCACAGTGCTTATCACCATCCCCACAGTGAGACATGGTGGGGCAGCACTGTGCTTATCACCATCCCCACAGTGAGACATGGTGGGGGCAGCATTGTGCTTATCACCATCCCCACAGTGAGACATGGTGGGGCAGCACTGTGCTTATCACCATCCCCACAGTGAGACATGGTGGGGGCAGCATTGTGCTTATCGCCATCCCCACAGTGAGACATGGTGGGGGCAGCACTGTGCTTATCACCATCCCCACAGTGAGACATGGTGGGGGCAGCATTGTGCTTATCGCCATCCCCACAGTGAGACATGGTGGGGGCAGCACTGTGCTTATCACCATACACACAGTGAGACATGGTGGGGGCAGCACTGTGCTTATCACCATACCCACAGTGAGACATGGTGGGGGCAGCACTGTGCTTATCACCATACCCACAGTGAGACATGGTGGGGGCAGCACTGTGCTTATCACCATACCCACAGTGAGACATGGTGGGGCAGCATTGTGCTTATCACCATCCCCACAGTGAGACATGGTGGGGGCAGCATTGTGCTTATCGCCATCCCCACAGTGAGACATGGTGGGGGCAGCACTGTGCTTATCACTATCCCCACAGTGAGACATGGTGGGGGCAGCACTGTGCTTATCACCATCCCCACAGTGAGACATGGTGGGGCAGCACTGTGCTTATCACCATACCCACAGTGAGACATGGTGGGGCAGCACTGTGCTTATTACCATCCCCACAGTGAGACATGGTGGGGCAGCACTGTGCTTATCACCATACCCACAGTGAGACATGGTGGGGGCAGCACTGTGCTTATCACCATACCCACAGTGAGACATGGTGGGGCAGCACTGTGCTTATCACCATCCCCACAGTGAGACATGGTGGGGGCAGCATTGTGCTTATCACTATCCCTGTCACGCTGTATAGCAGATATATATATATGTGATGTAAGTAATCTATATCAAATGGGCAACATACTATATAACATGCGCATAGATATATGATAACATAGAATTACCTGACAGAATGTCCAGTGGGTCAATACGGAATCCGTTATACGCTGTCTCCGGCTAGAGGGTGACCGGGGTCTATGCTGACCCTACACTGGGGTCCTAACTAATCCCTCTACCTGGAGGTACTGTTAAAGGTACAGAGGTCCAGGCCACCAGCGTAAACCCTGTCTCCTATCAATCCCTGCCAACTGTAATCTAGTCCTAAGAAGGACCCTGATTACCACCAAAGGGAATGAACAGGTAACGGTTAATGAACAGAAAGACATACAAGACAGACAAGAAATAAAGTAAATAAAGTCTTACATACAACACTCACACACAGTAGGAACACCTAAGGTCTCAGAGATAAACTATAAGCTGTAAGAGTAAAAACAACTAAGGAACTCTTAGCTTAAATATTCTCAGAACCGATCCAGTCTGCTAGACTACATGAATGCTTTCACCGGCATCTAACAAGCAGACTGGCAGGTATATGAAGGAATCTAATTAGAACATAATCAAAAGCAGCCGGGCGAGGCTGGACCTAGTCTTAGCAAAGAGCTAGGTAAAATTAACTCCCTCATTACCAAACACAAAGAAACAGCAACTCAGCTGTGAGAAGTCAGTGTGTAATCGCGACGATCCTCGTGGCGATACACCCATGACAGTACCCCCCCCTCTACGAGGGGACTCCGGACCCTCAGGGCCAGGTCTGCCCGGGTGAGTTGTGTGAAAGGTCCGAACCAATCGATCTGCGTTAACATCAGATGCAGGGACCCACGTCCTCTCCTCAGGACCATACCCCCTCCAATGAACCAAGTACTGAAGGGATCGGCGACTGAGACGTGAGTCAATGATTTTCGACCCATGAAATTCCACGTTATCATTGACCACCACTGAAGGAGGAGGTAGAGGTGACGGTATGACTGGTGCCACATACTTTTTAAGTAATGACTTGTGAAACACATTATGAATTTTAAACGTAGGAGGGAGGTCCAGACGAAATGCCACAGGATTAATTATGGAACTGATCCTGTACGGCCCGATGAATCTGGGACCCAACCTCCAGGAGGAAACTTTAAGTTTTATATTCCTGGTAGACAACCAAACCAGATCGTTCACCTTCAGATCTAGACCAGAAACTCTCCCCCTATCAGCCATCCGTTTGTAACGGTTCCCCGTAACCTTCAGTCTTAACCGATCTGGAACTATCAGTCTCCCTGGAAGTCCCACAGGGGCGTCCCCCTGAGCCCCCAATACCTCCCCCTCAAGCTCAGAGCATACAGCTGACACTACAACTCCCTCCTGAGGAATAGGAATCGGATCATCCGTCTTCCCGGCCCCTGGGAAAGTACGAGATAAAGCATCAGGAAGCAACTTTATTGAGCAGTCATATGCGCGATGAGGAGGTAACTCTTTACACCCCTCCTCTGAGAACATCTCCCCAAAGTCCTCCAGAAAAGGAGACAAAGTCCTAGGCACAACCGCAGCGATGACCGTGCTCATGCAGTTATTCCTGCAAAATTCACCCCACTGGCTTATCTTTCTGGATTGCCAATCAATCACTGGGTTATGTTTAGCCAACCAAGGAAGTCCCAACACAATAGGAGTAGGTAGACCCTCCAACACATAACAAGACAATTGCTCTTTATGTATTGCCCCTACTCGAAGATCTATGTTATGAACAGCTTGTACCAAGCTACCTTGACCGAGAGGTCTAGAATCAATAGAGACTATAGGGACCGGTTTGGCCAATACACTCAGTTGCATAGCATGCACCTGGGCAAACCGAGCGTCCACCAGATTAGCCCCGGACCCACTATCAAGAAAAACAGAAATCCTCTCAGTTCTAGTACCAATCACCACCTCCGCAGGCACGAGAAACTGAGAGGGATTTGGGGACGAAATACACACTCCCAGGTTAACTCCTTTGCTCAAAGAGGCCCGGGATGGACACCCCCCAACAAAATGTCCCTCTCTCCCGCAAAAGAAACACCTTCTAGTCTTGCTGCGCACCGCCGATTCCCTCCTACAAAAAGATGTCCCTCCCAACTGCATGGGTTCCTCAGAACAGACCAGGGGAACCTCAGTATAAGGGACTTTAGTAGTAGGTGGAGTCATCACGGGAGGCGGAGTTACCTCGCGTCTTCCCCGAATTCGTCTATCAATGCGAATAGCGAGGGCCATAGCAGCCTCCAGTGATGGAGGAGAATCATACTGAGCCAACACATCCTTTAATTTGTCAGACAACCCTTGACAAAACTGGCTCCTAAGAGCTGGGTCATTCCACTGAGTATCTGTTGCCCATCTACGGAACTCAGAAGAATATTCCTCCGCTGGACGATTTCCTTGCCGTATTTTACGTAACTTTGCTTCAGCAAGGGAAACTCGATCCGGATCATCATATACCAGACCCAGGGCAGTAAAAAATCGATCCACTGACTGGAGATCTGGGGAGCCTGGAGGAATGGAGAACGCCCAAGCTTGAGGGTCCCCTTGTAAGAGTGAGATAACAATTCCCACCCTCTGCTCTTCACTCCCAGATGACCGAGGCCGCAGCCGAAAGTACAATTTACATGCCTCCCGGAAAGTAAAAAATTTGTCCCGCCCACCAGTGAACCTGTCCAGGAGAGCAACCTTAGGTTCAGATCTGGTTTGCTCCGGGGGGGACAAAACCTTGGACTTAATGTCTGCAAACTCCATGGACAACCCCTGCAACTGCCGGGCCAGCTGGGCTACTGGATCCATGACAGCTGGGGAGAATCTTTAGTATGGGCCGGTGAAAATGTCACGCTGTATAGCAGATATATATATATATGTGATGTAAGTAATCTATATCAAATGGGCAACATACTATATAACATGCGCATAGATATATGATAACATAGAATTACCTGACAGAATGTCCAGTGGGTCAATACGGAATCCGTTATACGCTGTCTCCGGCTAGAGGGTGACCGGGGTCTATGCTGACCCTACACTGGGGTCCTAACTAATCCCTCTACCTGGAGGTACTGTTAAAGGTACAGAGGTCCAGGCCACCAGCGTAAACCCTGTCTCCTATCAATCCTGCCAACTGTAATCTAGTCCTAAGAAGGACCCTGATTACCACCAAAGGGAATGAACAGGTAACGGTTAATGAACAGAAAGACATACAAGACAGACAAGAAATAAAGTAAATAAAGTCTTACATACAACACTCACACACAGTAGGAACACCTAAGGTCTCAGAGATAAACTATAAGCTGTAAGAGTAAAAACAACTAAGGAACTCTTAGCTTAAATATTCTCAGAACCGATCCAGTCTGCTAGACTACATGAATGCTTTCACCGGCATCTAACAAGCAGACTGGCAGGTATATGAAGGAATCTAATTAGAACATAATCAAAAGCAGCCGGGCGAGGCTGGACCTAGTCTTAGCAAAGAGCTAGGTAAAATTAACTCCCTCATTACCAAACACAAAGAAACAGCAACTCAGCTGTGAGAAGTCAGTGTGTAATCGCGACGATCCTCGTGGCGATACACCCATGACAATCCCCACAGTGAGACATGGTGGGGCAGCACTGTGCTTATCACCATCCCCACAGTGAGACATGGTGGGGCAGCATTGTGCTTATCACCATCCCCACAGTGAGACATGGTGGGGCAGCACTGTGCTTATCACCATCCCCACAGTGAGACATGGTGGGGGCAGCATTGTGCTTATCGCCATCCCCACAGTGAGACATGGTGGGGGAGCACTGTGCTTATCACCATCCCCACAGTGAGACATGGTGGGGGCAGCATTGTGCTTATCGCCATCCCCACAGTGAGACATGGTGGGGGCAGCACTGTGCTTATCACATACCCACAGTGAGACATGGTGGGGGCAGCACTGTGCTTATCACCATACCCACAGTGAGACATGGTGGGGGCAGCACTGTGCTTATCACCATACCCACAGTGAGACATGGTGGGACAGCACTGTGCTTATCACCATCCTCACAGTGAGACATGGTGGGGCAGGACTGTGCTTATTGCCATACCCACAGTGAGACATGGTGGGGCAGCACTGTGCTTATCGCTATCCCCACAGTGAGACATGGTGGGGCAGCACTGTGCTTATCGCTATCCCCACAGTGAGACATGGTGGGGCAGCACTGTGCTTATCACCATCCCCACAGTGAGACATGGTGGGGCAGCACTGTGCTTATCGCTATCCCCACAGTGAGACATGGTGGGGCAGCACTGTGCTTATCACCATCCCCACAGTGAGACATGGTGGGGCAGCATTGTGCTTTGAGGCTGCTTTTCAGCAGATGGAACTGGGCTTTAGTGAAGATGAAGGGAATTAGGAATAAATTCAAATATCAGTCAATTTTGTGATAAATGTTTGCTAAAAAGTTGAAGATGAAGACAAATTTCACCAGCATTCCTCTATGGAACTACCGCTTTCTGATGGAACTGCCCCTTTAAATAAAATACTGATAAGATGACACCACAATCAGATGTGCCAGGTGGATGGATAGATGGGTGGGTGAATGGATGGTTGGATGGAAGTGTGGGTGGATGCATGGACTTGGATGGGTGGGTGGGTGAATGGATTGAATGGATGGATGGAGGGATAGGTGGGTAAATGGATAGGTGGGTGGATGGATGGGTGGAAGTATGCATGGATGGGTTGGTGGTTGAATGGATGGAAGTGTGGGTGGATGGATGGATGGGTGGAAGTGTGGGTTGATACATAGACTTGGATGGGTGGGTGGGTGAATGGATGAATGGAGGAATAGGTGGGTAAATGGATGGGTGGGTGGAAGTGTGGATGGGTGAATGGATGGATGGAAGTGTGGGTGGATGGATGGATGGAAGTGTGGGTGGATGTGTAAGGAGGTGAAGGGTATTAGCCCTTTAAGGTTTCATCCCCTTTAATTGTACTTGTGTATATGTATGCCTTGTATGATGTTATGTATATATATATATATAGATATATATATATCTATATATATATATATATGTGTGGGGTCGTGTTATAGGTAGATAGTGCTTCTTATGTGTCACTAAAGGAGGGCACTAGAAAGGTAGTGTATATATTTATGGGTTAAGGGTTGCGAGGGATCACTAATGGGGGCACGTTAGAGATCCAGTTAGAATGTTATGAAAAGATGTCAAAGCAGTAATTGGGTTTGGTCACTAGAGGGCGGCATTGAGCACATCCAGTCCTATAGGGACAATAGTTAGGGACTTGTTGCTAGGGAAAAATTGCCTCCAAGCGGGAATCTGTCAGGAAGACTTCCTCTTAGCGGGAGTCAGTCGGGGGTGGACCTTGCTAGTGTGAGGACGTCCACGTTCCTGGGCATTGAGCATAGGGTAGGAAGAAGAGGGGACCAGCAACCCTTGAAGAAGCCGGTGAAGGATTCACCGTGGGAAACGTGAGCCCAAAGAGAGTGGGTTTACGTAGCAGTAGTCCAGTGGAAGAACCACTGTGGGAATGCTCAGCAGAAGAGGTCGTGCAGAGCGTAGAAGCGAGTGGGCCATCAGAAGTATCCGGGCAGGATAACCAGAGAGGGGTGGACGACCTAGTAGATGTGTCTTTCTTATGCTGGATTGAAGTGTCTCCAGGGGAAGCAGTTGAAGTGCCGTTTTCACCGGGCTCCTCGTCCCGTCAATACTTAGTGGTCCATTCTGGTGTAGCAGAGAAGAAGAGGCAGCCTTGTGAAGAATGTATTGCTGGTATCGTGTAAGACGTGCTTATGGTGTCTTGGATGTGCTGTGTCCAGAGGAAAATAAAGCAGAAATGTTTGACGTGATTCTGGACTCTGACTCTAATTTCTCTGTACGCTCCCTCACGGGAGGAGAACACCCCAGGAGAATGGAGACTACAGAGGTAAAATACGTAGCAGCTTCCAGTGCATCAGCCCCGCGGCCGTCCCTTTACAGATGCATGGACTTGGATGGGTGGGTGGTTGAATGGATTGAATGGATGGATGGAGGAATAGGTGGGTAAATGGATGGGTGGATGGGTGGAAGTGTGGGTGGATGGATGGATGGGTGGGTGGGTGAATGGATGGATGAAAGTGTGAGTGGATGGATGGAAGTGTGGGTGGATGCATGGACTTGGATGGGTGGGTGGATGAATGAATTGAATGGATGAATGGAGGGATAGGTGGGTAAATGGATGGGTGGGCGGATGGATGGATGGATGGGTGGGTGAATGGATGTATTGTATGTGGATGGGTGGGTGGATGGATGGGTGAGAGGATGGATGGATGAGTGGGTGGGAGAATGGATGATGGATGGGTGGGTGGATGGATGGGTGGGTGGATGGACAGGTGGATGGATGAATGGGTGGGTGAATGGACGGATAGGTGGATGGATGAGTGGGTGGGTGGATTGATAAATGGGTGGGTGGATGGGTGAGAGGATGGATGATGGATGGGTGGGTGGATGGATGGGTGGGTGAATGGACGGATAGGTGGGAGGGTGGATGGATGAGTGGGTGGGAGGATGGATGATGGATGGGTGGATGGATGAATGGGTGGGTGAATGGACGGATAGGTGGGAGGGTGGATGGATGAGTGGGTGGGAGAATGGATGATGGATGGATGGACGGATAGATGGATGAATGGGTGGGTGAATGGACGGATAGGTGGGTGGTGGATGGATGAGTGGGTGGGTGGATGGTTGAGTGGGTGGGTGAATGGATGAGTGGGTGGGTGGATGGATGGACGTGTAGGGTTTTCTTTATTCTGCTGACATGATTCAGTGTAAAATATATAAAATACACCTGAGCCATGGACTCTGGTATCGGAGCTTTGTTGCCATCAGCCCCGCTCTAGCATTGGCCCTGGTGAGGACGAGGTTTTAGCTCGGGGGGTGAAGTAACAATGTTTGTGTTCCCTGACAGTAGCAGAGGTTGTGGAGGAGATAAGGAACATTTCCCATCATGATGTCCCCACAGAGACTTCAGCTGTGACTTCCCTGATACATTGGACTATTTCTAATCGGATTCATCTGGAAGGTGACGTTTCACATCTATAGTAATGTCTGTGCCGGATTACCAGACGCCTCTATTACTGGGTGACGGATTAAAGGGATTTCATGGTATTTGAACATTTCGGTTTTAACTTGAGCCCCAAAGTGGAGCTGCAGATTATGTGAGATTCAGACACATTACAGACAAAGCTGCTGTGTGCTGGAATATAGCAAAGATAGAAAGGGCCCTTAATCGTCACCATCAAGGGCCCGTACAGACCCATAACTATGAATTCCTGCTGTGATGGAAAACAAAAATCCTTAAAGGAATTCTCCACTTCTGTTCAAGTTCATTTTAATTTATTTTTGCACTTTGTAGCAGTATTATTTTGGCATTGTATAGCGGTATTATTTTGGCATTGTATGGGTATTATTTTGGCATTGTATGGCGGTATTATTTTTGCATTGTATAAGAGTATTATTTTTGCACTGCATGGTGTATTGTGGCATTTTACAGCAGTATTATTTTTACACTTTATGGTGCCATTATTTTGGCATTGTAAGGTGGTATTATGTTTACACCTTAAGATGGTATTGTGTGGCCCAGCTGCGCTTGGTACACATGTTTCCTGGAGAGTGCACAGGAAGGTAATTGTAAAAACCTGATATTCATTCACGCACACTACCCAACACTACCACCAGGGGGAATCTTAGAATATATAAGGTTAGTGAGACATGTAGCAGTGGCCAGTTCAGTCTTGGAGGGAGTGGAGAGAAGACTGATTCCTGACAGAGCTCAGGTAGGTCATCTTGAGCCGAAGTGGAGGCTAGTACGAGTGGAGGAAATCACTCTAGCCTAGTCAGAGCTACATTTGAAGCTGTTATCTCAGAACAAGCTGCCTGTGTTCCCTAAGAACGTGGAAAGTGACTCTCGGAGCTACAGCGTGTATACAGTCTGACGGAACGTCCTGTGAGCTGCTCTGGACAGAGTTTAGAAAGGAAAGAAGGAAGGGGACTACAGCAGTTATAACATCGAGTCAACTGAGAGCAGGTCAGCGAGCATTGGAAGGAAAGCTGACAACTACACCTACTGCTACCCGTGCTTATGTTAAGGGTAAGAGCAGGGCGACAGGCGAGTGGTGAGAGAAGGACAAGTGATTTAGGTGACAGATCACCTTCACTAAATTGACCGGACACCGGGTCCGAAGCATTGCTAGCACTTCACGGCTAGTGATAGAAAATCCGGAGGCCCTGCTGGACTTCAAGTCGCAGAGGGTAGCCTGTTGTGAATGGGTTTGAGATGAGTTCTGAGCAGAGGCTTCCTCTGGTGGTTACAAGCGGTGCTGGTCTGTCCAGTGAAGATTGTGAGGACTGGGAATCAGGTGTTACTGACTGGTCTTATATAAGGGAGTCACCTTCCCATCAGGGTTGCCGGTGATCAATTGTTCTGGTCTGAATCCTTGATTCCAGTTTCCCTTGTAGCCTGCTGTGTCGTGTCTGCATCTCCTGCTAACAGATAAGACATTTTCTTCTTTTTGTTTTTGTGCTATATTTTTGCATTTTGTCCTGCACTTCTGTGGGGGCCTTCAGGGTCCCCTCCGGGGGCTTTTGCCCTCTCAGTTTAGTTCAGCCACTGATGTTTGTACTTTTGCTTTTTCCAGTTTTTTCAGTTGCTGCTGTTTTGATTTTGTTACACCAGAGAACTAATTTAGGTGGTAGAGGTCGTGTGATCTCAGGTGTTTTTGAAATTAGTACAGTTGGTGCTTTTCAGGGTTTTCTGGGATTGCAGTAAGTACCCTTCCTATCCTTTTCTATTTAGATAGTTTGGGCCCCAACGTTTGCTCATGCTATTTTCTTTCTGTGTCAGTATTTCATCTTGTCTAACCGCCATTACATGTTTGGGGGCTTCCTATTATCTTTGGGGTTCTGCTCCGGGGCAGATAGCTTTCCTATTTCTATCTTTAGGTGTAGTTAGTTTCTCAGGCTGTGACGAGGCGTCTAGGACCAACGTAAGAACGCTCCACGGCTGCCTCTAGTTGTGGTGGTTAGTCAGGGTACTGCAATCTCATAGATTCCAACTGCTCTGGTGTATTGCCTTTTTTTTGCCTGCACTCCTCAGCTACCAAATCATAACAGTATCACCGGCCCAAAACTGAAAATTATATGGTACTCACAGAAGGGAAAAATATTGTAAAAAAAAAGGTTGTCAGAGTTGTCAGAGATATTTTTCTGTTTGTTGCATTTTTTTCCCTCTGTATCTCTGGGTGCTGGGGAGGATCTTTTCTCTCAATGGAGTTTGCACAGTTGTCTGGCCGTGTGGATCAGCTTGACACTGAGGTTCAGAGTATTGCTATCTATCTTGCTGGGTTGCCTGTTGTGGAACCTAGGATTCCCATGCCAGATTTGTTTTTAGGGGATCGAGCTAAGTTTCAGAATTTCAAAAATAATTGTAAATTGTTTTTTGCCTTAAAATCTAAGTCCTCAGGGAACGCAGCGCAGCAGGTTCAAATTATCATCTCTCTCCTGCGCGGCGATCCTCAGGATTGGGCTTTTTCCCTGATACCTGGGGATCCTGTTTTGAGTGATGTTGATGCGTTTTTTCAGGCTTTGGGGTTATTGTACGATGAGCCTAATGTCACTGATCAAGCTGAAAAAGCCTTGTTGGCATTAAATCAGGGCTTTATGACGCTGAGTTATTCTGTCAGAGATTCCGTAGGTGGGCAGTCCTGACCAAATGGAATGACGACGCTTTGGCAGCCCTTTTCCGGAAGGGTCTGTCAGATAATGTAAAGGATGTTATGGTGGGATTCCCTGTCCCCTCTGGTCTCAATGATTCTATGTCATTAGCGATTCAAATTGACAGACGTTTGCGTGAGCGGAGAAGTATGCGTGGAATGGTGTTGCCTTGTGAACCAGCTTCTGAATCCATGCAGTGTGATAGAGTGGTTTCTGGGACACAGAGTCATGAGTTTCGAAAGCGCAATGGGTTATGTTTCTACTGTGGTGATGCCTCTCATGCTATTTCAGTCTGCCCTAAGCGGGGAAGACGTTTTGCACGCTCAGTTGTCTTGGTAGTGTTCAGACTAAGTTTTTATTAACTGTCACTCTGATATGCTCTCTGTCCTCATTTTCTGCTCAGGCTTTCGTTGATTCTGGAGCAGCTATTAACCTGATGGATTGTGATTTTGCTAAACGTTGTGGGTTTCCCTTGATACCCCTACAGAAGTCTATTCCCTACTGGGGATCGATTCTACCCCTTTGGCTGAGAATAAACCCCAGTTTTCTACTCAGGTGATAATGAGGGTTGAACCTGATCACCAGGAGTGCTGCAAATTTTTGGTTCTCTATAATCTGCATGACATTATCGTGCTGGTTTCCCTTGGTTACAGTCTCATAATCCTGTTTTGGATTGGAAATCTGTGTCTGTAACCAGTTGGGGTTGCCAATGTGTTAATACCAACACTCCTGTTTTTTCTGCCTCCCCCCAGGCTCAGGATGTTCCTGACTTTTTGATTGATTTTTCTGATGTGTTTAGCGAAAGTAAATCTGCATCCTTGCCTCCCCATAGGAGCTATGACTGCGCTATTGAATTAGTGCCGGGTAGTAAATTCCCTAAAGGTCGCCTTTTTAACTTGTCTGTACCTGAACATGACGCTATGCGGTCTTATATCAAGGAATCATTGGAGAAGGGTCATATCAGACCATCCTCTTCACCCTTAGGTGCCGGTTTTTTCTTTGTGGCCAAAAAGGATGGTTCATTAAGGCCGTGTATTGATTATCGTCTCTTGAACAATATTACTGTGAAATATCAATACCCGTTACCCTTGATTTCTGACCTGTTTTCCAGGGTGAAAAACGCTACTTGGTTTACCAAGCCTGACCTCAGGGGGCGTATAACCTTATTCGCATTAAGCACGGGGATGAATGGAAGACGGCATTCAATACCCCTGAAGGGCATTTTGAGTACCTAGTGATGCCCTTTGGCTCACTAATGCTCCTTCCGTCTTCCAGTCCTTCATGAATGACATTTTCAGGGATTTTGTGGACAAATTTCTGATTGTTTATTTGGATGATATCTTGATTTTTTCTAATGACTGGGACTCTCATGTGAAACATGTTCGAACTGTATTCCAGATTTTGAGAGAGAATGCTCTGTATGTGAAGGGATCAAAGTGTCTTTTTGGCGTACAGAGGATCTCATTTCTGGGATTCATTTTGTCCCCATCTGTTATTGAAATGGACCCGGTCAAGGTTCAGGCCATCTGTGATTGGGTCCAACCTACTTCATTAAAGGCTCTTCAGAGATTTTTGGGTTTTGCCAATTTTTATCGTAAATTTATTGGTAATTTCTCGTTATTGTTAAACCATTAACTGATTTGACCAGAAAGGGTTCTGATGTGGTGAATTGGCCTCCTGAGGCAGTCTCTGCATTTCAGGAACTTAAGCAGAGATTCACTTCTGCTCCTGTTCTACGGCAGCCTGATGTTTCTCTGCCATTTCAGGTGGAGGTTGATGCCTCTGAAATTGGGGCAGGTGCCGTTTTGTCCCAAAAAGATCCAGAGACCTCTAAAAGTAACCCTTGTGCCTTTTTCTCTCGAAAATTTTCTCCTACTGAACGTAATTATGACGTGGGTAATCGGAGTTATTGGCCATGAAGTGGGCTTTTGAAGAGTGGAGACATTGGCTGGAGGGAGCCAAGCATCAGGTGGTGGTCCTTACGGACCATAAGAATCTGGTCTATCTGGAATCTGCCAAGCGACTCAATCCTAGACAGGCCAGGTGGGCCTTGTTTTTCACACGTTTTAATTTTGTGGTTTCCTTTCTTCCTGGCACTAAGAATGTTAAGGCGGATGCCCTCTCGAGGAGTTTCCTTGCGGACTCTCCTGAATTATCTGATCCTTCTGTTATTTTGAAAGAGGGTGTAGTTCTTTCCGCCATCTCGCCCAATTTGAGACTTCTCTGGAGGGGGGTCAGGGGGATAGGCCCGAGTTGCTGCCCTGTTGAAAATTGTTTGAAACATTGTGTCTGCAGAGGAGCCGTTTGTTTCCAGATTTTGGAGGACTTTTTGTTCTAAACTGGGTTTTAAATTTGTTTTTCTCCCGGCATTTCTCCTAACCCAAGGCAAAGAGAGAACAAACCTACGGAGATTTTATCAAAGATGCTTTTTTCGCTGTCAGGATGACGGGTCTCTTTTTTCCCTTTTGGGGTGATTTGCTCTTAAAATGGGGCTAGCCTGATGCCCCGTTTTTCGTAATTCTGGGTTTCCCCTCGTTTTTTTCAGGACAGACGGAGGCTTCGTTGCCAGGTGTTTCTCGTTGTGGGGTAGCAACAGATTTGGGGCCAGGTATGGGGAAGGGTTTTCCCTCCCAGGAGAAGGGCCCCGCGGTTTGCTACCCCGGGATAGGAAAATGGGGGCCCCGGTTTAAAATGGGGGGCTTGTCTGGTTTTCCTCAAAAAATATTCCTATGGGAGAACTCCTAAATTTAAGCCTAGGTTCATTACCTTAAAAATCATGGAGATTATTAACCTGTTTCTTTCGTTGCTTCTTCCAGGGAATTAAATCCTAACTGTTCCACAATCCTTGTTTTAAGAGGTTTTTTGAGCCAGTGGGGTTCCTGCTGCTGGCCTCCGCCCCCGTTTGGTTTGGGGGAATCTGGGTAGTGGTTGAAAAAAAATAGATTCTCTTTTTTCTAGACGGGGGAAAATCCATATTTGGTTTTTTTAAAGGAGAGGTTTGGTCGGAAGACATTTTTGGGTGTTTGCTTCGAATCCATCGGAACTTCCTGAGTATCATAGAAACCCTCCTACCCCCTGGTTTCTCAAAAGAGGGTTTGGGGACCCCTCCTCAAGGGGGGGCTGTTTGTGAAAGGTTTTAGATGAGTTCTAGCAGAGGCTTCCTCTGGGGGTTTCAAGCGGGGCTGGTCTGCCTGAAGATTTTGAATGGGAACAGGGGTTACGGCTGGTCTTTTTAGGGGGGCACCTTCCCATCAGGGTTGCCCCTTGATCAATTGTTCGGTCTGAACCTTGAT
>JARQOD010000001.1:987663170-987718584 GCA_033576555.1 Oophaga sylvatica | reverse complement strand
AACCCTAGTCCCAACCCTAACCACAAACCTAACCCTAACACACCCCTAATCCCAACCCTAACCCTAATCCTAACTTTAGCGCCAACCCTAACCCTAACTTTAGCCGCAACCCTAACCCTAACCCTAATGGGAAAATGGAAATAAATACTTTTTTTTAATTTTATTATTTTTCCCTTACTAAGGGGGTGATAAAGGGGGGTTTGATTTACTATTTATAGCGGGTTTTTATGATTGGCAGCTGTCACGCTAAAAGACGCTTTTTATTACAAAAATAGTTTTTGCATCATCACATTTTGAGAGCTATAATTTTTGCATATTTTGGCCCACAGAGTCATTGAGGTCTTATTTTTTGCGGGACGAGTTGACGTTTTTATTGGTACCATTTTTGAGCACGTGACGTTTTTTGATCGCTTTTTATTTCGATTTTTGGGAGGTTAGAATGAACAAAAATCAGCAATTCATGAATTTCTTTTGGGGGAGGCGTTTATACCGTTTCTCGTGTGGTAAAATTGATAAAGCAGTTTTATTCTTCGGGTCAGTACGATTATGGCGATACCTCATTTATATAATTTTTTCATGTTTTGGCGCTTTTATAGAATAAAACCAATTTTATATAAAAAATAATTATTTTTGCATCGCTTTATTCTGCGAGCTATAACTTTTTTATTTTTTCGCTGATGATGCTGTAGGATGGATCGTTTTTTTGCGGACAAGATGACGTTTTCAGCGGTACCATGTTTTTTTATATCGGTCTTTTTGATCGCGTGTTATTTCACTTTTTGTTCGGCAGAATGATGATAAAGCATTGATTTTTTGCTTCGTTTTTTTTTTTTTTAAGGGTTCACTAAAGGGGTTAACTAGTGGGACAATTTTATAGGGGGGGTCGTTACGGACGCGGCAATACCAAATATGTGTACTTTTATTGCTTTGTTTTTTTTATTTACAGAAGAAGTGAATTTATTGGGGAATATATATATTTTTTTTTTATTTATTTTGGATTTTTTTTTAAACATGTTTATTTTTATTTTTTTAACTTTTTTACTTTGTCCCAGGGTGGGACATCACTTATTTTATCAGATCGCTGGTGTGACAGTGTGCACAGCACTCTGTCACACCAGCGATCGCTCAGGCAGTGCAGCAGGCTTCTCAGTGTCTGCTCTCGGCAGGCACTGAGGTAGCCGCCTCCCTCCAGGACCCCGGCGCCATCTTGGATCCGGGTCCTGGGAGGGAGGAAGCCCTCAGAACAGCGCGATCACATCGCGCTGCTCTGAGGGTCTCAGGGGGGCGCGCAGGGAGCCCCCACCCTGCGCGATCCTCCCCTGTGCCCCCAGTACACCGCGATCATGTTTGATCGCGGTGTGCAAGGGGTTAATGTGCCGGGAGCGGTCCGTGACCGCTCCTGACACACAGTCATGGGTGTCAGCTGTGATAATCAGCTGACACCCGGCCGCGATCGGCTGCGCTCCCCCCGGGAGCGCGTCCGATCGCACGAGACGTACTATCCCGTCCATGGTCATACGGGCCCAGGTACCATGGACGGGATAGTACGTCCGATGGCAGTAAGGGGTTAAGGCTCCTCTGTCTCATTAACTTCCACTCGCCTTCGACCTATCTAGGTCCTCCTATTATCACACACGCTGGCATTTGGTGAGCTGCCTCTTCGCCGCTCTCTAAGCGTCGGCACGCTTTCTACTGAGCTATGCTTCAGATTCAGCTCTGACTAGGCTAAAGTGATTCCTTCTCACTCGTACTAGCCTCCACTTACTCAAGTTGAACTGACTGAACAGCTCTGCACTTCTCTCCTCTGGTGTCTTAAGGAGATCTGAGATCTGTCTCTGTCTGATCTCTTCTCTGGCTGTTCTCATCATCATCAGCCTCCTTCCTTTCTCTTTCTCTTCTGAGGCAAAGTGAAACTAAACTTGTTTTTATACGTCTTACACAGCTCCCTCTAATGGTCTTTTTAGGTAAGCTGCATGTGTGAATGTGATTAATGACCTCTAGTGGGATCTTCTGTCTGTGCACCCTTCTGGAAGATGTGGATTCAGTCACAGCTGGGCTCCACATTCCCTCCTAGTAGAACTCAGCACTCCGGGGCTGAAATACAAAAACAGGTAACAGAACAATAACATATCAAAAACAATTCTTCCTTTACAGGAGGTAAGGCACTCTTGAACGGTTACATAACGGTCAACAAATAACTATAGACATTAGCATAATGATGGGTTGAGGAGTTGAGCAACCTTAAAAAGTCCCAGTCTCTTTTGGAAAAGGATGCTCAAAAGGGGTAGAGAAAACAAGTAAAAATAATGTCCATTCACTTGTTCCAATATAAAAAATGGAAAACAGGTTAATAAATAACAATATAATAAAGCATAGTATAACCAAAAATATATACATTTATGTAATTGGTTCTTGATAATTATGTACATGTGTTAGGTCCTACTCTCTGTACCTAACAGATAATTGCCCCCTTGTTATGCGTACTGACCTACGTGGTGTGGTGGTAGGTGAGGTATCAGTTACCCTGTTATCCCTGCGTGCAGATAAGTTGCAGTACTGCCTTAGCCTCTCTATGGATCTGGCAAGTATACTGGGAGTTGGGTGAACTGGCTCAACTTCTGCGGGGGATCCTTCTGCCTGAGGTCCAACTTCTTGGGGTTCCACTTGTTGAGGTTCCACTTGTTGAGGTTCTACTTGTTGAGGTTCTGCCGGAACAGGTTCCTCTGAAACTGACTCTACTGGCACAATTGGTGCAACTGGATGTAGAGATTCTTCTTGCGGTTGATAAAATTGAAGCACGGGAATGATTACAGCGTCTCCAATTCTGGGCCAATCTGCAGGGAAATCTCCCAAGTCTGTATGTATAACTGTTTCATCACGCTCTTCCTGATTGACAGCAGGTTCTTCCTCACGAAGCTTTAATGGGTCCGGACACAACTTCAGGTGGTCTCTAGACACAGTTGCAGTAGTTTTTCCTCCATCCTTGCTTATTATGCATGTTTTCTTGTTGTCGAACCTTGAATTCTGTACGATGTAGGGCTCTCTTTCCCATTGATCATCGAGTTTGTGTATCCTCCTTTTTCTTTTTAGTACGACTTGACCAGGTGCGAAAGGTTCAGCTGGCACACTTTTGTTGTAGCGGTTTTCTTGTTTAATCCTTACTCGATTGAGACTATCTTCAACACAGGCCTGTACTTTTCTGTACTGTTCGTGTCTGTGGGTGTCCCAGTCCTCAGTAGTCACATCTGCGTCTAGTTCTACCACACCAAGCTCCAGATCCATGGGCAGCTTTCCTGGTCTTGCCCGCATTAGATAAGCTGGGGTGCAATTGGTGGAACTCACAGGTATGTGATTGTACAAATCTACTAGGTCAGGTAGTAGGTCTGGCCACCGATTCCTCAAGTAGTATAGTCTTCAGCAGGTCAATGACGATGTGATTCATCTTCTCACAGAGACCATTGGTTTGGGGGTGGTACGGTGTGGTTCTTATTTTCTTACACCCGTACAGGTGACAGAACTCTTTGAACAATTCGGCCTCGAAGGCTGGGCCTTGGTCAGTTAGCACCTGATCAGGATATCCGTGTGGTCTGCAGAAATACGCTTGGAACGTCTTTGCTGCTGTTTCTGCTGTCAGATCTTTGACAGGGGCGACCACCAGGAACCTGGAGTAGTGATCCACCATAGTCAGGGCATAGGAGTATCCTGACCGGCTGGGTGACAACTTGACATGGTCCAGGGCCACAATCTCCAAGGGACGAGTCGTCTTGATGGGTTGCAGGGGTGCCTTTTGACTGCTGTAGTCTTTTCTTCGGAGGCCACAGGGTCCACATTTCTGGCACCATCTCTCAATGGAGCTGCGCATTCCCACCCAGTAGAAACGACACTTCAACAGGGTCTCCAGCTTCTTCCAGCCAAAGTGTCCCGCTTGATCGTGGTAGGCTTCTAACACCATCTGAATGTCTGCTCTGGGAACTACTATCTGCCAAACCATTTCATGGGTCCTGGGGTTGACATATCTCCTGCACAGCCTCTCACGGTAGATGAACAACCGGCTTCTCTCACTCCACAGCTGCTTAGCTTGTTCAGGCGCATCCTTCTCCAAGGAGGAACCTTCCTGAGTTATCAGCTCCTTGATACGGCTGACAACGGGATCGCTGTCCTGAGTCTCCTTCCAACTGTGGTGAGGTAAAGGATTTAACGTCTTGTCACGCGGCTTCCTGCTGGCGTGTTGCTCATGGATTATCCCATTCCTGTGAAAGGCAGGTAGTTCAATCTCTTCCAGATCATCCACTTCTTCTTCTGTGTCCGATTCATGAGGCATCCTGGATAAGGCATCAGCATTGGCATTCTTGCGGCCTGCTCGGTACTTGATTGTGAATTGGTAGTTTGACAGCCGAGCCATCCATCGTTGTTCCATGGCTCCCAGCTTAGCTGTTTCAAGATGCGTCAAGGGTTGTTATCAGTGTAGGCAGTGAACTTGCTGGAGGCTAGGTAGTGCTTAAACCTCTCCGTGATGGCCCAGACCAGTGCCAGGAACTCCAACTTGAAGCTGCTGTAGTTCTCTGGGTTTCTCTCGGTCGGCCGGAGCTTCCTGCTAGCATAGGCGATGACTTTCTCCAGGCCATTTTGCTTCTGACTGAGGACTGCTCCCAATCCTTCATTGCTGGCATCAGTATACAGCAGGAACGGCTGGCTGTATTCAGGGTAAGCTAGGATCTCATCGCCTGTCAGGATCTCCTTCATTTCCTTGAATGCTTCTGCCTGTTCTTTACCCCAATGGAATGGAGAATTTCTGCTCTTGAGGGACTGTCCCACCAGGAGGTCTTGCAGAGGCGCTGCTTTCTTGGTGTAATCCTTCACAAACCTCCGGTAGTACCCTGTCAGTCCTAGGAACTGTCGCACCTCCTTGAGATTTTTTGGCTCCGGCCATTTCTGGATGGCGGTGATCTTTTCAGGGTCTGGCGCTACTCCTTCTGAGCTGACAATATGTCCCAGATACTGTACCTTCTGTTTAAGCAGATGGCATTTTGAAGGCTTCAGTTTCATCCCATATTTGGACAGTGACTCAAAACCTCCGCCAGGTGCTTCAAGTCATCTTCATACGTTTTGGAGTACACTATGACGTCGTCCAGGTACAGCAACACAGTTTCAAAGTTGAGATGTCCCAGGCAGCTCTCCATCACTCTCTGGAACGTGCCAGGGGCACTGCTGAGTCCAAACGGCATTCTGTCAAACTCACAGAGTCCCATCGGGGTGGTGAAAGCCGTTTTCTCCCGATCCTCCTCAGCCACAGCTACTTGCCAGTAACCACTAGTGAGGTCAAGGGTGGAAAAATAGTTAGCAGTTTTTAGTGCAGCTAAGGATTCCTCAATGCGTGGTAAAGGGTATGCATCTTTATGTGTAATGCGATTTACTTGTCTGTAATCTACACACATTCTCATGCTTCCATCCTTTTTCCTAACTAAGACTAGAGGTGCTGCCCAGGGACTACAACTATCCCTTATCACCCCTGCTTCCTTCATGTCACGCAACATCTCCTTGGCTTTCTGGTAATGTGCTGGTGGTATAGGCCTGTACCGTTCTTTGATGGGAGGATGATTGCCTGTGGGGATGTGATGTTGAACCCCTTTTATTGTCCCAAAGTCGAGTGGGTGTTTGCTGAATACCTGTGTATACTCCTGAACCACTCAGTATACTCCTTGTTTCTGGTGGGCTGGAGTGGTGTCTGTCCCAACATGGAGCTGCCGACACCAATCCTCCACTTGGGTGGTCGGACCGTTATCCTCCACTTGTTGCGGGGAGGTTAAGGGCTCCGCCGGGTGAATGGAGTTATTGTCCACAGCATGTAACTTAGCAACAGTGGCATAATGTGGTAGTTTGACTTCATCCTCTCCCCAGTTGAGAAGACGCACTGGCACCCTCCCATTATGTACATCTACTACCCCTCGGGCGGTTAAGAGTGTAGGTCTGTGCTCTGAACAATGGGGCTCTACTACTGCTTGGTAGTTCCGTCCTTTCAGACCTATTGCTGCTTTACACCAAATAAGCATTTCACTCATTGGGGGTATCACAATGGGATTCGGGTCTGTCACCCGTACATTACCAATCTCACCACCGGTCAGTTTCACTTGCTGCTGGCACATCAGGGTCTGGATCTCCCTCCGGATCTCTCCCTTTTGCCTCGGTCTGGCAATTTCGGCAAGCTGTTGGAGTAAAAACACAACCTCCTCCAAACAGTTACTAATAATGTTAGTGCCTAAGACCACATTCAACCCATTTTCTTCATTAACAGTCTTTACTACAAGAAGTCCCTGGTTCTTTAGCTCCACTCTCCCCACTTTTACATCTACATCTTTAGCTCCCTGTAACTCAAGAGGGAGGCCATTAGAGGCATACACGGCAAAGTCAGGGTTTGGGGGTTGGAGACTGTCACTGGACCAGTACTTATTGTAGAGAACCTCAGGTATGATGGTTACCTGAGATCCAGTGTCCAGCAGGGCAGGGATTGCAATCCCGTCCAGTATGATGGACAGGTATGGTCTTTCTCCCACAAACCTGCAGTTCCAGTCTGAGGGGCCTGTGGCGTCTATTCCTGGGTGTTGGCCCTCGGACCCAGGATTTGCTCGTTTAAAGGACACTGACGGGCTGGGTGACCTTCTCTGTGGCAGCGATAGCAGATGAGCTCTCGGCGAGGATGATGCTGGTCGCGGGTCCTTCCTGGAGGTGGCGTTGTCCTCCTCCGGTGGGGCGACGTCCTCCTCTGGTGGGGCGACGTCCTCTCCTCCTCCGGTGCATCCAAGGGACATCCTCTGGGCAGTCAGCTAGCAGGATCTTTCCTTCTTCCTCCCTCGGCAGTTGCAGGGCACTCATTACAGTGGCCAGGTTTTTGGTCAACTGACGCACTTCTGAGCGCAAATAGTCCAGCTCAGTAGGGGGCGCCACCTGTGTTTTGGCTTCCGCAGCCAGCGGGAAAAAGGGGAACGCTGCGGACTTTGGAGTGGCTTCACTTGGGTGACACTGGGTTGCCATCCCGGGTGTTTCCAGAGGTCGCAGTCCTTTTATGGCCATATCCTTAAGGGCATCAAAGGTAGCATCAGGATGATCCAAGGACCACCAGTGCACAGTCCTGCTTTCCGCTTGGGACCTCAGTCCCTGTACAAATTGTTCCTTTAACATTTGATTTTCGTTGGTGACACTTACAGGGTTTACTTCTTTAAGAGTTCGCAGGGCCCCTTGCAGCCGGCAAGCATAGTCTCTAATGCTGTCATCTGGTTTCTGGGAGCATTGATAGAAACTCATCCGGAGATCTGTTTCTGTGCGGTCCTCAAAGATAGACTGTAGCTTTAAGAAAATTGCATGCACTGACTCCTGGTCTGCAGCTGTCCAAGTCTCTACCTCTCTCTCAGCAGCACCAGTTAATTGTCCCACTAACACTGCAGCTCTTTGCTTTTCTGTCATAGGGTACATGTCCATTATGCTGCATATTTTTCGCTTGAACCCTGACAGGGTGTCTGGCTCGCCGCAGTACTGAGGGAGCCACTTCGCTCCAGGCAGGTAAGGCAGTGTTAACGGTACTATGGGGGCCACAGGACCGGGTGAGGGATCTGCATCTCTATCCTGCGCTGCGGCGGGAAATGGCGGACAAATAGCGGGAATCTTCACCACATACAAAGCACAGTCTTTTTGCACAAAACGGTCCAATAGGCAACACAGGACTCACAAATTGTAAGCTTCGGATCCTGTTCGTGACGCCAAAAAGAGATGACGCGCACCACATGTGATGTGGGTACCAGGGCTATGGGACACTCGGCACCGAGCCCATGGAAGTCTATGGGGATGTCACTGGCAGCAGAGCTCGGTCCGTGGCCCTGGGCGGTCATGCAATGGGGGATATTTACAGGGGATTATAAAGATTAGTTCGTGACGCCACCTGTGGTATCTGATCAATTTGACCAGCGCTGCAATATGGATCTTCTAAGGGGATGTTATGGGGCAGCAAGATGGTGAGTCTCCCACAGGCGAGACTTTTCCCTTGAAGTCTATGGTGGTGCAGAGTGCAGGCAAATAAGCAGTGACACACGGTTCAGTCTCTTTTCATACCTTTACTTGTAGATGTTGCAGGGATGTCCCGGAGCACTGTAGGGTGAAGGGTGCACATCCAGATTCCTCCACTTGATAGGTGTGTGGCCTCCTGTTTTCTGCCTTTTTATAATAAGTTCTGGCCTGCGTGTAGCTGGGCCTAGCTTAGCCTCTGTCTTGTACCTGGCTGACTTTGTTATTGGATCTTCTCTCTGAAAGGACAGGGTCATTGATGGCCCGGCCGAGCCGGACTCCGTCCTCCTGATCCTGCTACGTATCAGCTCGGTGGTACTCTTGGGACTTGTAGTCCTCCAGGAACTCCGGTGTTCTCCTAATGGGTCGTGGAGATCCCTATAGGCTCGGACCCCGTTGTCCGGTATTTCTTGCTGAGATGAGCTATTAAGGCTCCTCTGTCTCATTAACTTCCACTCGCCTTCGACCTATCTAGGTCCTCCTATTATCACACACGCTGGCAGTTGGTGAGCTGCCTCTTCGCCACTCTCTAAGTGTCGGCACGCTTTCTACTGAGCTATGCTTCAGATTCAGCTCTGACTAGGCTAAAGTGATTCCTTCTCACTCGTACTAGCCTCCACTTACTCAAGTTGAACTGACTGAACAGCTCTGCACTTCTCTCCTCTGGTGTCTTAAGGAGATCTGAGATCTGTCTCTGTCTGATCTCTTCTTCTGACTGTTCTCATCATCATCAGCCTCCTTCCTTTCTCTTTCTCTTCTGAGGCAAAGTGAAACTAAACTTGTTTTTATACGTCTTACACAGCTCCCTCTAATGGTCTTTTTAGGTAAGCTGCATGTGTGAATGTGATTAATGACCTCTAGTGGGATCTTCTGTCGGTGCACCCTTCTGGAAGATGTGGATTCAGTCACAGCTGGGCTCCACACATTCTCCAACCTGACCAGCTTCCCGGGACATACCTGCCAACAACATCAGTAAAGGTATGGAAAGAGACTGACTTGTGTGTGACTGCATTATTCTCTGCACCCTGCAACACCATAGACTTTGAGGGAACAGTCCCACCTGTGGGGGACTTAACATCTAGCTGCCTAATAACATCCCCTCAGAAGATTAACCCTGCAGCGCTGGTCTTATTGATCAGAAACCACAGGTGGCGTCACGAACTATAACTACAATCCCCTGTAAATATCCCCCATTGTATGAGCGCCCAGGGCCACGGACCGAGCTCTGCTGCCAGTGACATTCCCCATAGACTTCCATGGGCTCTGTGCCGAGTACCCCATAGCCCTGGCACATCACATGTGGTGCGCGTCATTTACTTGGCGTCACGAACAGGATACAAAGCTTACTGGATGTGAGTCCTGTGTTGCCTAGAATTGGACTGTTTTTGTGCAAAAAGACTGTATGCAGATTTTGTGACTTTTTGCGCCATTTTCCGCCATTTTGCCGCCATATTCGCGCCCTGAGGCGCTAGTGAAGAAGGTGGGCGTGCATTCGTGGGCGTGTACCCCCCCTGTCGCGCGAAAGTGATGGGCGCCCTGTCAAAATGCTACTATAATGTGAGAGCCTGCCCCACTGCTAAGGAGATCAGCCTCCTCTTCATTTTCTATGCCAAAAAGAGGAAGCGCAAATCCCGCCTCCACGGAAGAGACCAGATTGTTCCTGAAGGAAAGCACAGTCTGGCCTGGAGAGAGATGGCGGAAGGACAGGAGACGCTGTGTGGAGGAGCGGCGGCGCGCAGGCCCCGTTCCCCAGAAAAGCTACTACCTGTGCCAGAGCCGTCCCCAGCTCGGACACAGACCAAGCCATGAAAGAAGTGATGGAGGTGGAAGCGGTGTTAAGGGACCTGGCCCGACACCGAGAAGATATGGAGGAGCTGGAGAAAAGATGGCGTGCCCGGAAACAGCGGCTGCTGTGGGACGCAATGCTCTCCCCCCCAGGAACGCAGCCAGTACCTGTGCTCCCTGTGCCACCGCCGTCAGAAGCTGATGAGAAACCAGAGGCCGGCCCCGAAAGAGCTGATCCCGACTCCACCAATGATCCGGTCGGAGGGACGGAGGCTGAGGAGGCCCTGCCCGTTCCGGAGTACCAGCAAGGCCAGGAGGCCGCAGCGGAATGCAGTCCCCCGGTAGGGACACCGGAGGGAAGCCAGCCGTCCATAATGGAGGTCGACTGGGACGTAATGGAGTATCTGGACGATGTGACCTATGATATCCAGACCGATAACGAGTGGCAACGCCAGGAACAGGAGCAGCAATGCCAGCAGGAGCAGAGAGAGGCGCAGCAGCAGCGTCAGCAGTACCATGAGAAGTTCCTCGCCGATAAGGAGAATGTCCGGAGGAATAAAGGTACGCTCCGGGAACCGCGGCGTCAGGGGTGCGTGAGCGATTTCAAACTCCGCAAGGGCTGGGGCTTCATCCATGAGCCAGGCCTGTATCAGGAGATCTTTGTTAGTCAGAGGGATGTAGAGTCTCACTTACCCATCGGGCACCCGGGGGAGAGATCTCGAGAACGGGGACATCGTCAGCTATACGCGGCACTGGGGACTTAAAGGGTGGTACGCCTTAAACGTCACCCGTGTCAGCGACCCCGTCCCCGAAGCCGGTGAAGTGAATCGTGCTGCAGTGTCGCAAGCCCCAGCAGCGTCATCTTTGGCGTCAGCACCAGGCCGTGCACCCGCATCGCAAACCGCGACCGCTTCTGCACCGCAATCTGCAGCGTATCCCGTCTCACACCCTACGACCCAACCTGCATCGCAACCGGATGGTGCGACCACAGCTAGATCACAGCCCAAGCCTGCGTCCTCAATGGAAGATTTATACCTGCATGAGGCACCCGTTGAGCCCCTAGTGGATCGCACAAGGACTGTGTATATGCAAACGCTGATTGCAAGCCATGATCTGTTTGTTATGCGTTCAAAAGAGCACCGCGTCGTTCCAGCCCCAGGAGTGGAAGACGTCATTGAAGTCTGTAAAGAAGAAGACCAGTAGGACCCAGACAGGGTTTACTGCCACTGTAAAAAGTTGAAGAAGTTGAAGAAATTTGCACTTTATTGATATGTATGAAAATGTTTACATAAATGTGA
The DNA here is from genome assembly GCA_033576555.1 of Oophaga sylvatica. Lineage (NCBI taxonomy): Eukaryota > Metazoa > Chordata > Amphibia > Anura > Dendrobatidae > Oophaga > Oophaga sylvatica. Next base: position 987,707,449 of record JARQOD010000001.1, on the reverse strand, counting down.
TGATGTTTGCATAGAATACCCCAGTTGGGTAATGAGAGTTAACTAGTTAATGTGATTTTTCTTGAAAATGTTTTATCCAAGGACTGCGTGGCTGTGGACTGTGCCAGCCCAAAAACTTTCATTGTAAATAGTTCGCACTTCGGTGCCCCATCTTGGTTTTACATAAAAGCATTACTACCTCTGAAGAAAAACCCGTATGGTGGGGCCTAGAGTGAGGTCTGCAGCTCAGAAGTCCTGCAGCCCACCCAGGACCCACGTGGGAGGTTTTTGGTGCGGGTCCTCCACAAGAATCTTGTCTTATATATTTATGTAAAAAAAATGTTTTGATATTTTTCTACTTGCCTATGTATACATTGTAACGTTCAAGAGTCCTTACCTCCCACAAGGGATGAGTTAAAATGTTAATGTTATATGCAAAACAAAAATATTTTTCTTTTCTATTTCTGCCCGGGAGTGCTGAGTTTAACCAGGGGGATGTGTGGCCCAGCTGCGCTTGGTACACATGTTCTCAGGAAAATGCACAGATAAGGTAATTGTGAAGCCTGATATTCATTCACATCACACACTTTCAACACTGCCACCAGAGGGCAACTTAGACTATTTAAGTTAGTGTGACGTAGCAGTAGCAGAGATGAGATTAGATTAGTTCCTGTCTCAGGACAGAGAAGTTGAGTTCAAGTTCAGTCTTGGAGGGAGAGGAGAGAAGACTGATTCCTGACAGAGCTCAGGTAGTTCATTTCGTACTGAAGTGGAGGCTAGTACGAGTGGGAAGGAATCACTCTAGCCTAGTCAGAGCTACATTTGAATCTGAAGCTGTTACTCAGAACAAGCTGCTTGTGTTCCCTATGAACGTGGAAAGTAACTCTCAGAGCGAGCATGAAATCAGTTTGACAGAAGCTCCTGATAGCCACTCTGGACAGAGTCTTTGAAGGAAAGAAGGAAAGGGATTACAGCAGTTATAACAACGAGTCAACTGAGAACAGGTCAGTGAGCTTGGAAGGACAACTGACAACTACACCTACTGTTACCCGTGCTTATGTTAAGGGCAAAAGCAGGGCGACAGGCGAGTGGAGAAAGAAGGACAAGTGACCAAGGTGACAGATCATCTTCACTTAATTAACCGGACACCGGGGTCCGAAGCATTGCTAGTACTTCACGTCTAGTAATAAGATACACCGGAATCCTTGCTGGACTTCAAGTCACAGAAGGTAGCCCTAAGCGTTGATACGTAACTGGAGTCAGGGAGAACAAGGACTTTTAGCTAGGCCAAGCTTAGAAGGACTTCGTTCTTGCCAGCATCTGAGCATCAGATACAGAAAAGACTTCCACCACAATGTCAGCCGGGCGTAGCTGCTATAGTAGGAGTTAAACTTGACTTCATGCAAGTTAGGACTCACATACACTTCAAGGAGAAAGGAGGCCTTAAACCTGCTCAGCAATCCCCTGAATGTGCATTCTCCAACCTGACCAGCTTCCCGGGACATACCTGCCAACAACATCAGTAAAGGTATGGAAAGAGACTGACTTGTGTGTGACTGCATTATTCTCTGCACCCTGCAACACCATAGACTTTGAGGGAACAGTCCCACCTGTGGGGGACTTAACATCTAGCTGCCTAATAACATCCCCTCAGAAGATTCACCTAGCAGCGCTGGTCTTATTGATCAGAAACCACAGGTGGCGTCACGAACTATAACTACAATCCCTGTAAATATCCCCCATTGTATGAGCGCCCAGGGCCACGGACCGAGCTGTGCTGCCAGTGACATTCCCCATAGACTTCCATGGGCTCGGTGCCGAGTACCCCATAGCCCTGGCACATCACATGTGGTGCGCGTCAAGGGTGCTGACTGCTGGCAGTGTTCTGAAGGTGCTGACTGCTGGCAGTGTTATGAGGGTGCTGACTGCTGGCAGTGTTATGAAGGTGGTGACTGCTGGCAGTGTTATGAGGGTGCTGACTGCTGGCAGTGTTATGAGGGTGCTGACTGCTGGCAGTGTTATGAGGGTGCTGACTGCTGGTAGTGTTATGAGGGTGCTGACTGCTGGCAGTGTTATGAAGGTGCTGACTGCTGGCCGTGTTATGAGGGTGCTGACTGCTGGCAGTGTTATGAGGGTGCTGACTGCTGGCAGTGTTATGAAGGTGCTGACTGCTGGCGTGTTCTGAAGGTGCTGACTGCTGGCAGTGTTATGAGGGTGCTGACTGCTGGCAGTGTTATGAAGGTGGTGACTGCTGGCAGTGTTATGAGGGTGCTGACTGCTGGCAGTGTTATGAGGGTGCTGACTGCTGGCAGTGTTATGAGGGTGCTGACTGCTGGTAGTGTTATGAGGGTGCTGACTGCTGGCCGTGTTATGAGGGTGCTGACTGCTGGCAGTGTTATGAGGGTGCTGACTGCTGGCAGTGTTATGAAGGTGCTGACTGCTGGCCGTGTTATGAGGGTGCTGACTGCTGGCAGTGTTATGAGGGTGCTGACTGCTGGCAGTGTTATGAAGGTGCTGACTGCTGGCCGTGTTATGAGGGTGCTGATGTTACCACGAGGGAATATGGGACTTCATGGATTCTAAATATCCCAGTAATCGAGATTACTTTATTGTGATCTGTTGAGTACAAAATGCCCAGTTCTTGGCCCCTTGACGTACAGTTTGGGGGCCACATAGTGGGAAAAATAAAGGAATTGTACAGGATTAAAAAAAATGCTGCTTTCTTATAGCAGCAGCGCCACCCATGTCCTCAGGTTGTATCTGGTAATGCAGCTCTCTCTCATCCCCTTTTTCCCCTTCTTTAAAACAGAGCTGCAATACCACACGCAGCCTGTTGACAGGTGTGGCGCAGTTGCTGGAAAAAATGTGTTATGCTTTTTTAATATCCGGAAACTACTTTTAACTTAAATTCTTACATGGAAGTGGCTAGAAGAGGAAATGAATGAGAAGTGGACAGATGCATTTTTTTATATACAGTATATATATATATATATATATATATATATATATATATATATATATAACTTCCTGACTGTTCCTTTAAGCTTTTCCAATCTTGTAAATGGCACAGTTTACATTTACCGTGTATTTAACCCTTTTGTAACCACTGACGGATACATCCATTATAATGATCTCTGGGTGCTGTGATTATTCTTTTTATATCAAAGATCCCTAGAACTGCCCTATGCAACTGCCTAGAAAATGCAAAAAAAAAGAAAAAAAATGAAAAAGTGCCACAAATATACTTTATATATCAAAAATTATAAAAAAAAAAATAATAATAACAATCAAATATAATAGTGTGACTCCCACATATTTTGTATCCTCCTGATGTTAAATTTAGGTTTGTAATAATTGGGTTGAAAAAAAAAATAGGAAAAAACATCAAAACCAGATTTTTAAAAGAAAAAAGGTGTAAAAAAAAAGCGTGAGCTGCTCTGCATTCCTGTCCAGCTGCCCCGGCTACATGTTACTATGGAGAACACAGCACTTGTCTCGTGATACGGCTGAAGGAAAAGGAATTTCCAGTCTATAGTATATGACCATGAGTATCAAGGATTCAATTGTCAACAACAGTTTTACAAGTATGGTAAAAGTGCCCACTACATACAGTGATGTGAAAAAGTGTTTGCCCCCTTCCTGATTTCGTATTCTTTTGCATGTTTGTCAGACTTGAATGTTTCAGATCAACAAACGACTGTAAATATTACACAAAGATAACACAAGTAATCACAAAATGCAGTTTTATAAATGAAGGTCTTTATTATTAAGGGAAAAAGAAGTCCAAACCTAAAGGGTCCTGTGTGAAAAAGTGATTGCCTCCCCCGCCCGCGCACATCTCACACTTAAAACACAAATTACCAGTGGTTTATCACATCATTGGGAAGATGAGTTCCCATTCCCTAGCCACACCCAGGCCTGATTACTGCCACACCTGTTCTCAATCAAGAAATCACCTAAATAGGACCTGCCTGACAAAGTGAAGTAGAGCAAAAGATCCTTAAAAGCTAGACATCATGCCGCGATCCAAATAGATTTTGGAACAAATGAGAAACAAAGTAATTGAGATCTGTCAATCTGGAAAAGATTATAAAGCCATTTCTAAAGTTTTGAGACTTCAGAGAACCAGAGTGAGAGCCATTATCCACAAAGGGTGAAAACATGGCACTACGGTGAACCGTCACAGGATTGGACAGCCGACCAAAATTACGCCAAGAGCGCAGCGACGACTCCTACAAGAGGTCACAAACGACCACACAACAACATTCAAAGAGCTGCAGGCCTCACTTGCCTCAGTTAAGGTCAGTGTTCATATGACTCCACCATAAGAAACAGACTGGGCAAAAATGGCCTGCATGGCAAAGTTCCAAGATGAAAACCCCTGCTGAGCAAGAAGAACATAATGGCTCATCTCAGTTTTGCCAGAAAACATCTTGATAACCCCCAAGACTTGTAGGAGAATACTCTGAGCACTGACGAGACAAAAGTTTTACTTTTTGTTAGATGTATGTTCCATTATATCTGGCGTAGAAGTAACAGCATTTCTGAAAAGGAACATCATACCAACAGTAAAATGTGGTGGTAGTGTGATTATCTTGGGCTGTTTTGCTGCTTCAGGACCTTGAAGACTTGCTTTGGTAAAAGGAACAATGAATTCTGCTGTCTACCAAAAAATCCTGAAGGAGAATGTCCGGCCATCTGTTCGTGACCTCAAGCTGAAGCACACTTGGGTTATGCAGCAGGACAATGATCGAAAACACACCAGCAAGTGCCACCTCTTTATGGCTTAAGAAAAACAATATTAAGACTTTAGAGTGGCCTAGTCAAGGTCCTGACCTTAATCCAAATGAGATGCTGTGGCATGACCTTAAAAAGGTGGTTCATGCTCGGAAACCCTCCAATGCAGCTGAGGGCAATCACTTTTTCACACAGGGCCCTGTAGGTTTGGATTTCTTTTTCCCTTAACAAAGACATTCATTTATAAACTGCATTTTGTGATTACTTGTGTTATCTTTATCTAATATTCACATTTGTTTGATGATCTGAAACATTTAAGTCCGTTACACATGCAAAAGAATAGGAAATCAGGAAGGGGGCAAACACTTTTTCACACAACTGTATATGGAGGTTCATGCAAGTCTAGATGCCGCAATTGGAGATAGCTTCAATCACAGGAGCCTAAGCGTTTAGATGCCACTGTAAATTGTGACTGCAGCATTCAAGAGGTTGAATATGGGTAATGTGTCCTTTCTGCCCCTCATTGGTTCCCAACCAACATGATTATGGTGGAAAAGATGACATTGACATGACAATCTAAAAAAAAATTGTATCACTGTTTGCACAACGTTCAGAAGTAATGAAATACCAAAATATTTTATTCACACTGAATGCCGAAAAAATAAAATTGAATTATCAGGATTTCTATTTGCTTGGTTACTTCGCCTCTCAAGAAAAATGATATTAAAAGAGATCAGTCTCGTCAGATATGAATCACAGGTCTTTGTTAGAGGTGGTGTGATTTGTGAAACATATTAAATGGATTTAGTTTCCTCTGGTACTGAAGAGGTTAGCAATGTTTTCTATGCTGGTCAGAAACATGCAGCTCTATTTCAGCTGCTTCTGATCTGGTCATTACCTCTTCCTATAAAAACTAGTCACGTCTTCTTGTCCCTGCCAGTGAAAGATTCGTCTTCCTGTGCTGTGTGCTAAAGCTAAGTGGTTGGAGTAGAGTTCTTGTAGTAGTGATCTATCATTTGCTGTAGTATGTGTGTGTTTATCTCCTGGTTCGCCCTGCGGTAGGTAAGAGTTTGGGACAAAAAATGGAGGTTGTCCTGGTTAGTTAGTAGTTAGGTTGCAGATGAGGTGTTTGAGAGGAAGGAGACACCGTTAGTAAACTTGTGAGTTGATTTAAGGCATGGCAGCTTGGATGCCAAACACGGCCGTGATATCCTTGGTATCCTGGAGAGTGGAGCAGAGATAGTGGAGAACTGAGCCCAGGGAGGTATAGATGTGGGTTTGTGGGGGCTCTTAGACAGCAAAGGCAAAGTTTGGGGCTTAGGCAACGTGTAGACCAGACCTGGAAGTGTTAGTAAAAAAAAAAACAATGCTGGGCTTGACAGGTTGGGGCATGAATCCAGTAGGTTGTACTGGGGTCAGCAGAGAGGTGGTGACTTTTCTGCCTTCTGCTCCTCAGCACTTGATATCAAGGGTCCACCAGTAACATTGATTCTGGGGATTCATTCTTCAGTTCCATGCAAATATTATTGGCTGGGGATATAAAATTCTACATGGTTTGCTGCTGCCCTTTTAAGTAAATTTATCCTACACCTCCATAAAGTAATAAAATGTGTAGTTTGTTAAATGAGAAGGTGTCTGCTGCCTTTGTGCATATTGTGTATCAAGGGTACTGTGCCAAGCACTGCTCATGTAAGGGGGCCCATCAGGGGATTTACCTGCTCTCCAGAGGGCCAGTCCGAACCTGGTGGCTCCTATTACAGGATCGCTCTGGTAGAACATGTATGTAAACCATGCAAACATTGAATATGTGAAGTTTAAACCACTATGTAGACGATACTAATAAAATTAAGGTACTTGGCACACAAATTGGATATTTTATGTGTGCCCACCAGCCATGACAAAGTAGTCCTTCTTTTCATGGGACCCTAACCTCTTCTATCAGACATGTCTCTCCCGGGACCAAAAGCCTACAAATTACAGAGGCTTGGAATGAGGGAGGAGATCACCCAAATATGGAGGCAGTCACTACGTCCCAAATATATACTACAAAGAAACAAAAACTGACCAGCACCTTCTAACACAATGAAACAAATGTGATCGAGATGGTTAGGGATAACTCAAAAGAAATGTACGCCTTGTTGTAGTTGGTGAGGTTTAATGAATTTTCCAATCTGTGCGCGAAGAACATTCATTTTATAAGTGTATTCTATATGTATAAGTAATAGTGATGAGCGAGCGTATCTCGCCAGTGCTCATTACTCGATCGAGCATCGGGGTGCTCGGAGTATGACTCCCATTACTCGATCGAGCATCGGGTGCTCGGGTACGCTCATTACTCGATCGAGCATCGGGTGCTCGGGTAGCTCATTACTCGATCGAGCATCGGGGTGCTCGGGTACGCTCATTACTCGATCGAGCATCGGAGTGCTCGGGTACGCTCATTACTCGATCGAGCATCGGGGTGCTCGGGTACGATCGTTACAGTTACTGTTGTCACTGTTGAGCTTATTTTTGTCTTTTTATGCCTATCAGGTAACCTTTCCTGGATTACTTCGGATTCGGTGGATTACATCGGACCTGCACGGGATTTTTTTTTAAGTAAATTGATGAACGAGGGATTGTGTGGGGGAGTCTTTATTCAAATATAGTGTTTTATTCTGTGTTATTTTTTTATTACTGGGTTAGTAATGGGGGTATCTGATACACACCTATACTCTAGGAGTTGATGGCAGCTGTGATTTTTGGCGATTCACAGCGGTCATCAACCACTACTACCATTACCCCGATTGCCACCGCACCAGGGCAAAGCGCCAGAATTGGTGCATCAAATGTGATTTTGAAATCTGAGGGGTGGTATTTTTAGGCTGGGAAGGACCCAATATCCATGGACCTTCCCAGCCTGATAATGTAAGCCTTCAGCTGTCTGCTTTACCTTGGCTGGTTATCAAAAACACGGGAGGGGAACCCTCGTCATTTTTTATTATTTATTTAATAATACCAGGTTAAAATCACCTGCGTAAACACACTTACAACTCATGTGCTTTTTTTTAACTGTGGATTTACCACATCTAATGCAAGTCTATGGGGAAAGTATGCATAGAAGAATGAGCATTCCCGCAAGAGAAATTGACATGTTGTGGTTTGGAAACCCCTATGCAGGTGAGTTTACACGATGTAAAAAAAAAAAGCATAGTGGGCGTGAAATTTCTATTAATCCCATCCATTGTGATTGTACTGTGCAACGCAGCATTTTGGACTCAGTGAAAATTCACTGCGTCCAGAACCCAAGTATTACTGATCATGGGCACGCAGCCTAAGGGGTGGAGGAGACTTTTTGGTTTTGTTTTCTCTTTTTAATTTTGCCTTGTAAACAAGTCACTATACATGAAAGAACGTTTCCTAACATTTTTTCCTGGAAATTTAATTTTATCTTTCTGTTTTGGATATTTTATTGTCAGTCCATAAAAGTGGCGTAATACTCTGACAGCGTCATTTCCAGCAGGGACCTGGGAGTCAGACATGCATCCAGGTGTCTTCCTCATGCATTTCCCATGGCATTAGAGCTCTGTTTCCATCCACTTCAGCGATTTTCCTGCCCCCAGACCTCCTGGGAGGGTCTTCTGGAAAAATTTTCGAGTACCCGAGCATTTTAGTGCTCGCTCGTCACTAAGTGATGCATCCAAATTTCCTATATGCAATGATTGCACATTTTAGGCCTTGCAGAGGCTGCTGTACTCTTTGGTTTGTATACTTTGCAGTCGTAGCAGCTCGCGCCTGTTCACACTTCATTCTGGTAGGAGGACACTTTGGTATCTTGACATATAGATCCTGTACAGTATAAAGTCTTAGCACGGATCATTAGGACTCAGGAATTACATATTTCGTCTTCCATGTGCTTCTCCTAAATAAAGTGTCAGTGAGCCCTTCACACGGTGGGGAGGGATCTGCCTTCTCCTCCCCATCTCCACCTCTTTCCCAATCTCAAGAGTGAAGATCTTTCTGCCTGCTGACACAACAGTCGCTGCAACCATGAGATCTCTAACTTCACGTTACTGTAAGCTCTTTGCTCCACGCCGCCTCCGCTCAGGTAAGTGACACTGTAGGAGGATAGCCTCCGCTGCACTGGACTGACCTCAGTCTTTACTTGTAGGTATGTGAGAACATCAGGATCACAATTGGTCCAAGAAGAAAAAGCATCACCAGCATCGTGCTACCAGGTGAGGAAGAATCACAGATGAATGGCGAGAATGAAGTTCATTCCTTTTACTCAATCGTTCAGTAAACCCCTCACTATGTGATCAAGACACAGATTGGACTTTGTTGTCATCATCCATCTGTGATTCTTCATCTTCTGTTGATTGATTTTCTTCTTGGACCAATTCTAAATAATTAGGTCTTGAAGTTCTTGCAAAATGAACATTTTCAAATGTTTTGTGGGGTGACCCCGTTAGATCTTGTGGGGTGTTCCCAGGGTATTGTAGATCTTGTGGAGTGTTCCCGGTGTATGGCAGGTCTTGAGGGGTGTTCCCGGTGTACGGTAGATCTTTGGGGGGTTTCCCGGTATATGGCAGTTCTTGAGGGGTGTTCCCGATGTACGGCAGGTCTTGTGGAGTGTTCCCGGTGTACGGTAGACCTTCAGGGGGTGCTCCCGATGTACAGCAGGTCTTGTGGAGTATTCCCAGTGTATGACAGGTCTTGTGGAGTTCCCGGTGTACGGTAGATCTTTGGGGGGTGTTCCCGGTATATGGCAGTTCTTGTGGGGTGTTCCCGTTGTACGGTACATCTTCGGGGGGGTTTTCCCAATGTACGGCAGGCCTTGTGGGGTGTTTCCAGTGTACGGCAGGTCTTGAGGGGTGATCCCGGTGTACGGCAGGTCTTGAGGGGTGTTCCCGATGTACGGCAGGTCTTGAGGGATGTTCCCGGTGTACGGCAGGTCTTGAGTGGTGTTCCCATGTACGGCAGGTCTTGAGGGGTGTTCCCGGTGTACGGCAGGTCTTGAGGGGTGTTCCCGATGTACGGCAGGTCTTGAGGGGTGTTCCCGATGTACGGCAGGTCTTGAGTGGTGTTCCCGGTGTACGGCAGGTCTTGCGCGGTGTTCCCTGTGTACGGCAGGTCTTGAGGGGTGTTCCCGGTTTACGGCAGGTCTTGAGTGGTGTTCCCGGTGTACGGCAGGTCTTGCGCGGTGTTCCCGGTGTACGGCAGGTCTTGAGTGGTGTTCCTGGTGTACGGCAGGTCTTGAGCGGTGTTCCCGGTGTACGGCAGGTCTTCAGGGGTGTTCCCGGTGTACGGCAGGTCTTGCGCGGTGTTCCCGGTGTACGGCAGGTCTTGAGGGGTGTTCCCGGTATGCGGCAGGTCTTGTGGGGTGTTCCCGGTGTACGGCAGGTCTTGTGGGATATTCTTAGTAATTTCTCTAATCCCGTGATTACCATCAAACTTTAGGAATTAACAGGAGGAGGGTCAGTGCCTGACACAATAAAGCTTTGAACTGATTTGCCTCCAAATTGTAGAAATTTCCTTTTGGTGGTACAGACCAACATTCTTCCAGTTTCTAAAGTGCTGGATTTCGGGGGGAATTTTTTTTTTTTAAATATGGGTTAGATAATGCTACATCCCCACCCCCCCAATCATCTTTTCCGCTCTGAAGAATTTCCAACCTTAGTCTTATGCGTGAAAATAGGAGGACAAAGGAGCATAAGAGGTAGCAAAATTTATTAATATCAAGTCAATATCAAATATTCCAAATAGTAAAATTCTGGTCCAAAAAGACACCATACAAAGTACACAAAGGACGGAAGGGAGACAAACCAGAACGCAGTGTCAGCAGAAAAGTTGTATATACAGGTAAGACCATATAATTGAAAAATGTATATCACCCCAAATATTTACTGATGTCCCTGAAAAATAACAGGGCGAGAGACACAACAGATTAAGAAAAGTAAGAACGGGGGGGGGCCAGTTAGACCCATATAATAGTGCAGGCACGGGGCGCTGGGAAGAGAGGAACCATATCCCTATACATAGTGTGCCATGTCTGCAGCCTGGCAGAGAGTCGCCCACAAAAGTATAATAAATACTCCCAGTGGCTATGTAACTAAAGTGGGACGACGCTTACCTATTGCAGCCAGGCATGGGACACCAAGGGTGGATCCAGGAGAGACCCCCGACGTGCGTTTCGCCAAGCGTCAAGCAGCTTTCTCAAGGGGATGTAATTTTTCAGGGACATCAGTAAATATTTGGGGGTGATATACATTTTTCAATTATATGGTCTTATCTGTATATACAACTTTTGTGCTGACACTGAGTTCTGGTTTGTCTCCCTTCCGTCCTTTGTGTATTTTGTATGTGTCTTTTTGTACCAGAATTTTACTATTTGGAATATTTGATATTGACTTGATATTAATAAATGTTGCTACCTCTTATGCTCCTTTGTCCTCCTATTTTCATGTATAGTCTGGAGCTTGAGCTTTATCCAGTGTTTGGATTTTTTGTGCTATCTTGCACACTTTGCCTCTGAGTTTATCATGCTGCTTGGTTATGTTCTCTTAGTCTTATGCGGCCTGGTCCTCATCTCCATATCAATTGTCAAATGAGGTATTGACCTTATGGACATACCACTGCAGGGTCCACATTGGTCAATTACCATGTAGACACACAAACTGCCTCTTCAGCGAGGACTTGAACTCTAGCGCCACATATTGCAAGTAGCAGTTCTAAAACTCAATATCAACCCTTTAAAGAGCCTTGCCACATGACTTAGGATAAAAGCAAAACCAGACACATGTTTTGGGTGTTGCCCCTCATCAGTGCAAAGCAAGAGATCTGATTTGACTATATGAGATGCCTCTTACTGGGTCTAAGAGGTAACATCTCTCCTTTTGGAGACTGTCATGCCTGCGTGCCAATGTAAGGAGACTTATGCTCCAATAAGGAGCCTTGCATGTTGCTCAATGTGTTAATGACATCCATTGAGAGGTTTCTGCATTAGCTGGAAATACTAGGGTATCATACACGTAAAGTGCAACTTTTTCTTCCAACTTCCTACATTTAAATCTGACTATTCCAGAGTGTCTGATGATGGCCACCAAGGGTTCAACAGAGAGTCGGAAGAGCAGAGGACAAAGAGGGCAACCCTATCTGGTCCCTCTGCCCAATGTAACGGCTTACTCAGCAGCCATTAATATGAAGCCTGGCTGATCGATTTCCGTATAAGTTCACCCATCGTATAATGAAAAGTCAGATGCCTATTATGGCCTATGTCCATCTCCGAAAGTTCCTACAAAGGGTATATAATTATCAGAACTGGTCCACAGAGCATGCAACGAGGTTCCTGGTCTGATGAATCATGTTTTACATCATGGGAACGGCCGGGGGCATCAGTCATTCACCTGGAGAAGAGGTGACATCAGGATGAACTATGGGAAGAAGACAAGCTGGCAAAGGCAGAGTGATGTGGTGATGTCCCGCTGGCATCATGTGAATGTACCACCAACCTAAACATTGCACAGTGCCAAATCCATGGTTAGGAATAATCTGAGAACCATTGTAGGGGGTGTACGGAGGACAGTTTATGCCCCGCTCGCCTTGCACATGTTCCTGTGTTAAAAACTGATGTACATCATATATTTATAATGTTGTTATATTGTGCAATGCATTGTATATATGTTTATGTGCTAAAGGGCTATAGGGAAAGTGTAGGACTTAGAATAGAATAGAATACTGTAGAATAGGATAGGAATTAGACCAATAGGATTAGGCTAATTAGGAGGGGCTAAGAGAGAGCAGTTTTGGGGAGCTTCCTGGAGTTAGTCAGTAGAGTGTGAGCCGGGGCAAGGACTGGATAGTTGTGTCCAAAAACGTTTAAGCCAAGGAGCCCAGCAGTCCAGGGCCTCAGAGCTGACAGTCACATGTAGTGGAGGAATATCTGAGCAGCATAACAATGGTAGCAGCCAACTTTGTGGGAACTACCCTTAACGTCCGAGGCCTACAGCCTGGTAAGGAATTGAAGAGCCATCCTTCAACTTCACCATTGAAGAGGGAAGCGGGTGGGGAACTCCTGAAGCGGGTTAGTTTGTCCTCTCAGAAAGCTGCGGCACCGGTGGATAGTCATGGAGAAAAAAGGGACAGTACAGGGAACGGAATGGTGATATTCTGCGAAGAATCCTGTGCTGTTTCTGTGACTAAACTGGACAAGCTGAGTAAAAGTGTTTTGTTGAGAATGAATCTGGACTCAGACTATTATTGCGTGCTGCTCAAAGGAAAGGATGCCCAGCCTTGTGAAGTGGACCTCGATTCACACGTGAGTGGACTGCAATGTGTTAATGCTACGGAGGGTCAGGGTGTGCCAGAACTGCCACTGTTAGCCACGACTACTACAGCTCTGGCCCCTGTTTCACTTGGCGTAGTACGACAGGATTCGGAAACCTTGCAATGTGACAAAGATGATGGAAAATGGTGCGGAGACTGAGGATAACTCCAGCTCCGCCCCTCATGGGCATCCTAACCTGAAAGTGGCGCAAAGCTCCGGCTGGCAGAGACAGTGGCCCAAGTCTGAGATGCATCCCCTGGTGATCGGTGCCCGCCCATGGTGGGCGCGATGGAAGAAGAGGAAGCCTCGCTCCATACAGCAGATTCCCAACAAAACGGGCAGTGTCCGACGCTGAATGGGTGGAGCCGCTGGAACAGTTGGGGAGAAGAAGAAGAAAAGCTTGTGTGGCTGCGCGGTGCCATTGCGAGGCACGGTACCGGCACCGATGGCCCACTCCTGCGTCTGCTGCTGCGGCGGTATCGGCCGCATAGAGTGGAAGTGGTGGCAAGCGGAGGAAAGGACCCGGCCCGGAAGGCTGTGGGGAGATTGTCCCGATGGATTCCCGTTACCTGCTGGAGAGCAGCATTGGTGGCTGCCGGAACCAGAGCATCGTCGTCAACCCGAGAAGGTCGACAATCCGGAAGAAGCTGCCCCGGATGAGCCTGATCCGGAAAAGGTGGAACTGAAGGAGCCGGAGCCCGAGACGGAAGGCGCAGCAGCTGTGCTGGAGGAGTTTGACGGTCGAAGAGCGATCGGGCTGGGGTGTCGGAGCAGCGGGACAACGAGCAGGTTGTGAGTGGAACTTGGTCCCAAATCCCAGAGCACAGGCCTGTGTTCACGGGCGGTCCATCTCCCGGTCTGTCACTTCGGTACCAGGAAGGAGAGGGACCCTTCCCATCCCCCGGGCAGGTAGCGTGTATAGCGGGAGTGATCGAGGGGAAGAGGAGAGAGAAGGAGATCTGGGCAGAGCTGCGCCAACCAGGAGGGGGCGTGATGGCAGGACGGTGGACCAGTGGGTTGCTGGTGCATACCAGCCCGTCTCACGGGTATGGCTTCATCCTGGAAGACTATACCCATGACAAAGTCTACGGTAACGCTAGCTCTGTGACGTTTCAGAGGCCCCTGAGGGAAGGAGATCGGGTCACCTTCCTTAAAGAGGATGGACCCCGGTGGTACTTTGCGGTCACGGTGTCCCTATCATGCCTGGAGGACGACCCGGGACTACTGTCACCTGCTGAAGCTCGGGCGCAGAGCCCGGTGTAGGACAATGACTGAGCCTGATTTCTTAAAGAAGTTGTGCTTGTTACACCTATGGCTGGAGAATGGGACTGTTCTGCATCCCCGTGGGCAGAGGAGCCCTGTAACACCGGAGTCGGGTGCAGTGTGGCGTACGGACCACGGATGAATGTTGAGTATTGTTTTTCCCCATCCCAGTTCTTTTGTACACGTTGCGCTTTCCCTGCTGGATTGCAGGAACTTTAACCCTGAGGGGATACGTGCCCATGGAATGAAAATGGTCTGTATGTGGCTGCTGCAAAGGACTATGCTTTAGTTTGTTATGTGTAACTTGAATTTTATCCCTAGGAAAGAGCAGCACACATGCGTTACAGGGCTGTACTCCGTGCAAAGGAGAGAGGGGGAAGAACTTATCTAGGAGGAATCGTGTCAGTATAATGTCGACCGTAGCTGCTGGGACTATGGTGAGTCCTAATGCGAACTGTGTACATGCACGGGTCATGGAAGTAAAAGGGACCGGAGCCAATTGAACTTGTAATGTTAACTAGACGAAACTAGGATCGTGCCGGGTTATGGAGGACTGTAACCAAGTGATTGTCTAAGGCATATTGCTGGCCAAAAAGGTCAGAGTTGAACGTAAAAAAAAATGTGTTTTATATTCAAGTGGTGTTCTACTGCCACTATATGGTCGGGGATGACCATGTTTTAAGGAGGAAGGAGTGTAGGGGGTGTACAGAGGCCAGTTTATGCCCTGCTCATCTTGCACATGTTTCTATGATAAAAGCTGATATGCCTCATATGTTTATAATGTTGTTATATACAATGCATTACACAGTATATGTTTATATGCTGAGGAGATATAGGGAAAGTGTAGGACTTAAGGGTATGCCACACTAAACAACATCGCTAACGGGATCGCTAAAAAACGTCACTATTTAGCGATCCCGTTAGCGATGTTGTTGTGTGCGGCATCTACCAGCGACGAGGCCCCTGCTGTGATGTCGTTCATCACAGCGATCGTTCCGGACCCTATTTTCGTCGCTGGCGCCCCGCTGGTAAGTATCAAATCGCTGAGTGTGGCACCTTTTTTAGCGATTTAGCGGTACTTTTGTACCGCTAAAGTCGTTAAGGAGATCGCTAACCGCGATAGCGTCCTAACGACATCGCTAAAATAGGTAGCTACTAGCGATATAGAAACAATCCCGCTAGCGATCTCATTAGTATGCGACGCTAACGAGATCGCTAGCGGGATTGTGTAGTGTGGCAGTACCTTTAGACCATAAGGGGAGCACAATAGAATAGAATACAATAGAATAGGAATTAGACCAATAGAATTAGGCTAATTAGGAGGGGCTAAGAGAGAGCTGTTTTGGGAGCTTCCTGGAGTTAGTCAGTAGAGTGTGAGCCGGGGCAAGGACAGGACAGTCGTGTCCAGAAACGTATAAGCCAAGGAGCCCAGTCGTCCAGGGCCTTTGAGCTGACAGTCACACGTAGCGGAGGAATATCCGGGCAGCATAACAATGGTAGCACCTAACTTCGTGGGAACTACCCTTAACGTCCGAGGCCTACGCCTGGTAAAGAATGGAAGAGCCATCCTTCAACTTCACTATTGGAGAGGGAAGTGGGTGGGGAACTCCTGAAGTGGGTTAGTTTGTTCTCTCAGAAAGCTGCGACACCGGTGGATATTCTTGGAGAAAAAAGGGACAGTACAAGGAATGGACTGGTGATATTCTGCGAAGAATCTTGTGCTGTTTCTGTGACTAAACTGGACAAGCTGAGTTTTGTTGAGAATGAATCTGGACTCAGACTAATATTGCGTGCTGCTAAAAGGAAAGGATGCCCGGCCTTGTGAAGTGGACCTCGATTCACACGTGAGTGGACTGCAATGTGTTAATGTTACTGAGGGTCAGGGTATGCCAGAACTGCCACTGTTAGCCACGACTACTGCCCTGGCACCCGTTTCACCATCACCAAAAGAGAAGTATTAAAACAGACTAATTATATATATATATATATATATTTTATTTTATTTTTTTTCATAAAGCCAAACTTCGCGCATACAATATTAGGGCCCCGGGAGCTGCCCATGTCCGTGCCCCCCGCCATTATGGATACACAGATATCCAGCTCCCGCATTCTCCAGGGATTCAGCTTACTTATTAACGTGTACAGTGTTTGTGGAAGGTTTACAGCAGTGAGGCGAGATTATGACCCTGGACATCTCACCATTAAATACCAAGAAAAACAAGCCATGTGGAGGAAGAAGAGCTGAAATTATATTTTAACTCTTTGATGCTGCAGAGTGGAGCAAGGATATAACTTACCTGCAGCCATAGGACAGGGCCTGGGGGGACGACAAAAATGCCCCCTGCTAAACACAGCGAGACCCCAGTATTGGAAAGTGGGGTCTGTGGTACTGATTATCCATTGTGTCCCAGGAGATTTAAGTCATGTCCACAGCCCATATGTGTAAATCACACTAATGACTTTGGTGCAGGTCTCTAAACTCGAACCTCACTGATTCTCTTTAAAGCCAACTATGAAGGTGGCATTAAGGATCCAAACACATTAACTTGCCAAGGAATTCATGTGTTTCCAATGGAGAGAGGGGAATAAACCTCGGTCAGGCACCTCCCACCCCTGCAGATACATCTTCCCAACAAAACCCCTATATACACCTTTATACTTCTCTGTCCACCTCCTCCAGACTCCTCTAACCTCCTTCAGACTTCTCTGTCCTCCACCAGACTCCTGTGTCCTACTCCAGACACCTCTGTCCGCCTCCAGATGCCTCTGTTTTCATCCAGACTCCTATGTTGATACAATGGGTAGCGACTAATACAATCGTATTTAACAGGGAGAAATGCAACTTTCTACATCTGGGCAAGAAAAATTAAAATTACATCTACAGAATGAGAGGAATAGAACTAAGCAACAGCACGTGTGAAAAAGACTTGGGTATACTAATAGATCCCAAACTGCACATGAGTCAACAGTGTGATGCAGCAGCAAAAAAGGCAAATGCAATTCTGAATTGCATTAACAGAAGAATACTGTATACACATGAAGTAATTATCCCCCTCTATCTCCTTGGTCAGACCTCATCTGGAATACTGAGTCCAGTTCTGGGCACCACATTTTAAAAAAGACATTGAAAAAACTGGAGAAAGTTCAGAGAAGAGTGACCAGGATGGTGAGCGGACTGGAAAGTATGGCCCACGACGAACGGTTAAAGGATCTGGGAATGTTTAGCTTTTAAAAAAGAAGACTGTGAGGAGACTTAATAGCTGTCTACAAATATCTGAAGGGAGGTCACAGTGTAGAGGGATCATCATTATTCTCATTTGCACATGGAAACACGAGAAACAAGAGAATGAAACTGAAAGGGAGAAGATACAGATTAGATATTAGAAAAAACTTTTTGACAGTGAGGGTGATCAATGAGTGGAACAGGCTGCCGCTAGAGGTGGTGAGTTCTCCTTCAATGGAAGTCTTCACACAGAGGCTGGACAGACATCTGTCTAAGACAGTTTAGTGAATCCTGCATTGAGCAGGGGTTTGGATACGGTGACCCTGAAGGTTCCTTTGAACTCTAACTTTCTATGACTCTTTGCTCTCCTTCAGACTCCCCTGTCCCACTTCTCCAGAATTCTATGTCCTGCTCCAGATTCCTCTGTTGTCCAGAATCTTCTGTCCTCCTACTCCAGACTCCACAGTCATCCTTCCTCCTACAGATTCTTCTGTCCTCCTCCAGACTCCTCTGTCCTCCTCCTCAGTCTCAACCAAAACTTTTTTGCCTCACTCCAGCCTCCTCTGTCCTTCTCCAGACATTTCTGACCTCCTCCAGACACCATTTCCCCACCAATCTCCTTTGTCCCATGTATCAGGGGCAGACTAAAAGTCACTGCACCCTCTGTAGTGAGCACCGAGCATACACCATCTCCAAGACAAGAAATTAAAGAATAAGGACGGTTATCATGGTTTTACTTACATGGAGGCACTTGCATAGTTGCACAACAACAATATTTTATCACATATATGAAAAATTCTCTGATGTTTCCACCTTTGCTGTGGTGCCACAGCTCACGTTGAAATTTGCTTCCACTGCCGGTGAAAGTCACAGAGGAAATTAAAGATGTTTCTGTGTAGCCCTGGTACACAATACCAGGAGGATGAGTGGAGAGGTAACGGTTAAGGGCTCTTGATGATATCACGTACACTTCGGACACACCCAGCAGGGGTGTGGAGGGGAGTGGTGAGCAGTCAGTCTCCTGTCTTCGGACAGATCGGTCTAGCCTGGACTTGGAGGGAGGAAGTAATCCAGCCTGAGCCTGTCAGCAGTTCAGAGAAAGTGGAGGCTAGTACAGGTGAGCTAGTTCACCTCAGCCTAGTCAGAGCTGTGCCCCACTAGAAGACGGACTGAGACATCTATTGAGAGTGTGAGCAAGTCGAAGGGCATAGTGGAAGAGAACAGAAAAGTGCCATAGGTATAGGATACCTGCACATTGTTACCGGTCACTGGGGACCGAAGGATCACTATAGCTTCACGCATAGTGGTAGGAAAACCAGAGGCTTATCGGACCTTAGGTCGCGGAAAGCACCCCCTGAAGAGTCAGTACGTAACTGGGGTCAGGGAGAGTGAGAACCTTGAGTCAGTGCACGACAGGAATTGGAACTCAGCTCTCTCATAGGAAGGCTCCAACCACAAAACTGACCGGGCAGTACAGCTTTGAAATAGCTGGAGTTTCAGGAGTGAACTACGCTTTACGCTGGTTGGACTCATCATCATTGGAAAGCAAAGGAGGCCCCTAACTTGCTTAGCCGTTGCCTCAAAGCTCATCCTCCATCAACCCCATCAGCCTCCCTGGGACCTGCCTTACCATCTTACAAGTAAAAGGTATGGAAAGACGCTGACCGTGTGAGACTGAGTTATTTATTTGCATGCCTGCACAACCCTGCTTTAACTACCGACCTGAGGGAAGAGTCCCACCTGTAGGGGACCCGACATCTAGCTGCCTCACCATCCCCTCAGAGATCTACAGCAGCGCTGGTACAAATTACCAGAGACTACAGGTGGCGTCACGAACTGTATATAAATCTATCCCCTGTAAATATTCCCCCCAACATACGCCAGACCGCCAGGGCCACAGACCGAGCCACCGCTACCTGTGACAACCCCATAGACTTCCATGGGCTCGGCTCTGAGTACCCCATTGCCCTGGTAACCCACAATTGTGGTGGCGGGTCGACACATTTCCACTACACATCTGCAAGCTGCTATTAGTAACATGGTCCTGGCACACTGCGCAGGATCTCTGCTCTGACACAGAAGGAAGGGAAAAACCCCCCTAAATAACTTCTGTGGCTCACAATCTCTGCCCATCTCTGTGGCCCCTAATCTCCTCATTAGCATAACTCAGGCGCCACACACAGAATGAAGGGCTGGAAAGGAACAAGTAAAACATAGACAAGTGCACTGAACATAAGTCCATGTGACGACTAGAAGCACAAATCTCCTCATCTTTCCCCGGCAAATATAACCATACAGTACAAAATAATAGTGCAAAATCATTGGGGCAACAAGCACAACATAATAGCATCTGCCTCACTGCAAGAGGGTGGGCAGAGTCCGCTTCAACCTTCCAGAATCCTTTGTCCTCATCAAGACATCTGTCACTCAGACACCTCTGTCCCGCTCTAAATGCTTCTGTCCCCTCTGGAAATCTTTGTCTCCTCCAGACACCTCTGTCCACTCCAGACATCTACGTATCCTCCAGACAGCTCCTCTGCTGCTTAAAACATCTCAGTCCACTACAGACCGCTCTGTCTCCTCCAGACTCTTCTGACGTCCCACCTACACTTCTGATTGCCACCAGACTCCTCTATCTCCTCCAATCTTCTCTGTCCCACTCTAGACTACTCTTCCACTACAGACACCTCTGACCCCTTCATATTCCTCTGTCTCTTCCAGACTCTCCTGCCACCCGTCAGACACCTCTGTCCTGTTGACACGCCTCTGTACCTTCCAGAATCCTCTGTCCTTTCTAGACTTATCTGTCCTTCCTAGACTCCTCTGTCCTGTCGACACACCTCTGTCATTTGTAGACTTCTCTGTCCTCTCCAGATTCCTCTGTCTTGTCTCTCCTTTGACTCCTGTCATTCTCCCTACTCCTCTGTCCTTTCTAGACTCCTCTGTCCTCTCCAGACTCCTCTGTCCTTTCTAGACTTATCTGTCCTTCCTAGACTCCTCTGTCCTGTCGACACACCTGTCATTTGTAGACTTCTCTGTCCCCTCCAGACTCCTCTTTCTTGTCTATCCTTTGACTCCTGTCATTCTCCCTACTCCTCTGTCCTTTCTAAACTCCTCTGTCCCCTCCAGACTCCTCTGTCCCCTCCAGACTCCTGTCATCCTCCAGAATCCTCTGTCCTCTCTCTTAACTCCTCTGTCATTCTCCAGACTCCTTTGTCCTTTTTATACTTATCTGTCCTTCAGAATCCTGTCTTTTCTAAACTTCTGTCCCCTCCAGACTCCTCTGTTCTCTTCCAGAATCCTCTGTCCTCTCTCTTGACTCCTCTGTAATTCTCCAAACGACTCTTTTGTTGTGAATGGGTTTGAGATGAGTTCTGAGCAGAGGCTCCCTCTGGTGGTTACAAGCGGTGCTAGTGAAGATTGTGAGGACTGGGAATCAGGTGTTACTGACTGGTCTTATATAAGGGAGTCATTTTCCCATCAGGGTTGCCGGTGATCAATTGTTCTGGTCTTAATCCTTCATTCCTGTTTCCCTTGTAGCCTGCTGTGTCGTGTCTGCATCTCCTGCTAACAGATAAGACTTTGTCTTATTTTGTGTTTTTGCTATATTTTTGCATTTTGTCCTGCACTTCTTTGGGGGCCTTCAGGGTCCCCTCCGGGGGCTTCTGCCCTCTCAGTTTAGTTCAGCCACTGAGTTTTGTTCTTTTGCTTTTTCCAGTTTTTTCAGTGGCTGCTGTTTTGATTTTGTTACACCAGAGAACTAATTTAGGTGGTAGAGGTCGTGTGATCTCAGGTGATTTTGAAATTAGTAGAGTTGGTGCTTTTCAGGGTTTTCTGGGATTGCAGTAAGTACCCTTCCTATCCTTTTCTATTTAGATAGTTTGGGCCCCAGCGTTTGCTCATACTGTTTTCTGTCTGTGTCAGTATTTCATCTTGTCTAACCGCCATTACATGTTTGGGGGCTTTCTATTATCTTTGGGGTTCTGCTCCGGGGCAGATAGCTTTCCTATTTCTATCTTTAGGTGTAGTTAGTTTCTCAGGCTGTGACGAGGCGTCTAGGACCAACGTAGGAACGCTCCACGGCTGCCTCTAGTTGTGGTGGTTAGTCAGGGTACTGCAATCTCATAGATTCCAACTGCTCTGGTGTATTGCCTTTTTTACCTGCACTCCTCAGCTACCGAAACATAACAGTATCACCGGCCAAAAAATTGAAAATTGTATGGTACTCACAGAAGGGAAAAAATATTGTGAAAGAAAAAAGGTTGTCAGAGTTGTCAGAGTTTTCTGTTTGTTGCATTTTTTTTTTTCCTCTGTATCTCTGGGTGCTGGGGAGGATCTTTTCTCCCAATGGAGTTTGCACAGTTGTCTGGCCGTGTGGATCAGCTTGCCACTGAGGTTCGGAGTATTGCTATCTATCTTGCTGGGTTGCCTGTTGTGGAACCTAGGATTCCCATGCCAGATTTGTTTTTAGGGGATCGAGCTAAGTTTCAGAATTTCAAAAATAATTGTAAATTGTTTTTTGCCTTAAAATCTAAGTCCTCAGGAAATGCAGCGCAGCAGGTTCAAATTATCATCTCTCTCCTGCGCGGTGATCCTCAGGATTGGGCTTTTTCCCTGATACCTGGGGATCCTGTTTTGAGTGATGTTGATGCGTTTTTTCAGGCTTTGGGGTTATTGTACGATGAGCCTAATGTCACTGATCAAGCTGAAAAAGCCTTGTTGGCATTAAATCAGGGGCTTGATGATGCTGAGTTATACTGTCAGAGATTCCGTAGGTGGGCAGTCCTGACCAAGTGGAATGACGACGCTTTGGCGGCCCTTTTCCGGAAGGGTCTGTCAGATAATGTAAAGGATGTTATGGTGGGATTCCCTGTCCCCTCTGGTCTCAATGATTCTATGTCATTAGCGATTCAAATTTACAGACGTTTGCGTGAGCGGAGAAGTATGCGTGGAATGGTGTTGCCTTGTGAACCAGCTTCTGAACCCATGCAGTGTGATAGAGTGGTGTCTGGGGCACAGCGTCATGAGTTTCGAAAGCGCAATGGGTTATGTTTCTACTGTGGTGATGCCTCTCATGCTATTTCAGTCTGCCCTAAGCGGGGAAGACGTTTTGCACGCTCAGTTGTCTTGGGTAGTGTTCAGACTAAGTTTTTATTAACTGTCACTCTGATATGCTCTCTGTCCTCATTTTCTGCTCAGGCTTTCGTTGATTCTGGAGCAGCTATTAACCTGATGGATTATGATTTTGCTAAACGTTGTGGGTTTCCCTTGATACCCCTACAGAAGTCTATTCCCCTACTGGGGATCGATTCTACCCTTTGGCTGAGAATAAACCCCAGTTTTCTACTCAGGTGATACATAACACTCTTTCCTCTCAACACCCCTTCTTTCTCTTCAAATTGACTCTTCAGAGGGGAAGAGGACTAGAACTCTAGTGCCATCAATTGGAAGTAGCAATCCTAAAAGTCACTTTAATCCCCTTCTGACTCCTCTGTCCTCCTAGAATCCCAGACACATCTGTCCTGTCTTGACTCCTCTTTCCTCTCCAGAATCTTCATTCATTTCTAGAAAAATATTTAGACTTGAGAGTCCTCAGTGGTTGATACCTTTTAATGGCTAACTGAAAAGATGGTAACAAATTGCAAGCTTTCGAGACTACGCAGGTCTCTTCATCAGGCTGAACTAATACAAAATCTGAAGAATCACATATTTATACACAAGAGGACACAGGAATAATGCAATAGGTAGGACATGTGACGTGAAGCAGAACTGTCATTATGGCCGAGGGATGAACATAAATATGACTAGTTCATAGATAGAAAAATATTTAGACTTGAGAGTCCTCAGTGGTTGATACCTTTTAATGGCTAACTGAAAAGATGGTAACAAATTGCAAGCTTTCGAGACTACTCAGGTCTCTTCATCAGGCATAGACTAATACAACATCTGAATTTTCAGTTAGCCATTAAAAGGTATCAACCACTGAGGACTCTCAAGTCTAAATATTTTTCTATCTACTGGCTAACATGGTACGAAGATACACATCTTTCCTATAGTTCATAGATAAGGAGTGAAAGTTTTATTACCCTCTGATTGGGGTCTGGTATTGTGTTGTGATGACCCTAAAAGGTCAGGGAAGCAGATTCCTTAATTGTTGTAGAAAGTCATAAAACTCTGGGATATATTCATCCCAGCACTAAGAGTGTCAAAGGTCATCATAAGTTTATATTCCCAGACTTTTCATTCATTTCTAGACTTTTCTGGCATTCTGACACTCTCCAGACTCCTCTGTCCCCAAGAAAGTAATAAACTGGAAAATTCCTAAAGAATCCCCAGAGGAGCATTGGAAGGCGAATAAGCCTCCTTACCTCGACACACCAGAGCTGGTATGTCACTCTCCACAAGGAGTAACCTTACCCCCCAGACCCAGTCCAGAGCCTCTCATCTAGCCAAATCAGATCTCTCCTACTTTGCACTGACGAGGACCAACAGTCCGAAACACCGTGTCTGCAAATGGAGATACTGATTTGGCTTTTATCCTAAGTCATATTACAAGACTCGTTAAAGGGTTGATTGTGACTTGTAGGATCGCTACTTCCAATAGGTGGCGCTATAGAGTACAAGTCCTCTTTGTTTGAAGAGGCAATTTGCATATTAAAATTTCCCAGAGGAGCATTGCACGGCGAATAAGCCTCCTTACCTCGACACGCCAGAGCTGGTATGTCACTCTCCACAAGGAGAAACCTTACCCCTTAGACCCTAGTCCAGAGCCTCTCATCTAGCCAAATCAGATCTCTCCTACTTTACACTGACGAGAACCAACAGTCTGAAACACCGTGTCTGCAAATGGAGATTCTGATTTGGCTTTTATCCTAAGTCATATTACAAGACTCGTTAAAGGGTTGATTGTGACTTGTAGGATCGCTACTTCCAATAGGTGGCGCTATAGAGTACAAGTCCTCTTTGTTTGAAGAGGCAATTTGCATAAAGAATCCTGAGGCTTTCACTGCAGTCGATAAGATGTCCACGCTGGCTCTTCTGGAGTAACAGTCGTTCTTTGTAGCCGCATTCTGCATTATTTCTATCGTGAAGAACGACAAGTACAAACCACCCGGTACTATGTATTGATGTGTCGTCGTATAATCCATGAATGGAATCGTATAACTTTTATTATTACTGTTAGCTTTATAATGAAGCATAATTATAGACAGATGACAGATATTGATGATTCTATCTACCAGTGTATTGCAGATGTTTATCAGGCAATGAGCTCAGGATGCCGCCCTGTGACTTCATACCGGAGAAATATGAGGTGAGGTTCTTATCGAAAAGATATTATATTATTAGCAGGTCTGCATTGGGGTCATAAGATGTCTGGTTTGGTGTCTGCATTATTTAGGTCTGGTTTGGGGCCTGTATTATTTAGGAGTTCTGGTTTGGGGTCTGTATTTCTTTAGGTGGTCTGGTTTGAGTGTATGTATTAGTTTAGGGGGCCTGGTGTGGGGTCTATATTTATTTAGGGGTCTGATATCTGGTCTGTATTAGTTTAGGGGGTCCAGTGTGGTTTTTTTTATTTAAGATATCTGGTTTGGAGTCTGTGTTAGTGTAAGGTCTGATTTAAGGGATGAATTAATTTAGGGTCTGTATTGGTTTACAGCTTGGTTTGCAGTCTATATGAATTTATGAGGTTTGGGGTTGTTATTTAGAAGGTATGGTCTGGGGTCTGGATTTATTAAAGGATATGGTTCTGAGTTTGTTATTGTTAAGGGTTCTGATTTGGGGTCTGTATATGTTTAGGGTCTATATCTGTATTTGGGATCTACAGTCATGGCCAAAAGTTTTGAGAATGACACAAATATTATATTTTCACATGATCTGCTGCCTCTGGTTTTTATGTGTGTTTGACAGATGTTTTTATCACAGACAGAAATATAATTGCAAACATATGAGTAACAAAAGCTTATATTGACCGTTAGAATGAGTTAATGCAGCAAGTCAATATTTGCAGTGTTGACCCTTCTTCTTCAGGACAGTCAGGTATTCGTGAAACCTTTAAACTTCCTTGCCCTTACCAATAACCCACCACCGTTCACCACCCCAATTTATCCCCTTATTTGTCCTAAACGACGAATAATTGACACCAGTCCTATTTTTGGATAAATTGGCCACAGCAGCCTTTTATTAACAATTTAACAACCAATTAACATTTCAAACATTTTCCACAGAGGGGGTGGTCCTCGAAGCCCTCAAAATTTTATGACAATACCTTTCCAAAAACTGGTCCCCTGCGAAGTCGTGCCTCCAGCCGCTAGACACCAGCTCAAAGACATGAGATCAGACTCGCATTGCCAGTATCCGCCACAAATCCCAAATTCCAATCCAAATTCCAACACTCCTTGTGACCTGCATTACCGACCATTTAATCCACCTAAGGGGGAGTCCAGGAGCTGTTAAGATCCCCCCCCCTCCGAGCCACCATTTTTGTATTACCAACTTCGAGGACCTTACCCCCCCACGCCACCAACATAAATGTTCTAATACCCTTAAATATTTATGTCCTTCTGTGTCGACCCGCCACCACAATTGTGGGTTACCAGGGCAATGGGGTACTCAGAGCCGAGCCCATGGAAGTTTATGGGGTTTTTGTCACAGGTAGCTGTGGCTCGGTCTGTGGCCCGGGCGGTCTGGCGTATGTTGGGGATTATATTTACAGGGGATTGATTTATGTACAGTTCGTGACGCCACCTGTAGTATTCTGGTAATTAGTACCAGCGCTGCTGTAGATCTCTGAGGGGATGGTGAGGCAGCTAGATGTCGGGTCCCCTACAGGTGGGACTGGTCCCTCAAAGTCTATGGGATTTGTGAAGTCGGGTGCAGATAAAGAACACAGTCTCACACGGTCAGCGTCTTTCCATACCTTTACTTGTAAGATGTTCAAGCAGGTCCCAGGGAGGCTGATCCAAGGAGGATGTATTTCGAGATAGCAGCTGGGCAAGTTAGGGGCCTCCTTTACTTCCAATATGACGAGTCCAACTAGCATGAAGCGTAGTTCCCTCCAATAAATCTGGTTCTTCTACCACCATGCATGAAGCTATGGTGATGCTTCGGTCCCAGTAACCGGTTAACAGTGCAGGACTTCCAATCCTAAAGCACTAATCCTATAAATCCACTTGCCTTTCGCCTTGCCCGTGCTGGTAGCATAAGCATCCCTCACTTCACAGATATATATATCAGTCAGTTCCTTCTTAGTTCCTTCCAGAGCTTGCTAGCAGAATACCAGTAATACTTTTAGGCAGGAGCACGTCTCTGAACCTCTACCGTCCTCTAGACAGGCGTCTGAATTATCTGCAGCTCACTCCTCTCTCCTGCACAGACTTCTCGCTGACTGACTGTCTCCTCAGACAAACTGATCTGACTGAAGACAGGACACTCTCTGACTGAACACTCCCTGCTGATGTCACAAGCTTATAAACCTGTGGGCGTGTCTAAGTGCATGTTGGAATGAATGTTCATTTAGCATTAAACTGCTATCTCTCCACACATCCTCCAGGGTACTGCGTGTGCCTTCACACACCAGGGCTACACATTCCCCCATGGTAAAAGACAGCACTCCCGGGCTGTGAAATACAAGAAGACAGAAAATTTTGTTTATGCATAACAACAAACATTAACTTCTTCCCATCCGGGAGGTACGAATATCTTGAACGTTGCATTAAACATAGAAAAATACACAAAGTATCAAATAGACATTTTTCATATTAACGGTACAACTACTTTCACTTTTATAAAAACTTATATACATCTTCTCAGCTGCGGTAAACCCTGTCTGGGTCCTACCGTTCTTCACATCTCTTTATTAATTTCTGTTACACTTTCCATCCCGGGGGCTGGAACAATGCGATGATCCCTAGATCTCATGACGAACAGATCATGTGCTGCGATCAGAGTCTGGGTCGCAACAGTCTTTGTATGAACCATCAGGGGCGCAACGGGTATCTCTTTCTCGTGAGACGCCGACTGCGTCTCAATTTGCGTTGCAGGGGGCGATTCAGCTGTAACCGCAGTTTGCGATGTAGATTGGGTCGCCGATTGCGATGCAGAGGTGTACGCAGGGGGCGATGCGGAATAGGACGCACAATGCTGGTGTGATGCAGAGCAGGAAGCAGGTGTGCGCAATGGCTCAATTGAGGACGCACTAACCTGCTGCTGTCGCTGCTCCATCTCTTCCCAGTCGCTCTCCATCATTGACGGCTGGGTCCCCGCCGGTGTCCCTACCAGGGATTGATCATCTGCTGCGGCCTCCTGGCCGGGCGGGCGTTCCGGAACTGGCGGTACCTCCTCAACCTCCTTTG
The DNA here is from genome assembly GCA_033576555.1 of Oophaga sylvatica. Classification (NCBI taxonomy): domain Eukaryota; kingdom Metazoa; phylum Chordata; class Amphibia; order Anura; family Dendrobatidae; genus Oophaga; species Oophaga sylvatica. Next base: position 987,679,590 of record JARQOD010000001.1, on the reverse strand, counting down.
CCTCCACCGCTCCATCGGTGGGATCAGGATCGGTACTTTTGGGGGCAGCCTCCGGTTTCTCTTCAGCCTTCCTCAGCAGGGAACTTGGGAATTCAGGAGACGGCATTATGCTTGTAGGAGAGAACACTGCGTCCCTCAGCAGCCGCTGTTTCAGGGCACGCCAGCGTCTCTCTATCTCCTTCATTCCTTTTCGGTGGAGACAGGACCTTCGTCGCAGGCGCTCTGATGTCAGAGCGTTCACTTCCTGTCGCAGGACCTGCCGATGAGTCAGAGCCGGGGGCGGAGCCAGGCAACAGCGCGCTTTTACAGGTACGCCCACCTTCTTCTCCAGCGCCTGAGGGCGCGAATATGGCGACAAAAATGGCGATTTTGGCGCCAAAAGTGCAAACAGTCCTTTTTTTTCACAAAAACAATTCCTTAGGCACACAGGGCTCGCAATTTCGCGAGTTTCGCATCCTGTTCGTGACGCCAAGTTTTTGTGTCGACCCGCCACCACAATTGTGGGTTACCAGGGCAATGGGGTACTCAGAGCCGAGCCCATGGAAGTTTATGGGGTTTTTGTCACAGGTAGCTGTGGCTCGGTCTGTGGCCCGGGCGGTCTGGCGTATGTTGGGGATATATTTACAGGGATTGATTTATGTACAGTTCGTGACGCCACCTGTAGTATTCTGGTAATTAGTACCAGCGCTGCTGTAGATCTCTGAGGGGATGGTGAGGCAGCTAGATGTCGGGTCCCCTACAGGTGGGACTGGTCCCTCAAAGTCTATGGGATTTGTGAAGTCGGGTGCAGATAAAGAACACAGTCTCACACGGTCAGCGTCTTTCCATACCTTTACTTGTAAGATGTTCAAGCAGGTCCCAGGGAGGCTGATCCAAGGAGGATGTATTTCGAGATAGCAGCTGGGCAAGTTAGGGGCCTCCTTTACTTCCAATATGACGAGTCCAACTAGCATGAAGCGTAGTTCCCTCCAATAAATCTGGTTCTTCTACCACCATGCATGAAGCTATGGTGATGCTTCGGTCCCAGTAACCGGTTAACAGTGCAGGACTTCCAATCCTAAAGCACTAATCCTATAAATCCACTTGCCTTTCGCCTTGCCCGTGCTGGTAGCATAAGCATCCCTCACTTCACAGATATATATATCAGTCAGTTCCTTCTTAGTTCCTTCCAGAGCTTGCTAGCAGAATACCAGTAATACTTTTAGGCAGGAGCACGTCTCTGAACCTCTACCGTCCTCTAGACAGGCGTCTGAATTATCTGCAGCTCACTCCTCTCTCCTGCACAGACTTCTCGCTGACTGACTGTCTCCTCAGACAAACTGAACTGACTGAAGACAGGACACTCTCTGACTGAACACTCCCTGCTGATGTCACAAGCTTATAAACCTGTGGGCGTGTCTAAGTGCATGTTGGAATGAATGTTCATTTAGCATTAAACTGCTATCTCTCCACACATCCTCCAGGGTACTGCGTGTGCCTTCACACACCAGGGCTACACACTTCCATACCTTTAAGCCCTTCTCAATGCCCTCCTGTATAGCCAGTCACCCCATATCCAGCCCAATTGCATTCAAGTGAACTCCGTCCTTTCTCCAAAATTCGCCTTCCCCTGACTCAAGATCCCAATGTCTCACCACAATCGCCCCATTCCTAACCATGAAACGGGAAACTGCTCTGTTCAACTTAATCCGAGCCCTGTTAATGCCCTGCACAGATCTCGCCCCTCGCCAGACTTTCCTCTGAATAATGTCCGACCAAACTATTAACAACTTTGGAAACAAAGCCATAGCCGCAACACATCAAATTTAATATCCCTAATTAATGCTCTACACGGGCGTTTACCCAAGTCATTCCCACCCAGGTGAATGACCAAGACCTCTGGTGCCCTATCCAATCGAACGAATTTATGAAACTCCGGCCAGAAACCGCTCCATGTCATTCCCGTTTACCAATTCAATGCAGCACAGATGTAGTTCTCGGGATGCCCAATTGGCGCCCATCGGGACGAACCGCAGCCCTAAGTGCCGCCCAGAAGACAAACGAATGCCCCATTATCCATGTCAGCAAAGGTCTTGATTCTGGAAATAAAACAAACATAAGAAAAACCGCAAAATCAAACAGAGGTTAGCCATTATCCCCTATCCCGGCTTATAACAAAGATGGACGCACATACGACCGGAATCTTGCCGATTCCCAACGTCCAATCCTCTTAACCACGTCCTCCCCCATGCCTCGTCTAGCAGCCTCCGTAGCTGCACCAATCCGAAAAGAATGCCCACTATAATTATTAGACACCATACCCCCTTTTCCCAGACACCGCTTAAAAATTGACATGAACTGAAAATGAGACAGAAATGACCCATCCTCGTGTCTTAAAAGTGGGTCAGTATTAAGACCCCCAAGTTCCATAATATTTTTAACGCATTGTACTGGGCATACCGGGGAACCGTCCACTTCAAATAAAACCACGGAGCAACCTTTCCCCTCAACATCTGTTTTTGATGACCGTATGAATAACGTTATCCTATCCTGAAAGACCTCAACATCCTTCCTTAAAAGACCCCCTTTTTTATACCTTGAAGGGCAAACCAATTCCCCTAGCCGAAAAGCCCCAAAAAATGCCAGTGAAAAAGCCGCCTTAAAAAGTGTTATTTCCCATTTTGAGGAACAGACTACTTTCGTTTCCCTTTCCAAAACTAAAAGCACATCATAAGACACTGGCCTTCTCCCATCCATAACCTTCCAACCTTTTTTCCACCCCTTTACCGTTTGTTGAACTAAGAATGACTTTGTCAAGTCCGGCCTACCCCTAAATTTAAATCCGAATGATATTCCCGACAAAAATTTATTAAGCTTCGGAACCGACCAACCCAATTCCCAATGATGCCCCAAAAACAACAATAATAAACTCTCGTCCCCCAACCCCCCATCCAAAGCTGACGCCCAATTGACCCACAACTCCCATGCTCTAGTGTAATGAGCCCATGTGCCTGGAGCCAAGACTTGGCTAATAAATTGCTTACTGCCCCATGGCAGGGACCATAAATCCTCTGGGCATACCCTCCGACAAGATTCCACTTGAGACGAAACTTCCCGTACTCGCTCCTGCTGTAAGCATAAAAGAACTTCCATGTTAGTTTCAACAATTGGCTTCCTCATTGATGCCGTAACCCATACATTTAAACTCAAACCCAGCCATACCAAACGTTGCAGTACACATAACACTAAACGATCTGGTGATGATAAAGAATTAATAGCCTTTACAGATCCCTCGAACTGACAGCCAAAACAAATCTTTTTATCCTTAACGTAATCGGGCCATAAAGAGAGTGACACAACGATCTGAAAAACTTCACGAAGCACCTGATTAACGCTAAGCCTTTTTCTTTCCAACACTGGGGCCAGCATTCCACCAACCACTGACCACGAAAAAACAGACCAAAACCATCCTCACCAACTACATCCATCAAAATTCCCATAGATTCCGCTGACACAACCGACGCAATCCAAAGTGACTTACCATTGTAAGTTTCCAAGAATAGTTCCCATGTTGTAAGATCCTCCTTCAAATCTCTCTTAAGCCTGATAAAATGATTAGGAGCTTTCACACATACTGTTGCTAAGGACAAACGCCGGCAAAAAGCTCTGCCCATCGGAATGATGCGGCAAGCAAAATTAAGTTTGCCCAGTAATGACTGTACTTCCTTCAAAGTCATCTTTTTAGAAACTAGGGCCCGGTGAACTTCCAATTTCAAATCCACCACTTTTTCCATGGGCAACCTGCATTCCATTGTCATTGAATCGATCTCAATGCCGAGAAAGCTCAAACAAGTGACCGGGCCCACCGTCTTATCCGCAGCCAATGGCACCCCAAAAGAACTGGCGACTTGCTCCATAGAATGCAACAGTACCAAGCAATCCACCGAATTGATGCTCCCACGAACAAAAAATCGTCTAAGTAATGGATACAAGCGCTTAATCCAGACACTTCTTTAACCGTCCACTCCAAAAAGTACTGAAAGTTTCAAAATAAGCGCACGATAATGAACAACCCATAGGCAGACAACGATCAATGAAAAAAACCCCATCCCAAAAACATCCCAACAAATGCATGCTATCCGGGTTAACAGGTAGCAAACGAAAAGCTGCTTCAATGTCTGTTTTAGCCAACAATGCACCTTTACCACAATCACGAACCAACGCCATCGCTGAATCAAACGATGTGTACAAAACTGAACAGACCTGGGGGTCAATACCATCGTTAACAGATGAACCCTTAGGAAAAGACAAGTGATGGATCAGCCTAAACTTGTTAGGCTCTTTTTTAGGAACAACCCCTAAAGGCGACACCCTTAAATTACTAATAGGGGAACAGCGAACGGACCTGCCATTCTGCCCAACGATACTTCTTTAGCCAGTTTTTCAGAGACAATTTGAGGGAATTCCCTAGCCGATTTCAAAGTCTTTGTAGACAACCTAACCGTAACATCTAAAAAAGGAATTTTAAACCCGTTCTTGAAACCATCACGTAATAAAATTGCCGCTTCTTTATTCGGATATCTATTTAGAAATTGCTCCATCTTTTCCAGACGGACCGGAGTCACTCCTTTTTCCAGTACCGTCAGACCCTTTTTAGGCTCCCTCCCCTAAAACATCTAGACAAGCCGTGATTGCCCCCACATGCTGAGCATTCATGTTTAAATTTGCATTTTGTCCCGAACTTGCAGACTCCATCATTGAATGCGAAGCACAGCCCTTTTTGCATCGCCACCGAGTGCCCCGACTGACTTTGACCCCCGGTGCCCCCCTGAAAGGACTGAAACCCCTGACTCGATCTACTTGGGGCCGTTAACTTCATCCACAAAGCAATGTCCTTATGATCCCATCTAACGCTAGGCCGAGCAGCTTTACGCTGACGGAACTGTTCATCGTATCTAAGCCAACCTTGACCTCCGTACACCCTATAAGCTTCCCCGATCGTATCCATATAGCAAAAAAGCGCCGAACAATTTTCCGGCGATTTTTCCCCAATAACGCACGCTAAAATTGCGAACGCCTGTAGCCAGTTATTGAATGTACGGGGAATTAGTCGATACCTCCTCCTATCCTCATCCTCCTTTTTTGTCTCGTCCCTTCTAACCCTGTCCAAATTAAAACGTTCTAGGGGGAGAAGAGAGAATATGTCAATATATTCGCCTTTCCATATTCTATCCTTTGTTTCCTGTTTTAAATGCATCCCCAAAGGCCCTTCGAAACATACGTATATTTCGCCTTTTGCCGAATCGTCTAAACGTGTTGTCTCTTCCACTCTGTCGCTACTTTGGCCCGTCTGCTCAATTAAATCATCACTGCAAGCAGCAGACGCTACTGCAGTCGATGTAGAACCCAAAACCCGCGTACCAGTTGTTCCATCCCTTTCCCTACCCCCGATCCCTATGTTGCCTAACCATGCCTGTAATGGCGAAGCCCCCCCCAGGACCCGCGCCATGTCCCACAATTTCCACAATTCATTCAAACCTTGTAATATGACACCCATACCAGCACTAGCGCCCCTCGCACCTACACCCCCACTCATACTTAACTCAGACACTAATGCTGGTTGTTCAGGAATTACCGCCCCCCCCCTCACCTGACTGCCTGGGCGCTGTGAACCCAGCAGCCGCGCGTCCAGAGTCCTGACGGTGATCCTCGTCCCCGACATTGATGACTTGCGACGATGAAGCTGTTGCCGTAGGTGCATGCAGCCGGACCATATTGCCCGCTACGTTGTCCGTCAATCTTGAATTGTTCTGTGAAATATGTGCAGCTGCACTTGCACTCATACCTGTGGCCTGATGAGTAATGTTAGGAGATACCTCTCCCCCCCAATGAGGACCAGGGTTTGGAGTGAGCCCCTGGCTTGCGGAACCCCCACCCCGCACTGACACTATATCTGCCGCTCCCTGACCCCCCCAGTCTGTCAATCCCAATGTCCCAGCGCTGACGCTAGAAAAAATGGCAGCAGCCGGTGATTGAACCAAGCTCAGAGGCCTGTACTCACCAGCTGCTCCGCGTCTCGAATCCTGTTGCGTTGTGCTGCTCATCTCTCCTGCTATCCGGCTGTCAAACGCTTGGTCCTGCGTTCCTCTCGCATCCACATTCAAATTTACCGCCACTGCCGCGACGCGTCGGCTGCGACCGGCGTGTAGGCCTCGATGCGACGTTGCTGGCACTGCTGGACCTCCGATACTCCTCTGCCGCCCCACGCTGAGCCCCCACCGGCATGTGGCTCGGACCCGCGATCTCCACCGTCGCCACCGATGGAGGAGGCCGACACCTCCTCCTGTTGTAGGTCCCGCCGCACACCAGGATTCCTCCCGGCTCTGGAGCGGGGCGCCCTCGGCCTATTGCCCGCGTTCCGAGCCGGAGGGTCCCCGGAGGGGCTCCTTACCCGGCGCCGGACCCGGGGGGTCACTTCAGGACTAAGGCGCTCAGGAGGTCTGGTCCTCCTAGGCCGGCGCCCCACCGCATCGAAGTTTTGAGCCCCCCCGTCATGAAGCAGGACATTAACGGATGCCTGCAACCAGTCGGGGCCCCTTTCGACCGCGGCTTCACGCAATTGCTGGATAATGGCATCAAAATCCATAGTCAGGTCAGTACACAAGCTTGTTATTAATAAGCTCGGGGCACCTAAAATGGTTGCCCCCAGTTGTTACCTCAGCCTGATATATCCCCCAAACTACTCCTCCTCCCCCCCTCCCGTGCCCCGAGCAGCCAATGAACTAACCCCAGTCATCCATATACAAATTAACCCCTTTAAGTCAATGACCCCATTAACTCCTGTGTTCCCTCAACCCCTGTCATGATGGCCTCCCTTTTTAACCCTACGGGTCTCAGTCCGGCCTTGCTGGACCTCTGCAATTCTCCCTGGCATGCTCTCAATCAACTTCTGGACCAAATCCTGACTGATAGCAGTCCATTCTTGCACAATCAATGCTTTCATTTTGTCTGAATTTTTATGTTTTTGTTTGTCCACCCGTCTCTTGATGATTGACCACAAGTTCTGAATGGGATTAAGATCTGGGGAGTTTCCAGGCCATGGGCCCAAAATCTCTATGTTTTGTTCCCTGAGCCATTTAGTTATCAACTTTGCTTTGTGGCAAGGTGCTCCATCATGCTGGAAAAGGCATTGTTGATCGCCAAACTGCTCTTGGAGGGTTGGGAGAAGTTGCTCTTGGAGGACATTCTGGTACCATTCTTTATTCATGGCTGTGTTTTTAGGCAAGACTGTGAGAGAGCCGATTCCCTTGGCTGAGAAGCAACCCCACACATGAATGGTTTCAGGATGCTTAACAGTTGGCATGAGACAAGACTGGTGGTAGCGCTCACCTTGTCTTCTCCGAATGAGGCGTTTTCCTGATGTCCCAAACAATCGAAAAGGGGATTCATCAGAGAAAATAACTTTACCCCAGTCCTCAGCAGTCCACTGCCTGTACCTTTTGCAGAATATCAGTCTGTCCATCATGTTTTTTCTGGAGAGAAGTGGCTTATATGCTGCCCTCCTTGAGACCAGTCCTTGCTCCAAGAGTCTCCGCCTCACAGTGCGTGCAGATGCACTCACACCTGCCTGCTGCCATTCCTGAGCAAGCTCTGCACTGCTGGTAGCCCGATCCCGCAGCTGAAACACTTTTAAGAGACGGTCTTGGTGCTTGCTGGTCTTTCTTGGGCGCCCTGGAGCCTTTTTGGCAACAATGGAACCTCTCTCCTTGAAGTTCTTGATGATGGATAGATTGTTGACTGAGGTGCAATCTTTCTAGCTGCGATACTCTTCCCTGTTAGGCCATTTTTGTGCATTGCAATGATGACTGCACGTGTTTCTTTAGAGATAACCATGGTTAACAGAAGAGAAATAATGATGCCAAGCACCAGCCTCCTTTTAAAGTGTCCAGTGGTGTCATTCTTACTTAATCATGACAGATTGATCTCCAGCCATGTCCTCATCAACACCCACACCTGTGTTAATGGAGCAATCACTGAAAAGAGGTTAGCTGGTCCTTTTAAGGCAGGGCTGCAATGATGTTGAAATGTGTTTTGGGGGATAAAGTTCATTTTTTTGCCAAATATTGACTTTACAAGTAATTGCTGTTAAGCTGATCACTCTTTATAACATTCTGGAGTATACGCAAATTGCCATTAGAAAAAGTGAAGCAGTAGACTTTGTAAAAATTAATATTTGTGTCATTCTCAAAACTTTTGGCCATGACTGTATATGAATTTATGAGGTTTGGTTTGGGGTTGTTATTTAGGAGGTATGGTCTGGGGCCTTGATTTATTAGAGGATATGGTTCTGGGTATGTTCTTGTTATGCGTTCTGATTTAGGGTCTGTATATGTTTAGGGTCTGCATCTATATTTGGGATCTATATGAATTTATGAGGTCTTGTCTGGGGTCTGGATTTATTAGTGGATATGGTTCTGGGTCTGTGTTTTTTAGGATGTCTAATTTGTGGTCTCTATTTAGGGGTTTGGTTTAGGTTCTGTTTTCAGGGGCTTCTGTTTTTCTGGGCCTGTATTACTTTAGGTGTCTGTTTTGGGTCTGTATTACTTTAGGGGTCCGTTCTGAGGTCTGTGCTTGTCTAGCCGAGGAGCCATATGCTATACTTGTGATTCAGACACCGTAGGTTGGGGGAACAGTCCTTTGAGTGGGTAGACACAGAACACAGAACTTGTGGATATGAAGATGTAGCGAGAATAATACACATTATCCATAATCACCGTATCGTGGCCTTCGCTCCACAGTCTCTTCCCTATGAACACGTGGCGGAGGTCCGCAAGAAAAATCTGTCTGCCTTGAACCTGATGTACTACAAGAAGCCCCTCCTGTTGCACCAAGGACACATGCAGTGGTTGTTCGATCACGAGGGACGGCGCTACCTCGATCTCTTTGGAGGAATTGTCACTGTCAGTGTTGGACACTGTCACCCGTACGTATCCTGTAACTTGCCCTTATACATATTCCGGTGGTGTTTATAGCGCCACCTATCACAGAGTTTGCATCAAGTGCTCAGTTTCTCCACAGCTCCCCCACAGGGGAAATGAAGCATTACATGGAGCTCAGTGTAATCAATAAGCTGCCATGTTAGGTCCACTGGAATAAAAGATGCACTTTGTAACTGCTCACCCTTCTATTAAAGGGGATGAACCATGAGCAGCATTTATCATGCGTCTACGGGATATTTAGGAACAGAGGTAACATGTGAATGGAGCGGTAATGCACATACAGGACCACCGCGCTTCTCACGGTCTACGCTGTCAGTGATCAGGCATGCGCCCGACCGCTCCCACAGATACATAGAAGTGAATGGAGTTATTGGAGACCAACTTTCTACTGATGCAAAATCCGGCACCATACCGTGGCCCCCTCATGTATGTCGCTTTGTATTTGTCTCCATGCAGGAAGGTGACAGACGCAGCGAAGAAGCAGCTCGATCGTCTCTGGCACACGACCAACATCTATTACCATTCTCCACTCTATGAATATGCAGAGAAGCTGACGAGCCGGCTGCCCGGGAAGCTGAAGGTACCACGGCCACAGGCAACGTGCACTACAAAGGTCATAGACAACATGGATGGATGGTGGATGATGGATGGATGATTGATAGATTGCTGGATGGATGGTGGATGATTAATAGGTGGATGATGGATGGATTGCGGATGGATGAATGATGGTGGATGGTGAATGGGTGGATGATGGATGGAGAATGGATGGATGATTGATGGATGATGGATAGGTAGGTGGATGAATGATGAACAGATAGATGTATGATGGATAGGTAGATGGACGATGGATGGAGGGATTGATGGATAATGGATGGCTGATGGATGAATGGATGATGGATGGATGATTGATGGATGGAGGGATTGATGGATAATAGATGATTGATGGATGGATGATGGATCATGGATGTAAGATGAATGGATATTATCATAAGATACGTTTTTCTCATTCCAGGCTCTCTATCTCACCAACAGTGGGTCAGAGGCGAATGACCTCGCATTGCATATGGCAAGATTGCACACCGGCCACTATGATATCATCAGTTTAAGGTAAGTTATAGACCTTCCCCCCCGGAGCTGCGCTCTCTGGAGTTACAGAGGTGTGGGACCCCCAGTGATCAGACAATAATGGCCGATCCCAGACAACCCCCTTAATACTTACAGTAGGGATGGTGTGATTTCCATGCAGTGACCCTGTAATGACCGTGTACCTGGCTATGTATCATGTCTTTTCATTCCACAGGAGCGGATACCACGGCTCCAGTCCTTATACCCTGGGTGTGACATCTGTTTCTGCCTATAAACCTGACGTGGCCCATGGTTTTGGGTGTCATACGGTAAAGTTAATTTTCCTTCTCAGCTCAGATTTCACACCCATAGCCAGTAAAGCCGATCTTTATATTGCACTCTGCCGGATGGAGACCTTAAATATATATACACATATTTGCCAAGATTTTGGACCAATCCCTTCCACTCAGGAGTCAAAATGCCCAAACAGGGTCCCATGAAAGTAAAAATTACCAAAATAAATAGTCCCTCCATCATTGGGTCCATGAAGTTCATGAGACTAGGCTACGGATAGGGGATCACTTTCAATTCTGGAAATAAGTGAATAGTACTGACTTGCAATACCAGACACAGCCACTATTAACTGTATGGCGCTGTATCAGGAGATCACAGCACTTGAGCTCTGTCAATCAGTTGATCGCAGGCTCGAGATGGATCCCCACTAATATATCATGAATTTTCACCTCTTGCCTCTGTTGCCAATTTTCAATTTTTCATTTTTTCTTCTCCCACTTCCATCAGCCATAACTTTTTGTGCCTCCACATCGCCATTGAAAAAATGACATATAAAATTGCTTTTACTGCATCTTAATCCATTACCATACAATAAAACTAACCTTTATATAAATAAAGTTACCAAAAAGTCCCCAAAAATTGTTCAAAGGAAATCTCCAGCTTGTCCCATGGATATAGATAAAAAATGTCTATTTTTGAACAACCGCTTTAAAAACAATAAATCACTAGGTTGAAAATTAACCAGTTTTCACTCTTATTTTATTCCCGCCGCTCCCCTGAGTTTTCCGCTTTTAGTATTTCTTAAAGCCGTCACATGGTTCCAGAGATATGTGTCTTTTTATTTAGTGCTAATATTTTACTTTACTAAGGGGGCGTGGCTCATAGGGTAATTATGCAGAGGCCTAAGTACACGCCCCCGAGGATCCTGTGAGCAATGTCCTCTTGTAAAAAAGAGATTCAAACAAGAAAGGCCATATCTCTGGAACCGTATGGTGGATTTAGTAAACACAAACATCAGAATACTCAGGGGAACGGTGGGAATAAAATGAGAGCAAAACTGGTCACTTTTGACCAGGTGGCAGGACCTCTTAAAGAACATGAGCAAAGTACGACAATAGTACAGAAGACACAGAAGGTAAACAAAATGCTTGGTGAAGTTAAAGGGGTTTTCTACTACTAGCACAACCCCTTCTCATACTCCATGCTTGGCCACGACTAAAAAAAAAATGCCTATACTCACCTACCATGCCAGCACCATTTCTGCGGTGTCAGCACTCACGGTCCCGGGACTCTCGTGTGGTTGTATGACGTGGTGCCCAGCACCCAATCAGCGCTGGCGTTGTGTCGACCCGCCACCACAATTGTGGGTTACCAGGGCAATGGGGTACTCAGAGCCGAGCCCGTAGAAGTCTATGGGGATTGTCACAGGTAGCTGTGGCTCGGTCTGTGGCCCGGGCGGTCTGGCGTATGTTGGGGATATATTTACAGGGGATTGATTTATGTACAGTTCGTGACGCCACCTGTAGTGTTTGGTAATATGTACCAGCGCTGCTGTAGATCTCTGAGGGGATGGTGATGCAGCTAGATGTCGGGTCCCCTACAGGTGGGACTCTTCCCTCAGGTCGGTAGTTAGGTAGGGGTTGTGCAGGCATGCAATAATAACTCAGTCTCACACAGTCAACGTCTTTCCATACCTTTACTTGCAAGATGATAAGGCAGGTCCCAGGGAGGCTGATGGGGTTGATGGAGGATGAGCTTTGAGGCAACAGCTAAGCAAGTTAGGGGCCTCCTTTACTTTCCAATGAAGCTGAGTACGACCAGCCTGAAGCGTAGTCCTCTCTATGATTCCAGCTAATCTTTAGCTGTCCTGCCCAGTCAAATTTGTGTTAGAAGCCTTCCTGCGAGGGAGCTGAATCCTTTTCTTGTCGTGCACTAACTCAAAGTCTTCACTTCCCCTGACTCCAGCTACGTTCTGACTATAAGGGGCTTGTCTGCCGCGACCTAGGGTCCGGTAGATTCCTGGTTTTCTCTTCACTATGCTGTACAATAGTGATCCTTCGGTCCCCAGTAACCGGTTGCAACGTGCAGGACTTTTCCAAGTCAAAAGCACTTTTCCAATTATCTTCCTTCCACTTTGCCCTTCGCCTTGCTTGTCTCTTAATAGATAGTTCAGTCTTTCTTCCAGTGGGGCACAGCTCTGACTAGACTAAGGTGTATACAGACACCTACACCAGACTCCACTTTCTGAACTGATGATAGACTTAAACTGGACACGTCTACTCTGTCCAAGGACAGGAAACTGACTTCTCTCCCTGAAGTCCGGACACTGACTGACTAGAAATCACTCCCTTCCACACCCCTGCTGGGTGTGTCAGAAGTGTACATGATGTCATGAAGAGACCTTAACTGTTACCTCTCCACTCATCCTCCTGGTATTGTGTACCAGGGCTACACATTCCCCCATGGTAAACGACAGCACTCCCGGGCTGTAAAATATAAAGAGACATTTTTGTTCATACAATAAACATTGAAACAATAACATCTTCCCATCCGGGAGGTGAGAACACCTTGAACGTTACGAACAATAACATTTTACATATAGAAATACAAAAGTATTAAATAGCATTTAATAAATATACAAGATACTTGTGAAGGACCCGCACCAAACCTTCAACGTGGGTCCTGGGTGGGCTGCAGGACATCCAAATGCAGACCTCACTCAGTGCCACACCACACGGGTTTTTGGTTCAGAGGTGAGTCAAGGTTTCATGTGAAACCATTAAGAAGGCACTTTAGTGCAACTATTTACAGGATACAGTTTTTGGGCTGGCTCAGTCCTCAGCCTCTGAGTCCATTGTTAAACGAAGACATAATAGAGAAAAAACACATTTATATATATAGACTTTTACAATGTTCACATAAAACTCGTTATAACTACTGCTGATATCTAATGGGTAATTTCCCTTTTGTGATTCTCTCTGATCTACGTGGTGTAGTTTCAGGTATATCAAGTTGCGATTTTGTCTGCACTGCGTAACGGCAAACTATAGAACTGCCTTAATCTTTCTATGGATCTGGCAAGCGTACTGATGGCTGGGCGGTGTGAGTCAGCTTCACCAGGGGATCCCATAGTATGGGGCGCTGCTTCAGATGATCCATCTTGAGGTTCTACAGGTTGAGGTGTTGCTGGAATGGGTAACTCCTGAGCGGGCTCAACTGGCACCACAGGCACAACTGGAGGTAAAAACTTCCTCTTGTGGCTGATAAAACTGCAACACTGGAATTATCACAGCATCTCCCAGTCGGGGCCAATCCGCAGGAAAGTCTCCCAGATCTGTGTGTAGGACCTCTTCCTTTCTTTCTCTTTGATTGAAGACAGGGTTCTTTTCACAACTCTTTAAGTGTTCTGGACACAACTTCAAATGATCTCTGGACACAGTGGTTGTTGTTCTTCCTCCGTCTTTAACTGACGACACAAACTTTTCTGTTGTCGTATTTAGAATCTTGTATGACGTAGGGTTCTTGCTCCCACTGATTATCCAGTTTGTGCATCTTTCTTTTTCTTTTTAATACTACCTCTCCAGGCATCAGAGGCTTGGCAGGAGCATTTCTGTTGTAAACATCTTCCTGTTTCTCCCGTGCCTTATTGAGACTTTCCTCTACACAGATTTGTACTCTTCTGTATTGCTCTTGCCGATTGACGTCCCAGTTCTCCACGGCATCGTCTGCCTCCGGTTCTACCACTCCAAGTTCTAAATCCATTGGTAGTTTTCCGGGCCTTGCTCTCATAAGATAGGCTGGAGTGCAGTTAGTTGAGCTTACAGGTATATGGTTGTACAAATCAACCAAATCAGGTAGTAAATCCGGCCATCGATTCCTGTCTTCCAACGGTATGGATCTCAACAAGTCAAGGACAATATGGTTCATCTTTTCACAAAGACCGTTGGTTTGAGGGTGATATGGTGTTGTTCTTATTTTCTTGCACCCGTACATATGACAGAATTCCTTGAATAAATCGGCTTCAAAAGCAGGTCCCTGATCGGTTAAGACTTGCTCGGGATACCCATGCGGTCTGCAGAAGCTTGCTTGAAAGGTCTTCGCGGGCGCCGTCACTGCGGTCTGGTCTTTCACTGGAACGACTACCAGAAATCTGGAGTAATGGTCCACCATGGTCAAGGCGTATGAGTATCCAGATCTACTCGGCGACAGTTTGACGTGGTCCAGGGCCACAATCTCCAGGGGACGAGTCGTCCGGATAGGTTGCAGGGGGGCCTTTTGACTACCGTAGTCCTTTCTTCTGAGACCACAGGGTCCACAGTTCCGACACCACCTCTCGACGGAGCTGCGCATCCCTACCCAGTAGAACCGGCATCTCAACAGGGTCTCCAGCTTCCTCCAGCCAAAGTGTCCTGCTTGATCGTGGTACGCTTCCAACACCATTGGGACGTCTGCCTTGGGGACCACGATTTGCCAGACCATTTCATGGGTTCTGGGGTTGAACGTATCTTCTGCACAACTTCTCACGGTATAGGAACAACCTGCTTTTCTCGTTCCACAGGAGCTTGGCTGACATAGGTGCATCCTTTTCCAGAGAGGAGCCTTCCTGTCTTAACAACTCCTTGATGCGGCTGACCACTGGATCACTGTCCTGAGTCTCTTTCCAGCTGTGATGGGGTAAAGGATTTAATGTTGCACCATTCTGCTTTCTGTGGACTCGATGCTCGTGGACTAACCCCATTTCGATGGAACGCGGGTAGCTCAATTTCTTCCAGGTCGTCCGATTCTTCTTCCGTGTCAGAGTCATGCGGCCTTCGGGACAACGCATCAGCATTAGCATTCTTTCGACCTGCCCGGTACTTGATAGTAAACTGGTAATTGGACAACCGAGCCATCCATCGCTGCTCCATGGCGCCCAGCTTGGCGGTTTCCAGGTGCGTTAACGGGTTGTTGTCTGTAAACGCAGTGAAACTTATTGGAGGCCAGATAGTGCTTAAATCTTTCAGTAATGGCCCAGACCAGCGCCAGAAACTCTAGCTTGAAGCTGCTATAATTTTCCGGATTCCTTTCAGTTGGCCTGAGTTTTCTGCTAGCATAAGCGATGACTTTTTCTTGTCCATTCTGCTTCTGACTGAGAACGGCTCCAACCCTTCATTACTGGCGTCGGTGTACAACAGGAACGTTGGCTGTAATCAGGATAGGTTAAGATCTCATCACCTGTCAGGATCTCTTTCATCTTTTGGAATGCTTCAGCCTGTTCTTTACCCCAATTAAAGGGAGGGTTTCTGCTCTTTAAGGATTGTCCTACCAGGAGGTCCTGTAAAAGGAGCTGCCTTCTTCGTGTAATCTTTCACGAATCTCCTATAGTAACCGTTAGTCCCAGGAACTGTCGCACTTCCTTAAGGTTCTTCGGCTCCGGCCACTTCTGGATGGCAGTGACTTTCTCTGGGTCCGGCGCTACTCCTTCCGAACTGACGATGTGCCCCAAGTATTGTACCTTCTGCTTGAGTAGATGGCATTTTGAGGGTTTCAACTTCATCCCGTACCTGGACAGGGACTCAAACACTTCTGCCAGGTGCTTCAGATGGTCCTCATATGTCTTGGAATACACGATAACGTCGTCTAGGTATAGCAGCACGGTTTCAAAATTGAGATGTCCAGACAGTTTTCCATCACTCTCTGAAATGTTCCTGGGGCACTACTGAGCCCAAACGGCATTCTGTCGAACTCACAGAGCCCCATTGGGGTGGTGAAAGCCGTTTTCTCACGATCCTCCTCAGCCACAGCCACTTGCCAGTAACCACTAGTCAGATCAAGGGTAGAAAAGTAGTTAGCCGTTTTCAGAGCAGCTAATGATTCCTCTATGCGCGGTAACGGGTATGCATCCTTGTGTGTTATGCGGTTCACCTGCCTGTAATCCACACACATTCTCATACTAACCATCTTTCTTTTTAACCAGAACTAGAGGGGCTGCCCAGGGACTACAACTATCCTTATCACCCCAGCTTTTTTCATATCATTTAACATTTCTTTAGCCTTCTGATAATGAGCTGGAGGTATGGGCTATACCGCTCTTTGATGGGAGG
>JARQOD010000001.1:987569709-987663070 GCA_033576555.1 Oophaga sylvatica | reverse complement strand
TTTTTTATTTTATCAGAGACAAGCTAGGGGTATGACAAAGAGTTGTCCAAGTAGCAGACAACTTCTTTCAGCACATCTTCACCTGGCACTGCGGAGTTACTGGTGACTGGCACTTGGGTGGTAAATGTGGCATGAATCACTAGAGGGGAATGTTTTTTCCTTTTGCATAATTTCTGTATTGTCTCCTTTGTAGACGATGTGTCCTGATGTTTTTCGAGGCATTTGGGGAGGAAGTCACTGCAGAGATTCTCCAGTTCAGACCACACGGACCTGCTCCTGTTCTCCAGGTAGGAACCATGTCCTGACAAGATGATGTGAAATAAAGAACCACAGCCCTCACCATTACCCAGACCAAAGAGGCGGAGGAGCCGGTTGTCAATACATTGTATAGGCAGCTCATTGATTTTAATGACCACCATGTAATACCTCATTTTTTTCAGTGGTGGCGCTGTGTGGACCTTGAACACTTGTGGCCAGGTCACAGATGATTGCTGCCGGTACTTTCTGATCGACTGATTTTTAATGGGCTCCTCTACCAAAAAGGGACTATCCAAATAAGACAGACCCTTTAAGGAACTTCTGATATGTTGTCCTTGGCGGAACCAATGTTTTGTCACTTTCATTAACCCCTTCCCACCACGGCCAATATCAATTTTTGCCAGTTTTATTTTTTCTTTCTCCTTTCAAAAGGTTAATACATTTTCATAGATTTTTTTTTTTGTATTTTGTATTTCATGGATTTTTTAGTATTTCGAATATTTATAACCTTTTTCATTATTTACTTTATTTTAATTCTCACAGTAGACTTGAACCTGTGACCGTATTTTTGTATGAAGCTTCAGGCTATGGGTATCCAAATCAGTGTGCTAGGGAATTCCCGTCACTTAAAAAGGACCTACAAGAAAAAAGGGTAGCACACTGCAGCACTATAGCTTGCAAACACGAAATATGAAAAATGAATTGCATCACTGCCTTAGAAATATGAAAAATTGAGAAGTCTTAGCGCATAAGATGGCCAAATTATGTGAGCCTGATAGCCACGTCAAGGCTCTTCTCGTATATCAGGTCCTAACTAATGCCTATCCTCGCTTAGAAAAGTCTGTCTGCATGGGAACATGTGAATCCTCTCTAAGACTAAAATCTACATCTCTGTGGAGGGGTAATGAACCTGGTGTAATTAAAAAGCCTGTGACCACCAGGTGGAGTGCTCAGGTAGAAGGTAAATGAATACATATCAAAAAACTGACCGGCACATCCAAACATAGATCCAGTGTGAACAGGTGCTAAACCCAGAGTCACCAACTCACGCACATAATTTGGCCATCTTATGCGCTAAGACTTCTCAATTTTTCATATTTCTAAGGCAGTGATGCAATTCATTTTTCATATTTCGTGTTTGCAAGCTATAGCGCTGCAGTGTGCTACCTTTTTTTCTTGTATGTGCGTGAGTTGGTGACTCTGGGTTTAGCACCTGTTCACACTGGATCTATGTTTGGATGTGCCGGTCAGTTTTTTGATACTTAAAAAGGACCTGTCACCCGCTCAAAAGTTGCCCCTTTTGCTTTTTTTTCCCTTCTCCTTTCCTGAGTATTTCATTTTTTTTTTTAAATCCACCATAAGGTTCCACAGATATGGTAAATCTTATTTTTTGCTAATTTTTATGGTATTTCCAAGGGGGCGGTACTTACACAGCAATTATGCAGAGCAGCCTAAAGACACGCCCCAGAGGATCCCCAGAGTTTGGAGCTTCTCAGGAAACGCCATACACGTGGTGTGGACTCGACATGTTTGACAGATGTCATGAAGTGGTTAATGTGAAGGGTTAAGTGAAGCCTATGAGGGTTAAAAAGCCACAAGACTCAAAATAAAGCTCCGCAGTCCACAAAACCCCCTACGCGACAACATATTCTGACATCACAATGGAATAAGTGCGTAAAATATGTATGAAAAAGTTTACAAAACTTATCTAAACTTCTGGAAAAGTGCACAAAACTTGTGGAAAATTACACGACAATGTGGACACTAGGTGGCGATGTTCTACTGATCAATGTGACGCCGTCTCTGCCCTACAGGCTCTTGTGAAGCTAAAGACAGATATATCGAACAGTTAAAGGACACTCTGGAAACCAGCAGCGCCTGCAGGATAGCCGCATTTATAGCCGAGCCCATCATGGTAAGAAATGCCACAAATATAAAGGTGGTGGAGATAGAAAATGTTAGAAATGCGCAGTCCCATATACTGGGGCGTGTACAATTAAAAGTTTTTATCTAGTATTAGAAAAAACATGGCTGCTTTCTTCCAGAAACAGCGCCACCCTGTCCAGAGGTTGTGTCTGTATTGCAGCTCATGAGGCTCCATTGAATGAATCGGACTGAGTTTCGATATAAGACTCAATATTCAGACAGGAAGTAATCAGCCATTTTTTTTCTAGTCCCACATGACCTCTTTATGTGGACACGTTCCTGGCGATTTTGTTTTACTCAAATGCTTGAATTTGAGACTAAAAATCATTTTTGCAGTTTAATTTCATGTAAAATGTTGCACCTTTTGACTTTTACAATCTCTTTGCTTCCCTGAACATTGCAGGCTGCAGAATGAGTTAACGGAGGATCCGTCAGTGAGCTTGTCTTGACGGGAGTTTGTAAGTCTTCTATCTGTCAACTTTGATGTGGTCTGTGATCACAAATCATTCTGAGAAACAGATTCTGTATCCAGCAGCAAAAGTTGAGTCAAACTTTAATGGCTTTGTGGTGGATACAGAATGAGTTAACTGAGAATCCGACAGTGAGCTTGTTCTGATGGGAATTTGTAACGCTTATCTGGCTGTTTCTGAGCTTCTTCCAGCTGATTCATGACCGTAGATCACATCAAAGTTGAGTAGAACTTTGGTGTGTTCATAAAACAACTGAGAAGAACTCAGAATCTGACAGTGAGCTTGTAACTTTTTCTCTATCTCTTTCTGAGATAACTCATTCTGCATCTGTCACAAAGACATCAAAGATCAGCTCAACTTTCATGCGGTCTGCGGTAGATACAGAATCTGTCTTTTTTTCTATCTCTCCTCGGCTGATTTATCACCGTAGACCACATCAAAGTTGACCTGAATTTTGATGTCATCATAAATCAACTGAGAGGAGCTATAAAAAAACACAGATATAAGAGTTAAAAACTCCAGTCAAATCAAGCTCACTGACAGATTCCCAGTTCACTCATTCTGCAGCCTACAATGTGCAGGGAAGCAAAGAGCCAGCATTAGCATTATTTTTCATTAAATCTACAGTTGGAGATGACAACTCAAGAAGCAGAAAGAAAAGACATTCACGTAGTCATTTCAAACTAAACGTTTTTAATTTTTATTTCATAAATCAAAAATATACAAGAAAAAAAAACTTTGCAATATATCTTATGAGAGAAATCTGTCTCCTCCTGCACTGATCTTTCATTCTCAAGAGTCTCGATTCATGAGTAGAAATCCATTTTCAGCGAATATAGATTTTCCCATTACTGAGATAGGAGGTAACAGTTGGTGCTTATAAAAATCTATGGAGAGGGAGGAGCTAGGACACAGATTCTGCTGCAAGTTCTCCTGAAGCATGTTACATTTTTTACACCATAGATTTAAAGTGTAACTGTCGTTTCAGAACTTGCAGTAGAATGTCCGTGACTGATTCTAGCTCCTCCCCCTCTCCATAGAATCTGATGAGCACCAACTGCATCTCCTATCACAGTAGTAGGAAAGTCTTCATTCACTGAAGAAAACTTGTGAATTGACAATTTTGAGAATCAATCGGTTCAGAAGGAGAAAAAAAGGATTCCTCTAATAAGATACGGGGTGAAGATGTCATGGTGTTTCTGTTTCTTGCAGTATTATTATTTCCTTTTCTTCCAGGGGGTCGGAGGAGTCGTTCAGTATCCCAAAGGATTTTTAAAAGAGGCCTATGAGCTTGTCCGAGAACGAGGAGGGCTATGTATAGCGGATGAGGCAAGTCTCTATTTGTAGAGATCAGCTCTGTACGGAGAATGTGCAGGGCTCCTGCTTATAAACAGCAGCCAATCAGAAGAGAACGAGCTGCAGACAGGAGAGAAAGAGCAGCTGCCTGAACCAATGAGGAGGCAGTAGGCGTGTCTTAGATTACCTTAGACTCTTGGTAGGCGCTGTAACCTCAACTGTAGTCACAGATCATAGCTCCATTCTATTGGAAGGAGGGTGGCGAAATCCAACAGGAAAAAAAAATTGTGGCGCTCTCCATCATACGTACAGAGGTATACAAAAACAACGCGTAATGCAGTGTATGAAGCACCATATTGCAGCACACAGGGTCAATGCACTAATTTCCATCAGGTTTTATGGAAAATCAGAGTTTTATCCTTAGTGCACATAAGACCGCCATATAGTGCCAAGAGAAGAAAGGCTGCATAAGACCGCCCTCTGGTGCAAATATAATAAAAACTGTAGAAGACCACCCTATTGTGCCAATATAATAAAAACTGTAAAAGATAGCCCCATAGTGCCAAGAATAAAAGCTGTATACGACCGCCTTATAGCGCTAATATAATAAAAGCTGTATAAGACCGCCATATAGTGCCAATATAATAAAAACTGTAAAAGACAGCCCCATAGTGCCAATATAAAAAAAATCTGTATACGACCACCCTATGGCACCAATAAATTTTGTATGAGACTGCCCTATATTGCCAATATAATAAAAGCTTTATAAGACCGCCCTATAGTGCCAATATAATAAAAGCTGTATAAGACTGCCCAATAATGGCAATATAATACAAACTGTATAAGACAGCTTCATA
This sequence comes from Oophaga sylvatica, assembly GCA_033576555.1. NCBI lineage: Eukaryota > Metazoa > Chordata > Amphibia > Anura > Dendrobatidae > Oophaga > Oophaga sylvatica. Next base: position 987,658,263 of record JARQOD010000001.1, on the reverse strand, counting down.
GTGCCAATATAATAAAATCTGTATAAGACCACCCTATAGTGCCAATAGTTTAAAAACTGTATAAGACAGCCTTATTGGGCCCAAGATAATAAAATCTGTATAAGACCGCCATATTGGGCCCAAGATAATAAAAGCCATATAATATAAAGCATGCAGGGCCTATATAATATGCAGAATCTCAATATTTCTCCCTTTATAATTCACAAATAATACCGCCATACAATGCTAAATAATACAGAACATACGTGTTGGTTTCTGTTTTACCCATAGGTCCAGACTGGTTTTGGAAGAACAGGAAGCCATTATTGGGGATTTCAGGGTCATGAAGTCATACCGGATATCGTGACCACGGCAAAGGGAATTGGTAATGGATTTCCGATGGCCGCTGTTGTGACAACAGAAGGTAAGTGACAGATTACATAATAGACGCCCTCTATTGGTGGCTGCAGGTAGTAGCTGCACCAGGGACCTAGCGACAGAGGGGCCAAAAGATAACTTTTTAGAGTTTTTCTCACAATTCGGGCCCACATAATACCGCCACATAGTGCCAAAATTATATGCAGAATTCTAAAAATGCTTCCTGAACTCCTTCCCGGCATGTGAAGTACAAGTACAGTGACACGTCAAGTGCGGGTGTCAGGAGCGGTGGCAGAAGTTAAGGGCAAGTGCCTGCAGTGTTGTACAGCCAGCACGTACCGCTAACAGGAGCGGAGCCTCATAGGAGAATATTACTAAATACTGCGATATTGTAGTATATAGTAAAAAGTGATCAAACAAGCGCAGGCTCAAGATCCAAAGAAGAAGGTTTAAAACATAAAGCAAAAATGAACAAAAAGAAAAAAAATAGTAAAAAATGAAGCAAAAATTACTACAATAACATTTTTTAAAAATTAACATAAAAAATCAGTAAAATGTAGCAAAAATAATCCAGTAAAAAATAAAGCAAAAATTAACAAAAACAGTGAGTAAAAAATGAAGCAAAAATAAAAAAAAAATCAGTAAAAAATGAGGCAAAAATTAAGAAAAAAAATGAATAGATAACTATTTAATAATTATAAGTAAGAGAATATTTTTTTCCCATTTTTGAGTACAACATATGGTATTTATTTCAGAGATCGCCGCCTCCTTGACTCGTTCTCTGCATTTCAACACTTTCGGGGGAATGCGGTGGCGTGCGCGGTGGGCTCAGCAGTCCTCGATGTAAGAATGACTTCTCATTACTTCTCACAATCCCTCTTCATTCCGCTGCTTTCTTTTCTTCTTATCCATGGGTGTCCGACCGCTGGAACCCCCCACCCATCCCGAGAACCAGGGCTCTTCAATGGTTGATGGGGTTGACCATGCACAGATCCACTCCATTTGTTCTTATGGCAGCGCCGAAGACCAGCTGGGCTAAGCGCTCAGTTATCTGCCCGGTAACAGACTACAAGCCCCATGTAGTCAGATCTCACAGATCACATCAGCAGAAATGACGCACAATTACTATTACAGCACCAGGCAGGAAGCAGTTAACTTGGAAAAGTTTGGACACTTACAGAGGAATCATTCCTTACCAAGGAACTTAACTTAATCATGAAAATTCCGTTTCCACTGAATTTCAGCAATGCCCAAAAATTACCCACTTACATCATTTCAGTGATCTTCTCCTTAGCTCCGGAGAAAGTATTAACAAGGACAAGGCAGCTGATATCACTGGGTCAGGCTGATTGCATTATAAGAGCAAACCGGGCTGGTGTTTGAAATCATTGTTTTCTTCTGTTACCTCCAAGGACCCATGTGCAGTCACCATTGCTTTTCATCAAAAGGGCTTTACAGGCAAGGACATTGCTGCTTGTAAAATTGCCCCTAAATCAACCATTTATCAGATCATCATTAAATTTTTCCCATGACTGTATTAGGAAAATAATCCGTATAGATTTTTTGTCATGCACATCCTTACAACGACCACTAGGGGCGTTGTTGATATCAATGGGTGGCTTTCTATGAAAGGCTGACATGGGGCACGTTTGTGTCACCGACTAGAGTGGTCTTCGGGTATTTAAGATGTTCCCTTCCCTCTCTCCATAGGTGATTGAAGAGGATGGTCTACAGGACAACTGTAAAACGGTGGGGACCCATCTGTTGCTGGAACTTTCCAAACTTCGGATAAGTTTGAAATAGTTGGAGACGTTCGCGGGAAAGGGTTAATGATCGGAGTGGAGATGGTGACGGATAAGGTAAGTACTGTGAGGTCACTGCTCTAGATGGGGATTTTTTTTCGATACCTTTCACTCTGTACTATCCAAAACTAAAGGGGTCCTCCACTTTGGGTGATTATTTTTGTATTTTTCAGTGATAAACCGCTATAATCTGTTATCAATGAGCAAACAAGTGTTTAATTTTCCTGCAGTGCCCCCACAGGTGAAATTAAGCATTACACAGTGGAAATCAAAGGGCTACATTTTTAAAGAGGAGGGCAATTTTTGGAGACTTTTTTTTTTTTTTAAAGTGCATGTATTTGGGGCTAAAAATAATTTTTGCTAAATAATGAATAATTATAAATTTAGCAAAATTTGACTTTATTTCCTGGCATATTCAACTTTAGTAGTAGTTTCTGGTCATAAATCAGCCAAGAAGAGATGAGAAAAAGACATAAAGGAGTTAAAAACTCCATCAGAACATCAAAATGAGCTCACTGACAGATCCTCAATTGACTCATTCTGCAGCCAGCTATAGAAAGTGCAACAAAGAGGCCGTAGACGGGAAATGGTGCATTTTTAATAGAACTCAAACTGCAAAAATGATTTTTACCCTCAAATACATTTGCATTTAAGTAAAAAAAAAAATCCCTTTAATGATGGGTCCTCCAGAGAGAGTATTTCTGCAGCTCTTGGGGCCAATAGATGACAGTCTAGAATGTGGACCTGAAGGAAAAAGGGATCCAGCTTCAATAAAATCTTCATCTTTATTGATTCATAAAAACATGAATAATGGCATGCTCCTGGACAAGCTCAGGACAAGGCTACGCGTTTCGATCACAGGGATCTTTATCACAGCTGACATATTCAGACAAAGGCACATATTTAAGACAAAGGAAGACCAATCACGATCAGAAAAAATGTCATGTGATTTTTGACAAGTCCTTTAACAATTTTCACATAACGAATAAAGAAAAAAAAAAAAAAAAAAAACAATATTTGCACAAATAAAATCAATGCAAAGAAATAAAATTAATAATGGAACATCAATTCGTTTCTTTTGTTGAGACCAAATGGATGTCTGGTATGTAGATTAAAGATCCAGAAAGCTTCACGTGTGAGGAGTCGCTGACGTGCATCTCCACCTCGGGCAGACAGGTTAACACTTTCAATACCTGGTTAGCGTTCTTATATTAGAATGTGGACCCCCTTCTATTAAATCAGATAATTCCCGTTAACAGTTTAATATTATTAGCTTTTAAACTTTTACTTCTCCAGAAAACCCGGCGCCCGCTCCCTGCAGAGGAGCTGAACATGATCTGGGAGCACTGCCGCCACCTCGGGGTGCTGTGCGGAAAAGGAGGACTGTACAACAACGTAAGTCACGCCTCTAAGGAGGAAACTATGCAATACCCATCCGATAAGGGGGTCTCACCCCTTCAGGAGTGGAAAGAGCCACAAATATCTTCTTTCTTTCTTCACCTGTGTGTGTGGGGGTTAAAGGAGGAGGTGAGCTGTGACATCACCTATAGTGAATGGTGGATCCTGTGTTATCTCCTGTATATAGAGGTGTTATCAGTCATTGTACAGGAGGAGGAGGTGAGCTGTGATATCACCTATTGTGAATGTGGATCCTGTGTTATCTACTGTATATAGAGGTGTTATCAGTCACTGTACAGGAGGAGGAGGAGGTGAGCTGTGATATCACCTATTGTGAATGGTGGATCCTGTGTTATCTACTGTATATAGAGGTGTTATCAGTCATTGTACAGGAGGAGGAGGTGAGCTGTGACATCACCTATTGTGAATGGTGGATCCTGTGTTATCTCCTGTATATAGAGGTGTTATCAGTCATTGTACAGGAGGAGGAGGTGAGCTGTGATATCACCTATTGTGAATGGTGGATCAGTGTTATCTACTGTAAAAGGTGTTTATCAGTCATTGTACAGGAGGAGGAGGAGGTGAGCTGTGATATCACCTATTGTGGGGATCCTGTGTTATCTACTGTATATGAGTGATATCAGTCATTGTACAGGAGGAGGAGAGTGAGCTGTGATATCACCTATTGTGGTGGATCCTGTGTTATCTACTGTATATAGAGGTGTTATCAGTCATTGTTCATGGACTTCTCAAAAGCTTTTGATACAGTGCCACACAAAAGGTTGATACATAAAATGAGAACAATGGGGATAGGGGAAAATATGTGTAAGTGGGTTAAGAACTGGCTCATGGATAGGAAACAAAGGGTGGTTATTAATGGAACACACTCGGACTGGCTCACGGTTAGCAGTGGGGTACCACAGGGGTCAGCATTGGGGCCGCTTCTCTTTAACATATTTATTAATGACCTTGTAGGGGGCATACAGAGTAGTATTTCAATATTTGCAGATGACACTAAACTTTGCAGGGTAATAAATACAGAGGAGGACAATTTTATATTACAGGAGGATTTATGTAAACTAGAAGCTTGGGCTGATAAATGGCAAATGAGCTTTAATGGGGATAAATGTAAGGTCATGCACTTGGGTAGAACAAATAAGATGTATAATTATGTGCTTAATTGTAAAACACTGGGCAAAACTGTCACTGAAAAAGACCTGGGTGTATGGGTGGACGACAAACTCACATTTAGTGGCCAATGTCAGGCAGCTGCTGCCAAGGCAAATAAAATAATGGGATGCATTAAAAGAGGCATAGATGCTCATGAGGAGAACTAAATTTTACCTCTATACAAGTCACTGGTGCGACCACACTTAGAATACTGTGTGCAGTTCTGGTCTCCGGTGTATAAGAAAGACATAGCTGAACTGGAGCGGGTACAGAGAAGAGCGACCAAGGTTATTAGAGAACTGGGGGGTCTGCAATACCAAGACAGGTTATTACACTTGGGGTTATTTAGTTTGGAAAAACGAAGGCTTAGGGGTGATCTTATTACAATGTACAAATATATGAGGGGACAGTACAAAGACCTTTCTAATGATCTTTTTACTCTTAGACCTGTGACGGGGACAAGGGGCATCCTCTACGTCTGGAGGAAAGAAGGTTTAGCCATAATCACAGATGCAGATTCTTTACTGTAAGAGCAGTGAGACTATGGAACTCTCTGCCGTCTAATGTTGTAATGAGTGATTCCTTACTAAAATTTAAGAAGGGACTGGATGCCTTTCTTGAAAAGTATAATATTACAGGCTATATTCACTAGTTTCCTAGATACTGCGTTGACCCAGGGAGCTAGTCTGATTGCCGTATGTGGAGTCGGGAAGGAATTTTTTTCCCCAATGTGAAGCTTACTGTTTGCCACTTGGGTTTTTTTTTGCCTTCCTCTGGATCAACATGTTAGGGCAGGTTAGGATAGGATATGGGTTGAACTAGATGGACTTAAAGTCTTCCTTCAACCTTAATAACTATGTTACTATGTATTGTACAGGAGGAGGGGAGGTGAGCTGTGACATCAGTTAAGGATATATATATATATATATATATATATATATATATATATATATATATAGATAGATATAGTACAGACCAAAAGTTTGGACACACCTTCTCATTTAAAGATTTTTCATGACTATGAATATTGTACATTCACACTGAAGGCATCAAAACTATGAACTAACACATGTGGAATTATACATCACACTTTACAAAAAAGTGTGAAACAACTGAAAATATGTCTTATATTCTAGGTTCTTCAAAGTAGCCACCTTTTGCTTTGATTAGTGCTTTGCACACTCTTGGCATTCTCTTGATGAGCTTCAAGAGGTAGTCACCGGAAATGGTCTTCCAACAGTCTTGAAGGAGTTCCCAGAGATGCTTAGCACTTGTTGGCCCTTTTGCCTTCACTCTGCGGTCCAGCTCACCCCAAACCATCTCGATTGGGTTCAGGTCTGGTGACTGTGGAGGCCAGGTCATCTGGCGTAGCACCCCATCACTCTCCTTCTTGGTCAAATAGCCCTTACACAGCCTGGAGGTGTGTTTGGGGTCATTGTCCTGTTGAAAAATAAATGATGGTCCAACTAAACGCAAACCGGATGGAATAGCATGCTGCTAAAGATGCTGTGGTAGCCATGATGGTTCAGTATGCCTTCAATTTTGAATAAATCCCCAACAGTGTCACCAGCAAAGCACCCCCACACCATCACACCTCCTCCTCCATGCTTCACGGTGGGAACCAGGCATGTAGAGTCCATCCGTTCACCTTTTCTGCGTCACACAAAGACACGGTGGTTGGAACCAAAGATCTCAAATTTGGACTCATCAGACAAATCACAGATTTCCACTGGTCTAATGTCCATTCCTTGTGTTCTTTAGCCCAAACAAGTCTCTTCTGCTTGTTGCCTGTCCTTAGCAGTGGTTTCCTAGCAGCTATTTTACCATGAAGGCTGCTGCACAAAGTCTCCTCTTAACAGTTGTTGTAGAGATGTCTGCTGCTAGAACTCTGTGTGGCATTGACCTGGTCTCTAATCTGAGCTGCTGTTAACCTGCGATTTCTGAGGCTGGTGACTCGGATAAACTTATCCTCAGAAGCAGAGGTGACTCTTGGTCTTCCTTTCCTGGGGCGGTGCTCATGTGAGCCAGTTTCTTTGTAGCGCTTGATGGTTTTTGCAACTGCACTTGGGGACACTTTCAAAGTTTTCCCAATTTTTCGGACTGACTGACCTTCATTTCTTAAAGTAATGATGGCCACTCGCTTTTCTTTACTTAGAATTTGTATTATGGCAAGAAAAAAGCAGCTAACAGTCTATTCAGTAGGATTATCAGCTGTGTATCCACCAGACTTCTGCACAACACAACTGATGGTCCCAACCCCATTTATAAGGCCAGAAATCCCACTTATTAAATCTGACAGGGCACACCTGTGAAGTGAAAACCATTTCCGGTGACTACCTCTTGAAGCTCATCAAGAGAATGCCAAGAGTGTGCAAAGCAGTCATCAAAGCAAAAGGTGGCTACTTTGAAGAACCTAGAATATAAGACATATTTTCAGTTGTTTCACACTTTTTTGTAAAGTGTAATGTATAATTCCACATGTGTTAATTCATAGTTTTGATGCCTTCAGTGTGATTCTACAATTTTCATAGTCATGAAAATACAGAAAATTCTTTAAATGAGAAGGTGTGTCCAAACTTTTAAGTTTGTACTGTATATATCTATATATATTTGTTGCGACCACGCACCACAATTGTGGATACCAGGGCTATGGGGTACTCGGAGCGAGCCCATGGGCATCTATGGGAGTTGTCACTGGTAGCGGTGGCTCGGTCCGTGGCCCTGGCGGTCGTGCAATGGGGAATATTTACAGGGGATTATTAGGATAGGTAGTACGTGACGCCACCTGTGGTATCTGGTTAATTGAACCAGCGCTGCTGTAAGGACTTTCACAGGGGATGTTATGGGGGCAGCTGGGTGGTAGTCTCCCACAGGTGAGACGTGTCCCTGGAAGTCTATGGTGGTTATGATGCAGGGGTAGTAAGAATTCAGTCACACACAAGGTAGTTCCTTTTCATACCTTTTACTGATGGTGGTTCAAGCAGATCCCGGGGAGCTGGTCGGGGTGTGAGTGCACATTCCGGTAACAGCTGAGCAGGTTAGAGGCCTCCTTTACTTCAATGTACATGTGAGTCCAACTTGCCTGAAGCGAAGTTAACTCTCAAACTCCAGCTTTCTCTATAGCTGTACTGCCCGGCCAACGTGGTGGTGGAGCCTTCTAAGTGATGAAACTAAGTCCTTACTTTTGTCGTGCACTTGACTCAAAGTCCCTGTTCCACCTGACTCCGGCTACGTATTGACACTTAGGGCTGCTCTCTGACAGTCCAGATGCCTCCGGTAATCTTGTTACTAAGCTTGAAGCTGTAGCAACGCCTCGGACTCCGGTGTCCGGCAATTTAGTGCAGGCAATCCAATACCTAAAGCACTTCTCTAACTTCTCCACTGCCCTTCGCCCTGCTTCTGCTCTTTGCATAAGCAATTGTAGCTTGATGGTAATGTCAGCTTTCTTCTAGAGCTCGCCGAGCAGCTCTCAGTATCCTCCTCCCTCCAGCTTCTGTTGAGGTACTGATTAAGGGTAGCTCTGACTAGGCTAGGATGATCCACTTCACCCGTACTAGCCTCCACTTGCTTGTCAGGTGAGCTACGTTAGCTCTGCGAGGATTCAGTCCTCCCTTCTCTCTCTCCAAGTCCAGACTCCACTGGACTGAACTGCACTGTCTGAAGACAGGAAATTCACTGCACTGTCCTGAGACAGGAAGCTTGACTGCACTGTCCTGAGACAGGAAGCTTGACTGCACTGTCTGAGACAGACTTGACTGAGCTCTGCTACGTGTCCCACCTCCTAACCTGTGGGTGTGTCTATAAGTTGAGTGAAGTGCATATCAAGCTTTTGTGTACCTTCCTGTGCACATCTCTGGTACTTATATTGTCCTGCATACTGGTACACTATTGATATCTATAGATATATATTATCATCTTATTATTATAGCAATTATATTTCTTTTTCTTTTTTTACAACAGACATTCCGTATCAAACCTCCAATGTGCCTCACAAAGGAAGACGCGGATTTTGCGGTGTCTGTGTTGGAGGCTGCAATAAACAAATACCTGGACACAGCGGCCAGATGAGACTACGGACAATGAATCTGTAAAATATTTACTGCCAGGAAAAAAAAACTAGCACTTTTTTTTTTTAATTATTAAACACTATAATCTATACGGCAACCCCAGCACAAGCAGATCGTCTGCAGCGTTAATTATTCTGTCATTAGGTACTAATTCTAATAAATCTGGTACAAACTCCTCTGCACCTTTCCATAGAGACACAGAAAGCTTCCAGCAATGTAATATGGAGGCAGAAGGTGACGGCACTTCCACCTTATGTATTACAGGCGGTCAGGCTGCTGCTCTACACAGTGAAGAGGAACTAAACTTTTTTTTTGTAATAAATGTATCCAGTGTGGAAAGTTCTTAACCATTGCAAATTACTTTTACTGAAGAACTGTAAAAAAAAAAGTGATGACATGTAACCAACTTCCAAATTCCTGCTTTTCCTCAAACGGTTTGCATCTTGTACTCATTTGGAGTACAGATGATGGCAGTGATGGGTCAGCGCCCGGCTCCTCCTCTGACTGTTCTGCTTATTAAATCCATCTCCTTTATGCAGCTCTTCCCCAGTTATGGACACACAGGGCCTGACCCTGTCACTGCCATCATCTGTACTCCAAGTGAGTACATCCTGATATCAAGGCTCTTGAATATCCAGTTGTGAAGACACTTAAATGCATTTTTTTTTTTGCTTACAGGAATGAAGAGAAATTCCCTAAAAAAGTTATTTGCAAAATTTCATAATGCATTGACAAAATTATATATATATAAAAAAAGTCACTTTATGTTTTGTTTCCACAGCTCCAGTGCACACTTGTGGATCTCCATGGTAACAGACTACAAACCATGTGTTGTCAGATCTCAGTATAAATGACAGCTTTAAACGTTCATGTAGGTTTTTGTTTTTATACGCAAAATTATGAAGCATATCTGCTAAAATTAAAAAAAAAAAAGCTGGCTCCAAGATCAGACTACACGAGGTTTGTTTGTTGTCTGTTACTATGGAAACATCTGTATAGAACTAGGAAATACCGGACACTAGAATACCTAAACACCTTCCCATCTGCGCCAGTTTTCGTTTTTTCCTTCCTTTTCTTCTAAGAGCTATAAGATATCTTTTTTACTCATTTTGTCAAACTCACCATACGATGAGACGAGTCGTAGTTTTGAACAACACAATTCACTTTACCGTATATACTCATGTATAAGCCGACCCGTGTATAAGCCGACCCCCCTAATTTTGCCACAAAAAACTAGGAAAACTTATTGACACGCGTATAAGCCTAGGGTGAAAAATGATTATGCCCCCATATGATGCTCCACAGATTATGCCCAATATGCTCCACAGATTATGCCCCCATATATTCCACAGATTATGCCCCCATATGCTCCAGATTATGCCCCCATATGCTCCATATTATGCCCCATATGTTCCACAGATTATGCCCCCATATGCTCCATATTATGCCCCATATGTTCCACAGCTTATGCCCCACATGTTCCACAGCTTATGCCCCCATATGCTCCATATTATGCCCCCATATGCTCCAGATTATGCCCCATATGTTCCACAGTTTATGCCCCCATATGCTCCATATTATGCCCCCATATGCTCCAGATTATGCCCCCATATGCACCAGATTATGCCCCATATGTTCCACAGCTTATGCCCCCATATGCTCCAGATTATGCCCCATATGTTCCACATCTTATGCCCCCATATGCTCCATATTATGCCCCATATGCTCCAGATTATGCCCCCATATGCTCCAGATTATGCCCCCATATGCTCCAGATTATGCCCCCATATGTTCCACAGCTTATGCCCCCATATGCTCCATATTATGCCCCCATATGCTCCAGATTATGCCCCCATATGCTCCAGATTATGCCCCCATATGCTCCAGATTATGCCCCCATATGCTCCATATTATGCCCCCATATGCTCCATAGTATAGGCCTCATATGCTGCTGCTGCAAAAAAAAGACATACTCACCTCTCGTCGCTGGGGGCCAGGTGCCGGTGTCCTAAGCAGGCGGTGACAGCGGCGCGCTATGGGGACAGGTGCCGGTGTCACCGCTCGCTCAGGACCCCGGCACCTGAGATATTTACCTGTCCCTCGGTCCACCGCAGCGCACTGCTCCCTCTGACTCCTCTGTGTGTGAATGATCTGGCAGGGGGCGGGGCGCGCACTAACGACGTCATCGCACCCTCTGCCTGATCATTCACACACAGAGGAGTCAGACGAGGGAGCAGTGCGCTGCGGTGGACCGAGGGACAGGTAAATATCGCTATACTCACCCCTCCGCCGCGCATCCCTGCAGCCTCTCCTCTTCTCCCGGCGCTCCCAGCAGCGCTTCAGTCCTGCAGCGGTCACGTGGTACCGCTCATTAAAGTCATGAATATGTGCATATTCATGACTTTAATGAGCGGTGCCATGTGACCACTGCAGAAGGAGCCGGAGATCGTGGGAGAAGCAAGGGGCTGCAGAGACCGCGCCGGCGGAGGGGTGTGTATGATCCGACACCCCCGCTCCCGCTCCCCCATCGACCCCCGTATATGACCCGCGTATAAGCCGAGAGGGGGACTTTCAGCCCTAAAAAATGGGCTGAAAATCTCGGCTTATACATGGGTATATACGGTAATTTACTTCTAGAGTAACAGTCACTTTACTTTTTGTGTCATAAACAATACACATGACTCTAGGAAACTTCGTAATATATCTGATCACAGAAATCTGCGCCGTTTTCCTCCTGGACTGATTTTAATCCCTGAATTCAGGAGTAATATCAGATCATCCATATAAACAGCACAAAAAGGCAGCAGCACTCACCTGCCCAGATCTCAGAACAAATGCACTACAAAACGTGTTTGGGCTTGGCTGCACCCCGCGTGGGGACCTTTGGCGCAGGTTACAAGCTTACGTATTTTGGCCAAAATATTAACTAATACCCCACTATTTTTGTATTTTTTGCACTTTATTTTTCGGGGTGCAGCCGAGCCCAGGCACGTTTGGTTTCGCATGAGGGGTATTGACACTGGTGCGCATAGAGAGTATACTAGCCAGCCCACCTAGTCGAATAGTAGGGGCGTAACTAATAGGCTGTGAACCGGACACTGTGCAGTATCCTTGTGTGAACGGCACCCTATGCGGGCCTCTATTGTGCAATTGTATACTGAGCAGTCACCCCCTCCTTGAATTGGTATGTGGAGAGTGGCTGTTTAATCTGGTATTTTGCACCTGTGCTGCTAACATCTTGCTTTATGGGCTGGCTGCACCCTGTAATGCATTTGTTCTGAGATCTGGGCAGGTGAGTGCTGCTGCCTTTTTGTGCTGTTTATATTGAATTTTTGGAGACATTGAGTTTCCTTAGTGGCTAGTGTAATATCAGATCTTCCCAATACTGAAATGACAGTTGGTGCTTATAAGATTTTATGGAAAGGGAGGAGCTAGAGAAACACACAGACTTCTAGAGAGCTAGAGAAACACACAGACATTCTAGGAAGGAGCTAGAGGCAGACACAGACATTCTAGGGAGGAGCTAGAGGCAGACACAGACATTCAGGGACTAGACAACACAGACATTCTAGGGAGGAGCTAGAGGCAGACACAGCCATTCTAGGGAGGAGCTAGAGGCAGACACAGCCATTCTAGGGAGGAGCTAGAGGCAGACACAGCCATTCTAGGGAGGAGCTAGAGGCAGACACAGCCATTCTAGGAGGAGCTAGAGGCAGACACAGCCATTCTAGGAAGAGCTAGAGGCAGACAGCCATTCTAGGGAGCAGCTAGAGGCAGACACAGACATTCTAGGGAGGAGCTAGAGGCAGACACAGACATTCTAGGGAGAGCTAGAGGCAGACACAGACATTCTAGGAGGAGCTAGAGGCGACACAGACATTCTAGGGAGGAGCTAGAGGCGACACAGACATTCTAGGGAGGAGCTAGAGGCCGACACAGACATTCTAGGAGGAGCTAGAGGCCGACACAGACATTCTAGGGAGGAGCTAGAGGCCGACACAGACATTCTGGGGAGGAGCTAGAGGCCGACACAGACATTATAGGGAAGAGCTAGAGGCAGACAGCCATTCTAGGGAGGAGCTAGAGGCAGACAGAGATATTCTAGGGAAGAGCTAGAGGCAGACAGCCATTCTAGGGAGGAGCTAGAGACAGACACAGACATTCTAGGGAAGAGCTAGAGGCAGACAGCCATTCTAGGGAGGAGCTAGAGACAGAGCCATTCTAAGAACTAGAGGCAGACAGCCTTTCTAGGAGGCAAGGCAGACAGCCATTCTAGGGAGGAGCTAGAGACAGAGCCATTCTAGGAGAAGCTAGAGGCAGACACAGCATTCTAGGGAGGAGCTAGAGGCAACAGCCATTCTAGGGAGGAGCTAGAGGCAAACAGCATTCTAGGGAGGAGCTAGAGGCAGACACAGACATTCTAGGGAGGAGCTAGAGGCAGACACAGACATTCTAGGGAGGAGCTAGAGGCAAACAGCCATTCTAGGGAGGAGCTAGAGGCAAACAGCCATTCTAGGGAGGAGCTAGAGGCAGACAGCCATTCTAGGGAGGAGCTAGAGGCAGACACAGACATTCTAGGGAGGAGCTAGAGGTCGATACGAACACTCTGCAGTAAGTTCTGCTGAAACGATAGTTACATTTTAAATCTATGACTGAAAAGTGATACAATTTCTTCAGAACTTGTGTCTGCTCCCCCAACACTGTGGATGGATCATCATGGTCTGGATGTTGGGAGAAGTTAACAATTAATAATTATAAAAATGATCCCACACAACTTGTGGTAATAAAATAATTTATTTTCAGCTGTACAAGGTGGAAAAACTGCAGAAATACAATAACCTGACAGAAAAGATGGATGCAGAGGAAACGTGGAGATTTTAGAGTGTGTCAGCCCGAACTGACAGTATTCACTGAGCACACGGCTTGTAGGGAATATCACACCATTAATGATCTAATTGCTTCCTCTGTTCTGTAGAAACTGTTCCAATGCTCGGTGCACCCCGAGTGTGGCCAAGAGGCTCAGTGCTCCGTTCTGCATGCCCCGCCTCCCTCACTGGTGATTGACAGCGCTGACTCACAAGCTTTGCCTGCAGCGAAAGCTCAGGTAGGTGCTGTCAATCACCAATAAGGAGGCAGAGACATGCAAAGACCAGTGGGTGGACCGGTGCGCGCTGGGTCTCTGGGCCACACCCAGGGTGCACCGTGCAATCACTAAAAGTGAGATTTTTATAGGGGTAGAAAGTGCCTACAAGGCAACGTGCTTAGTTTACACTGTCGGTTTGGGCTGACACTCTCCCTTTAAGGCTAAGCAGTGAAATTCTTATCCGTAGTGAGCCACACATTAATCCTGGGATTGGGAGTGAATAGGCCATGAACTTTCTCCCGCTAGGTCATCAATAAGCCTTTTACACATTAAGACGACAGCCGCCCAGACTATCTCCGAGGTGTAAATCCGACAGGCAGATGCAGCAGAGCTGAGTGCGAAGCTTTGCCAGTAACCCTAATGATCTACACGCAAATATCAAATTAAAAGGGAAAGTATGTAATCCCCAAGCAGGTGATGCATGCTCATAATCGTGGAAAGAGAACTCCTTTAGAAACCTCCATGAATGAGTAAAGGAAGTGGCTCATGCTAATTAAATCTGATCTCAGTGATCAAACCGATCACGTGACACCGATACTTAAAGGGCATGTCCACTTTTTCAACCCATTTTTTTTTATTTGTCCAGTTGCATGAAAAATCTGAGATTAAGCTGCCTGATTAAAAGTCTCCTACTGTTTGTAGGTTTTCATCTTCTATGCAGATGGGGAAGTATGACTGCAGGATCAGACTGCAGAGGGTTTGTTTGTAGTCTGTTACCACGGAGTCACAGAGGTCTGCACAGGAGCTGTAGACCTAAACAATTAAATATTTTTTAAACGAGGATTTAATGAAAAATTATTTATTTTTTTTCTTTTTCGGATTTGTTGAGTCGATAAAAATAAAAAATAAAAATTTGTTTGCAAAGGCAACAAAAGGTTTTCAAGGCAATATTAAATAGTTGATGTCTTCGCCAAAGGATAGTTAAAGGGTTGTCAGTAAATAAAAAAAGATGAAAAATTAATTGATACTTTCCTACTACCACTCACCTTGACTGGGCACAATGGAGATTTCACCGTTCTATCATCCGCAGGACTGCTGCACCCTGTGATTGGTTGCAGCGGTCAGGTAACTCTGAAAAGCGAATCATTAGAAAAACATCCAATGAGAAGCTGTTCAAGTCACATTACCGCTGCAGCCAATCACAGGGTGCAGTGGTCATGCGGATGAACTCTCCATAGGCAGCGGGAACAACGTAGAGGCGAGTAAGCATCAAATATATCTACAGGGCTCCCATTGAAATCAATGGGCTGATGACAGAATGCACAAGTAACAGGAGAGCGACACAGAAACTCTGCAACTCTCTCCCCGGGGTAAGGCCCCAGGTTTTATGTGCCGCCATATGGTGCTCCATGGGAGAACAGCTCTACAACACAGCGGGACCGCAGTCCTAAAACTTTGACTGGATACAACCAGACAAGCCGAAACTTCACCAGCGCTCGTCGCATAATAAATTTGCCGCCGTACCATAAGCCAATTCCATACTTTGCTTTTCCTTACGTCACCTCCTTTTTTAAATTAAAAAAATGCATTAAAGGGGATTATACTTTTTTTCTTGCTTAAATGCATGCATTTGGGACTAAAAATGATTTTTGCAATTGGGTTTCATTAAAAAATGTTGCACCGTTTTGCTCTTACAGCCTCTTTGTTTCAACGTATATGCTGCTTTAATGTGATCTGTGGTCATAAGTCGGCTTAAAGGAGCTCAGGAAAAGACAGAACAAAGAGTTATGAATCCTCCCTGCAAGAACGAACTCGCTGAAGGATCCTCAGTTAACTCATTCTGCAGCCAGCAATGCATTTTTACTGGAACCCGAATGCAAAACGTAATTTTTTTTTTTTTTATAAAATTACATGAATTTAAGTATAAAAAAAAAATTACTCGAGAGACGAACAACCCCTTCAATGATTATCCAACAACTTTCCATGCACCGCTTTGTGTGATAAAGTCCTAGCAGCAATTATATAGCGGTATGTAGACTTTAGCAAACAAGCGCTCCTCCGGGCACACAGTGCGTCTGACAATCCTGATGGGATGATGGGACTCCACCTGTTTATGATGATGGGGAGTGTAGTTCTCACTAGCGTCAGACAAATCCCATGCGCTAGCGGACGGTGCGGAGCGAGTGCGGCCGGTTTGGCGCTCCTGTGCCGGTCACTCGTCTCTGCAGTAGTCAGTCCGTCTGTCCACCCAGTGGGGTCATTTATTTTTTCCGCTTTTCCTTCTTAGATTTGGCGGCTGCGGCGTGTGTCGGGGGGTTAGTGACGGCGAGCGCGTGTCCCGTGTTCTTCAGGTGGGTAAAGAGTTTATTGCGAGTGGAAAAGTCGGTCCCGCAGGTGTTGCACTTTAGGGATAGTTCTGTCTGCTGGGAAGAGAAGAAAACGTCGACTTACTAAAGGGACGGCTGCAGAATTACTTTTGGGAGGAGTTTTCCCCTTTTAAAAGTTAACTCACAGAAAAATGAAAACTTTTTCAACTTTCTAAAATACTTTGTCTTTCTATTCTTCGCCATTGAGAACATCTCCGCTTGCTGCCACATTCAGGTTTACTTTAAGAGGCTGTTTGCGCTGTAAAACTTCCACAGCTAATCCATGCAGTGTGAACACGGCCCTGAACGCCCACCTCTGTGAATACCCCCCATGAGAAATCTATAGCATATCTGCCATATACAAGCTTACTACACGGCTCCAGTGCCACATTTCAATCAAAAGACCCCCAGTTACCTGCTCTGGGATTTCCTGTGCGGCGGCCACCTTGGCGGCTTTCTTTAAGTCTTTTGCCTTCTTTCCCTTCAGTTTTGTTGTTCTATAAGAAATAAAAAAATATCTATTGTACAGGAGCAACTAGAAGATGCTGGCAGCACCGACCGGACCGATGAGGGGGGTCTCTGGTTTAGAAAACTATATTCATGTACCCCGTTACTGACATGTGTACAGTATCCGAAGCAGAGAGCCTCTCCACACCCCTACTCTGTCCTGGATTACACGTACAACCCACTGATATAAATGAGATTGTGTAATACCTCATTTATACTATGTGGCCGCTGCAGAGAAATTAACCACTTCACCGAGCCATTTTTCCCCCTTTCCAGACCAGGCGAAGTTTCATCATACATGGGCAATTAACAGCATTTAAGAAAATTTCTCGTTGGGGTTTGAAATTATTTTTCCTTTTTTTGTGATAGATGAAGACCTTTGGAATCATTTCAATATATTAATACATTGCCGATTTCCCCTGTAACTAAGCCTGGTATATTAGCCCCAGTTACATGTTCCCTCCTTACACCCAGCGATTACATGACTGTAGTGTCCTGTGGAGGACGCAATGTCAGTGCCTCCTAATCTACATACACAAGTGCTGGTTCCATCTTGTATGTGGTAAAGGTGGTAATAAACCATATAGTTATCTTCTCTGTGGCTGTGTCTGACAGCTGTAAGATCTCATGCAAGCCGTTTACACTGTACTGATGTTTTGGAATGTCAGCGCAGAGTAAAGTGTGGACCGGCCTTAGAATGTCAGCGCAGAGTAAAGTGTGGACCGGCCTTAGAATG
Source organism: Oophaga sylvatica (assembly GCA_033576555.1). Classification (NCBI taxonomy): domain Eukaryota; kingdom Metazoa; phylum Chordata; class Amphibia; order Anura; family Dendrobatidae; genus Oophaga; species Oophaga sylvatica. The sequence goes on along the minus strand of JARQOD010000001.1, from coordinate 987,640,777 downwards.
TCAGCGCAGAGTAAAGTGTGGACCGGCCTTAGAATGTCAGTGCAGAGTAAAGTGTGGACCAGCCTTAGAATGTCAGTGCAGAGTAAAGTGTGGACCAGCCTTAGAATGTCAGTGCAGAGTAAAGTGTACACCAGCCTTATACCAAGCAACCACCCCCTCATGGATGGATTGGTAGGCCATGAGTGGTTGTCTCATCGGTATTTTTGCACCTGTGTTGCCGCCATCTTAACTACATGGGTCCTGATACATCCTGATAGTGCATTTGTTTGGAGACCTGGGCAGGTAAACATCGCTGACTTTCTTCTGCTGTTTTTGAATTTTTGGAGGATTTTAAGTCCTCTTTTTGTGGCTTTGCTGTTTAGTGTATTGTGTGGACCAGCCTTAAATTGTCAGTGCAGAGTAAAGTGTACACTGGCCTTAGAATGTCAGTGCAGAGTACAGTGTGGACCACCCAAACATTTAGTCTATGGATGGTCCACATGCAGTTAAACACTTACTGCTGGGAACTTCTACAAATCACAGGTTATTGCAGCGTCTCAGCAGATAACAACCCCTTTCATAATCCAGCTACACAAAGAGGGAGGGGAGACTTACGGTTTCCCCTCGTCGGCCGGCGTTTCGGCTGCTCCTGGGTTGTCTATGTCTGGCACGGGTTGTTCTTGCTGCTCTGTCGCGTCGTTCAGCTCTGCTTCATCCATTTTGGTTTCAGCTGCTGGAGTCGCTTCTTTAACACCCCCCACCATAAGGCTGTCATCAGATGGCTGCTAGAAAAAAAAAAGAAACATTACAACTAATTAAATGGGATGTCCGGCTTTTTCTTCAGTGTTTCAATAGCCTGCGTTTTGTATTTCCCACAGCTGAGAATTTGTTACAGTTGTACAGTCTGGAGAATCCTCTGAGCGGAGTGCACGGGCAGCACAGCTCACTCCTCAGTCCTGATAGTCTGTAACAATGTGTCAGTCGGGAGGTACAAGCAGCTTACTTCTAGGGACTGTGCACACATTGCAGATTTGTTGTGTTTTTTTTTCTGCGCAGATTTGCCACAAAAACTGAAGGGTTGATGCCAGCAGAGTGAATGAGAATCCTGAGGTCTTCTGGACACGTTGCTTATTTTTCCCTTCCATATTTATTTTTGCAGTATTTCCATTCTTTCAGCCTTTTTGCTGCAAATTTTACCCATAATAATGAGTGGGGAAAAATCTGCACCAAAAATGCAAGTAAAAAATGCATCAAAAACAAGGCAAAAACGTGCCTATTTCACTCAGCTTTTTTTCTGCCACGAGATGCAGAAATTTCTGCAAATACTTGACATGTGCATGGACCATTAGGCTGCATTTACCACTGGTGGATCGTGGCCACTAAGTGACTGACAGCATAGTTTGCCGGCAGTCGTTTAATAGCCTGTCTAGACCGTCTGACTTCAATTTCTAGGGTTATACGGAGGAGAGCGACGCAGAGTTATACGGAGGAGAGCGACGCAGGGTTATACGGAGGAGAGCGACGCAGGGTTATACGGAGGAGAGCGACGCAGGGTTATACGGAGGAGAGCGACGCAGGGTTATACGGAGGAGAGCGACGCAGGGTTATACGGAGGAGAGCGACGCAGGGTTATACGGAGGAGAGCGACGCAGGGTTATATGTAGGAGAGCGACGCAGGGTTATATGTAGGAGAGCGATGCAGGGTTATACGGAGGAGAGCGATGCAGGGTTATACGGAGGACAGCGATGCAGGGTTATACGGAGGAGAGCGATGCAGGGTTATACGGAGGAGAGCGATGCAGGGTTATACGGAGGAGAGCGATGCAGGGTTATACGGAGGAGAGCGATGCAGGGTTATACGGAGGAGAGTGATGCAGGGTTATATGGAGAACGATGCAGGGTTATACGGAGGAGAGCGATGCAGGGTTATACGGAGGAGAGCGATGCAGGGTTATACGGAGGAGAGCGATGCAGGGTTATACGGAGGACAGCGATGCAGGGTTATACGGAGGACAGCGATGCAGGGTTATATGGAGGAGAGCTATGCAGGGTTATACGGAGGAGAGCGATGCAGGGTTATATGGAGAACGATGCAGGGTTATACGGAGGAGAGCGATGCAGGGTTATATGGAGAACGATGCAGGGTTATACGGAGGAGAGCGATGCAGGGTTATACGGAGGAAAGCGATGCAGGGTTATACGGAGGACAGCGATGCAGGGTTATACGGAGGACAGCGATGCAGGGTTATACGGAGGACAGCGATGCAGGGTTATACGGAGGACAGCGATGCAGGGTTATACGGAGGAGAGCTATGCAGGGTTATACGGAGGAGAGCTACGCAGGGTTATGTGGAGGAGAGCGATGCAGGGTTATGTGGAGGAGAGAAATGCAGGGTTATACGGAGGAGAGCTATGCAGGGTTATACGGAGGAGAGCTACGCAGGGTTATACGGAGAACGATGCAGAGCTATGTGGAGGAGAGCGATGCAGGGTTATGTGGAGGAGAGTAATGCAGATATATGCTGTGGGGGTGTTGACCATGTATATATAACATAATGGCTGCAATCACAACTTGTCACTTATGTAGGAGAGCGAGACGTGTGAGAACATGCATTTCACCAGTAATTATACAAGAGGAGAGGTCCGGGGTCATATTCTCCGTCAGTCAGGCCGAAAACTGGAGAAAAGGTAGAAGGAGCCGGTCAGGCGATTCACAGCGTGGGCAGTATGAGTCAGGGGTCCCGGCTGCACGACTGCGGACATCTATGGTTTGATTTGAAAAACTTTCGTGTTTAAGAGAAAAGAAAAGTTGAAGATCTGTTCGGGGACCACAGCAGAAGACGAGACTAGTCAGGCCGACTACTCCCAGCGCTGCTGCAGGCGATTGCCGGGTCCCTACTATGATTATACATCAAAAAGGAAATGTAAAAAAAATTATGTGGAGAGACACCGGTTGCGGCAGCATTGGGCTTGTGTCATCTCCAGCTGTGGTCCTTCACCGGATCTTCAACTTTTGTTTTCTCTGTAACTACGGCGCATTTCAGAGAAAAATGTGCTTGGCTGTGATGAAACTGCCAGGATCTGATTGATGATGTCAGGATCTGACCGAGGCTGCCTGGATCTGATTGATGATGTCAGGATCTCACCGAGGCTGCCGGGATCTGACCGAGGCTGCCGGGATCTGATTGATGATGTCAGTATCTGACCGAGGCTGCCGGGATCTGATTGATGATGTCAGTATCTGACCGAGGCTGCGGGGATCTGATTGATGATGTCAGGATCTGACCGAGGCTGCCGGGATCTGACTAATGATGTCAGGATCTGACCGAGGCTGCCGGGATCTGACCGAGGCTGCCGGGATCTGATTGATGTCAGTATCTGACCGAGGGTGCCGGGATCTGATAGATGTCAGGATCTGACCGAGGCTGCCGGGATGTGATTGATGATGTCAGTATCTGACGGAGGCTGCCGAGATCTGATTGATGTCAGGATCTGACCGAGGCTGCCGGGATCTGATTGATGTCAGTATCTGACCGAGGGTGCCTGGATCTGACTAATGATGTCAGGATCTGACCGAGGCTGCCGGGATCTGATTGATGATGTCAGGATCTGACCGAGGCTGCCTGGATCTGATTGATGATGTCAGGATCTCACCGAGGCTGCCGGGATCTGACCGAGGCTGCCGGGATCTGATTGATGATGTCAGTATCTGACCGAGGCTGCCGGGATCTGATTGATGATGTCAGTATCTGACCGAGGCTGCGGGGATCTGATTGATGATGTCAGGATCTGACCGAGGCTGCCGGGATCTGACTAATGATGTCAGGATCTGACCGAGGCTGCCGGGATCTGACCGAGGCTGCCGGGATCTGATTGATGTCAGTATCTGACCGAGGGTGCCGGGATCTGATAGATGTCAGGATCTGACCGAGGCTGCCGGGATGTGATTGATGATGTCAGTATCTGACGGAGGCTGCCGAGATCTGATTGATGTCAGGATCTGACCGAGGCTGCCGGGATCTGATTGATGTCAGTATCTGACCGAGGGTGCCTGGATCTGACTAATGATGTCAGGATCTGACCGAGGCTGCCGGGATCTGATTGATGATGTCAGGATCTGACCGAGGCTGCCGGGATCTGATTGATGTCAGGATCTGACAGAGGCTGCCGTAATCTGATTGATGTCAGGATCTGACAGAGGCTGCCGTAATCTGACTAATGATGTCAGTATCTGACCGACGCTGCCAGGATTTGACTAATGATGTCAGGATCTGACCGAGGCTGCCGGGATCTGATTGATGTCAGGATCTGACCGAGGCGTCTAGGATCTGATTGATGATGTCAGTATCTGACCGAGGGTGCCTGGATCTGACTAATAATGTCAGTATCTGACCGAGGCGTCCAGGATCTGATTGATGTCAGGATCTGACCGAGGCTGCCGGGATCTGACTAATGATGTCATGAACTGACCGAGGCTGCAGGGATCTGATTGATGAGGTCATGAACTGACCGAGGCTGCAGGGATCTAATTGATGAGGTCATGAATTGACCGAGGCTGCAGGGATTGGCACGGTTTGGGCAGCAAGAATCCACTGACAAGTTCCTTGTAAGAAAAACTACTCTCATTACTTTCACACGTGATCGGGGGATTACATAAAACATTGCGCTATTCCGGAAGGACGATAAATACCTTGGATGATTTTTGCTTCTTCTTTTGCTTTTTACTAAGCCTATAGAGAGAAATGCAAATATTAATATAGTGATACCCGGAAATAAAAGCATCCGACCAGTGCAGCATCGCGGTCTCCAGGGCTGGACAAATCGTAGCGACCACGGCTGTAGGAAAGCGACTGCTGACCACCAGGCGAGCACAGGGGAGACATCGCCAGCAACCGCTGCTGACAATCACCAGAGGAACTGATTACACATGAATTATTCTGATACAATTCACTCTTCAGGGGATTTAACTTTTTTTAAATGATAAAAAACAAGGAAACATTTTTGCAGTTGGGATTGATTACAAACGGTGCACTTTTTGTCTTCTATAGACTGTACTGAAATAGTGCAACATTTCTAATGAAAACCAAAATGTGGGGTTGTTTAGACCAAAAAAAGGTGCGTTCTGGTGATCTAAAGTTATTGACTAGGTGAGAACTACAAGAGCATTCAGGGTGTGACCAGGAAGACCCACGGATTACTGAGAATGAGGGTCCCAGTTACATGGAGGGGTGGTAGAGCATTGTACATCAGCCCCACGGACTGTGACTGGAGCGGCAGTGACTTGTGACCTCAGCTCTTAAAATAAAGGATCTGGGACCCCAATCTGGATAGGTGGTAACAAGGAGGACTGTGGGAGTCCTACTATGAGACCACCACCGATCAAACAATTGTCACCCATGTGATGTATAAGTGATGCCCTGATATTACAGGGCACAGACTTCTGGACCCATTTCTAGCTTAAAAATCAGCAGCCCTCCGCCGCCACGTGCAATGTGTGTAGTTACTTGGGTTTTGGGGTTTCATCTGCCTTCTCCTCCTCTTCCTCAGAGAGAAGTGCGTTTTCCCCGTCCACCACACTGCTCTCCTCTCCTACTGATGTGCTAAACTCTTCTTCCTCCGTCTCTAGCTGCTGCCGCAGGAGGGCGACCATCTCCCGATGCTTCTTAGACTTCTCATGATTTCTCATCCTGGTTCATCAAAGGCAAAAAAAATAACGGATTGATAAACAGGAAAACCCAAGAGGGGCAAAAGCCCGGCAACACACAGGAGGCAAAGCACGGCCACATGGGGGTGCCACACACGGGGGCAAAGCACGACCGCACGCCGGGGGGGGCAAAGCACGACCCCACGCGGGAGGCAAAGCACGACCCCACGCGGAATGCAAAGCACGACCCCACGCGGAATGCAAAGCACGACCCCACGCGGGAGGCAAAGCACGACCCCACGCGGGAGGCAAAGCACGACCCCACGCGGGAGGCAAAGCACGACCCCACGCGGGAGGCAAAGCACGACCCCACGCGGGAGGCAAAGCACGACCCCACGCGGGAGGCAAAGCACGACCCCACGCGGGAGGCAAAGCACGACCCCACGCGGGAGGCAAAGCACGACCCCACGCGGGAGGCAAAGCACGACTCCACGCGGGAGGCAAAGCATGACTCCACGCGGGAGGCAAAGCACGACCCCACGCGTGGAACCACACACCGGGCAAAGAATGACCACACACAGGGGCATTATTACCCGTCTGATATTCTATGGCTGCTATATATAACATTTCTCACCCCCAATATTTTATAAATCCTTTTCTCCTAAAATAGCGACGAGATTTGCAGGATTGGTAATAAAGTCCGTTGTGTCTGTGCCATCATCGGCAACCGTCAGCTGTAAATTAGAAGAAGTCAGCCTTGGTGACTCCATTAGGATCGCACATGGTCAGAGGGGCCAACAAGAAGCCATAAGAGCGAGGGGCCTAGATATGGCGCCAGATGTTACTGTGGCCACCCCATTCACAGCCCGATAGAAAGTTCTGGAGAATTTATTAGAACTAATTTTCATATTGTGTTTCATGGACGAGGGCAGCAAGGAGAAAGGAGTTACTGCTTTCTGACGGACAGTGAGGGCGCTCGTCGGGGACATACTCACGCTTTTTCGGACTGGCACACTTTGTCACATGCCGGACAGTAAAGATCGTCGTACAGTAACTCCTCTTCATCGTCCTCATCACTGCCCTGACCTTCAGGAGGGAAGAACAGAATAGAATAAAGTAGAAAAGGCAGACTATTGTATATGGGGCCCATGTTCTTTAAAGGGTCCACTCTCCAAATAATCCTGCCTTCTCCGGACGGCGGCTGGTGCTGATTAATCTCCCCCGTATGTCTTGGGAAGGACCCTTCAGCTGCCTCGCTGTGATTCTTACCGTTCTGCTGTTCTTCTGTCTCCTCCTCGTCGTCCTCTGAGCCGTCACCAAACTCCTTGTCGTACTGAGCCTCCATCTGCTGCAGCGCCTTCTCCAGCTCGGAGGTGGCCACCCAGCTCTGCTCCTTGTATTGTCCGGCCAGCCTGTAATACCGAGGACTTATATTAATGCCGGAAGTCCAAAGCTTAACCCTTTCACCACCTTGCGATCTTCCATTTTTGCGCTCTAGTTTTTACACTCCCCTTCTTCCCAGAGTTTTACCATATAATGCACTGGAAAACGAGGAAAAAAATTACAAGTGTGGTGAAATTGTAAAAAAAAAAGTTCTATTCCACAATTGTTTTTTTTTTTCTACTTAACATGTTTGTTCACTAAATGCTAAAACTGAGCTGCTATTATGATTCTCCAAGTCATTACGAGCTCACAGACACTAAACATGTATACCGTATATACTCATGTGCTGAAAACGCCCCCCCCCCTGGGCTTATACACGCGTCATTGTCCATAAGCCGGCGGGGGAGGGGAGCGGCGGAGCTGCGGGTCACAGGAGGCAGGAGCCAGCGGCTGCAACTGTGCCTGCTGCTAAAGAGAAATGAATATTCACTGCACTGGCAATGAATATTCATTTCTCTTATAGCGTGCTCAGTTACAGCCGCCGGCTTCCAGCAGCTGTAAAAAAAAAAAAAAAAGCTCCTACTTACCTTCCCTGCGCGCCCTCGCAGCATCTTGTTCCGGCTTCCAGCAGCTTCTGTGGCCAGCCGATCATGTGTCCCCAGTGAGTGGAGAGAGGTGAATATTCATTACTTTAATGAGCGGGTACACGTGATCGGCCGGGCGAAAGAGCTGCTGGAAGCCGGAAGAAAAGATGCGGCAAGGGCGCACAGGGAAAGTAAGTAGGTTTTTTTATGCTTTTCTCATGGGGGGGGCATGCATACAAGGACGGGGATGAGGAGCAATGCAGACCAGGACAAGGATGAGGAGTCATGCATACCAGGACAGGGATGAGGAGCCATGCAGACAAGGACAGGGATGAGGAGCCATGCAGACAAGGACAGGGACGAGGAGCCATGCATACCATGACAGGGATGAGGAGCCATGCATACTAGGACAAGGACAGGGAGCCATGCATAACAGGACAAGAACGAGGAGCAATGCATAAAAGGACAGGGACGAGGAGCCATGCAGACAAAAAGGGATGAGGAGCCATGCATACCAGGACAGGGATGAGGAGCCATGCATACCAGGACAGGGATGAGGACCCATGCATACCAGGACAAGGAAAAGGCGCCACGCATACCAGGACAGGGATGAGGAGCCATGCATACCAGGAAAGGGATGAGGGGCCATGCAGACAATGACAAGGATGAGAAGCCATGCATACAAGGACAGGGATGAGGAGCCATGTATACAAGGACAGGGACGAGGAGCCATGCATACCAGGACAGGGATGAGGAGCCATGCATACCAGGACAGGGCTGAGGAGCCATGCATACCAGGACAGGGATGAGGAGCCATGCATACCAGGGCAGGGCTGAGGAGCCATGCATACCAGGGCAGGGACGAGGAACCATGCATACAAGGATAGGGATGAGGAGCCATGCATGACAGGGATGAGAAGCCATGTACACAAGGACAGGGCTGAGGAGCCATACATACCAGGATGGGGATGAGAAGACATGCATACCAGGATGGGGATGAGGGGACAATGCATACCCAGCTTATATTCAAGTCAATATGTTTTTCCAGTTTTTTTTTGGGTAAAATTAGGTGCCTCGGCTTATACTCGGGTCGTCTTATACACGAGTATATACGGTAGGTTTGTTTTTATTTATAAAAAAATAATCGCTTTTGTTGCCATTTTTCCAATTTTTGGGATCTGGGGCTGTGTGAGGGCTTATTTTTGTGCCCTGAGATGAAGTGTTTATTGATATTATTTTGGGGTAGGTACAATGTTTTGATCACCCGTTATTGCATTTTATTTTAATGTTGCGGCGAACAAAAACTGTAATTCTGGAGTTTTTAGATTCTTTTCTTGTTACGCCATTTACCAATCGGCTTCAATAACTTTATATTTTGATAGATCGGGCGATTCTGAAAGCAGCGATACAAAATGTGTGTATATTTTTCAGTTTTTTTATTTGTTTTATTTTTAATGAGTCAAAAGGGGGGTGATCTGAAACTTTTTTTTTTTCTTTTTATGGACTTCAATAGTCTCCTTAGGAGGCTTGAAGCTGTGATCATCTGCCCACTTGTGCTGTATATAGTGATGATTCAGCCCTGTTATATGTAGCAGAAATCATCATCTCGTATGAACGCTGGCCACAAGTCGGCGTTCATAGAAAATTCACAATGACAGGCACAGGGGGTCTTCTGCAGACCTTCGGCTGTCATGAGTTTAACCCACTGGAGCCATGCGATCACGTAACAGAGGCACCGATGGACGGGACTTGTGATTCGCCTCCAGCCGATGCCTGTTGAATGCCGCTGTCAGATCCACCCACGGCTGTTAGAGGCACTTGAAGGATAATTATATCAGACATCAAGTGCGGGGAAAGATGAAGGCTCAGTGCCGGAGCCAACATCAAAGGCAGGGATACGACATAAGATGTATATATACGTCATCAGACATTTCCTTTACCGCTACAGTATACTCATGTCCCAGTACGGCCTCAGCATTGGACCTGTGTGATTAATCCATGGGAAGCGGGACAGGACTAAACATGGCGCTAGAATATCATGACTTATGTGTTGCTTTATTTACAGGGTTCCCTTAGTTCGGACCCCACCAATTATATAGTGGTGGCCATCATGGCAATAACCTTCAGGTGTACAATGGAGGCGGAGGTGACTACAAGTACTGGGTATGATGCAGAGAGCAGGCGGAGGAGACGCCCGCCTCCATTACCCCTTCTCACCCGACTTACTTTGCGTTCTGTATCTTCTGCTGCCTTCGCATCTCTTCCACCTTCTTGGCCTTCTCCGCGTTCTGCTCTTCCACCAGTTTCCTGTGGGCATGGACTCTCTTGTCCCTCTTCCTGACGAAGGCCACCAGTTCCCGGACCAGCTCGTTGCGCTCTCGTCGCGCCTTGTCCCGCATCTTCTTGTTCTCCTTCTCCATGGCTCTCTTCTCCCAGCGGTTGGAGGCCTGCCTGGTGTCGTACTCTTCTTTCCAGGCAAAGTTCTTCACCGTACAGAAGCTCTGCCAGTAGGCGTAGAATGGGTGCACCACCTGCGCTCACCGACAAGGAGAAAAACCGCAAGTAGTGAGTGTAATAACCCAACAATACAGGAGGGCAGACAGAAGAAAAGAAATATCAGATCGGCCAGAGCCCTCATAGATCAGCTCAGGCCATGGAGGCCAGAAAAAAACAGCATACAGAGAGGTGCACCATTTATATCCGGTGACCATGGCACCAGATACGAGCTGATCAGCGGGGGTGCCGGCTGTCAGACCCCCACCAATGTGACATTGATAAACCTTTCCTAAGGACGGATCATCAATATATTACCAGACTACATGACTGGAAACATATGGGCTCACATTCATGTCTATAGAACTGTCGAGGTTACGTTTACATTACCGGGTGACTTATGGCTCCAAGTCATGGGAGGCTACAGACCGCAGTGTACGGCGTGTAACGTACCGTGTCATAGTCCCGCAAGAGGTCCCAACGGGGCGCCAATGTCCCCAAGAGGCCCAGACGGGGCACCACTGTCCCCAAGAGGCCCCAATGGGGCGCCACATCATGGGAGGCTACAGACCGCAGTGTACGGCGTGTAACGTACTGTGTCATAGTCCCGCAAGAGGTCCCGACGGGGCGCTACTGTCCCCAAGAGGCCCCAATGGGGCACCACATCATGGGGGGCAGACAGACCGCAGTGTACGACATTTATTGTACTACGTTATAGTCTCCCAAGAGGCCCTGATGGGGTGCACTGTTCCCAAGAGGCCCCGATGGGCGCCACATCATAGGAAGCAGACAGACCGCAGTGTAACGTACCGTGTCATAGTCGCTCTGAGAGTCTCCAAACCTCGGGTATTCCTCTCCTTCATCGTTTATCTTACTTTCCATTTCTTCCTTCACAATCAGGTCAAAGATGTGTCTGTAGATGGCGTAGAAGCCCTTAAAACAGAAGAGCGTGAGATCATAAGGAGGAATCGAGTGTCACATCCAGCATCTCGCACAATAAGGCCATGTTCACACATGAAAAACACCGCAAAAATGCCAAGTGTGGCCATAGGCTGATAATACACAGGACTATGAAGTGTGCAGCAGTAATATAGCGCCCCTTTGACACATTTTTTTCATATTGACTTAAATGCTTCTATTTTGGGCTAAAAAAAAAAATCTTTGCAATTGGTTTTCATTAAAAATGTTGCAGTGTTTGGCTTTTACGAGCTCACTGATGGATTCTTAGTGAACTCTGTGACAAGTTATGTGCAGGGAAGCGAAAGAGTCTGAAAAAAAAAAAACACAAACGGTGCAAAATTTTTAATGAAACATAATTCTCCCCAAAAATATATATTTTTTTCACCCAAAATAAAAGCGTGTTTTACGCCTCCATCATTGAGCTGCAACCAGGGATTCATTACAGAGTCGCTTCCATCTTCCCCAAATCCCCGGTCATTACCTTCTCGTCATCTCCATAACCGGAGTAACAGGTGACTGTGAAATACTGGACCAGATCTAAGCTGTCGTCCTGGTAGTCGCCGTCCACGCCGCCTTTCAACAGCGCGTCTCTGTGGTTGTCATACCTGGGGAAGAAGACGGGACATAAAGGACAGCGGTGAGGTCTGTGAATGAAGTGACTGGGAGCGGAGGCACCGTGCTGAACCAGCGGGGATGCACAAGTGATCGGTGGAGGTGCGGGTGTAGGACCCCCTCCTTAGGGGACCTCATCAATATACGAGTCCAGGACAGCCCCTTTAATAGAAGTTCTTCCTACTTTACCATACTAGAATAAATGCCAGAACTGGACGGACGTCTCTATGTAAGTGGGTGTGCGGCTCCTGTACCCCGGATCCCACACATCACGTACCAGGCGCGCTCCTGGGGGTCACTGATCACGTCGTAGGCCGCCTGGATCAACTTGAACTGTTCTGCTGCTTCCTCCGGGTTATCCAAATTTTTATCTGTAAGAGACAGAGATCGAGCTCAGAACAATGATAGAGATATATACACTCATCACACACGACCCGATATATCACCGCGGTGCCACCGGCACAAAATGGGGACAGAGAACAAAGAAACAAAAGTCAACATGGAGATGAGATGATTAGAGAAAATACTGGGGGTCAAATTAATGTCCCACCCCAAGATTGAGTGAGGGAGGGAGGTCCTACACAGTGTCCGTATATACAATTGTGTTACAGCGTCTTCTACATCCTCATTACTCACAGGTGGAGATCTTATTGGTACCAATATTGTGTTTAAATTACATTTTATTTGCCTTTTATTAAAAGCTGCTCTGAGATTTCATTTTTTTTTTTTTTGCACTTTGAAGAAGCAAATGATCAGCTCACAAGTAGATGTTTGGGATTTGGCCGGCAAAAGCATAACAGGCAATAGCAAAAAAAAAAAACACTCCTGCTCCAACAGTCCCATGTAATCTTCTCTTTCCCTTATTGCTGCACATTACACTCTTCCCATAAATCCACAAAGACATAAAAAAAATTAAACTGTTCAAAATCACAACACAAAAACAACGATACAAAACTTCACTTTTAATCTGGAGCTACACGGCGACAAGGCCCGCCGACCCCAGAGGGAGTTTCCCTGCAAAAGCCCCACTGACCTCGTGCGACTATTTTACAGCTCTGATTTTGCTGATAAATTTTGCAGTAAGTATAACAGCCAAATTGCAGATGTCGCTTGTGACTTGCACCAAGGTCTACGGGAAGCACCGGGTGAGACTTGCACCGAGGTCTACAGGAAGCGTCAGGTGCGACTTGTACCGAGGTCTACGGGAAGCGTCAGGTGCGACTTGTACCGAGGTCTACGGGAAGCGTCGGGCGCCACTTGCACCGAGGGGTACAGGAAGCGTTGGGTGCGACTTGCACCGAGGTCTACGGGAAGTGTTGGGTGAGACTTGCACCGAGGTCTACGGGAAGCGTCGGGTGAGACTTGCACCGAGGTCTTCGGGAAGCGTCGGGCGCAACTTGCACCGAGGTCTACGGGAAGCGTCGGGTGAGACTTGCACCGAGGTCTACGGGAAGCGTCGGGCGCGACTTGCACCGAGGTCTACGGGAAGCGTCGGGCGCGACTTGCACCGAGGTCTACGGGAAGCGTCGGGTGAGACTTGCACCGAGGTCTACGGGAAGCGTCGGGTGAGACTTGCACCGAGGTCTACGGGAAGCGTCGGGTGAGACTTGCAGTGAGGTCTACGGGAAGCGTCGGGTGCGACTTACACCGAGGTCTACGGGAAGCGTCGGGTGCGACTTGCACCGAGGTCTTCGGCAAGCGTCGGGCGAGACTTGCACCGAGGTCTACGGGAAGCGTCGGGCGAGACTTGCACCGAGGTCTACGGGAAGCATCGGGCGCGACTTGCGCCGAGGTCTACAGGAAGCGTCGGGCGCGACTTGCACCGATGTCTACGGGAAGCATCAGGCGCGACTTGCACCGAGGTCTACGGGAAGCGTCGGGCGCGACTTGCACTGAGGTCTACGGGAAGCGTCGGGTGCGACTTGCACCGAGGTCTACGGGAAGCGTCAGGCGCGACTTGCACCGAGGGGTACAGGAAGCATCAGGCGCGACTTGCGCCGAGGTCTACAGGAAGCGTCGGGCGCGACTCGCACCGAGGTCTATGGGAAGCGTCGGGTGCGACTTGCACCGAGGTCTATGGGAAGCGTCGGGTGCGACTTGCACCGAGGTCTATGGGAAGCGTCGGGTGCGACTTGCACCGAGGTCTACGGGAAGCGTCGGGTGCGACTTGCACCGATGTCTACGGGAAGCATCAGGCGCGACTTGCACTGAGGTCTACGGGAAGCGTCGGGCGCGACTTGCACTGAGGTCTATGGGAAGCGCCGGGTGCGACTTGCACCGAGGTCTACGGGAAGCGTCAGGCGCGACTTGCACCGAGGGGTACAGGAAGCGTCAGGTGCGACTTGCGACCAGAGAAAGAAAATCTGACACATCTGGAAAGTCCGTGTCGCAGGTCGTCACCCCACAGGGAGTCACTACCCCCAAAGCCGCCATGCATCGCGGTGATCTTGGTGTTGCGCTACACTGACACTTTGGCCTCGACTCGATCCGCCATGTGAGGGTCTCTGGAGCCGCTGCTGCATCACAGCACAATACAAAGGGGTCACATTCCCACTCTGAGGGCAGCGAGCGACTCACACAACAGCCGATGTCACCGAGACGGCACCGCATAAACGCCCGTGTCACTGACAGCAGCGATGCTGAGCCGGCACCAGACGTGCAGAGGATTTAGGGTTACAGGGACCCTGTCGTCATTTACACCCCTCCTGCTGTATGTAAATGAAGCCTCATGTGTCCAGTGGGCGCAGCCAAGTGTATCCCTCCATACTAAGCTCCTCCCCTGCTGCGCTGATTGACACAAATGCCACCAACAACCTCAGAAAAGTGCAGGACGCGTCACCTGCCACCAACATGGACGACACCAGACATGGCCATGGCGTCAGCAGGATCTCAGCATTTCATTACTGGGAGAAATAATCCTCACATGTAATTACACCGGCACAGCCGGAGTAGTGGACTGCCCCTTTAAGAACTGTCCCTTTAAGCCAGCCTCACCCGGATGCCAGCGCAGCGCCAGCTTCCTGTACGCCCTCTTCAGGTCATCGTCCGTGCAGTCCCTGCGGACCCCGAGCACCTCGTAGTGACACCGCATCGCTCGCACAACTCGCCGGCTGACCCCGAGGCACACGTGTGCCCTAACCCGGAAGTGGAAAGCCACAGCTCCGCCCACTGCCTGTCACCTGGGTAACCATCGCAGTATTCTCCCAGAATCCACCTCACTGTGTTCTCCGCGCCTGCGCGTTTACATCATTTCTTGCTAGGGGAAAATATAGCCGGTCAAGTGTGTCCTCTCTGCAGGCGCCATGTTTGCTGCGTCTGATAAGTTCTCTGCAGTGACTGGGTCTCCTCAAACATGGCTGACACTGACTAGTCGTGCTGACATCGGCTTGTGGAGCTCTGGGGCTGATGAAAACCGCCCTGTCTGATTGGAGTCGGCGGAGGAGACGGTGAAAGGTGCGCGCTGCCTGCGTTTACTGCACTGCGTGGAATTAGAGCACACTGCTGGGACTTGTAGTACTGCTGTTTTTTATACTTATTGCACATTGTTACTGGGGTCCAGCGGGCGCCAATGTGGAGCCGTAAAGTGAGAAACATATTGGCCAAAGTGTCGCAAAAAGTTAGCACCAGAGGAGATTGGAGACAGTGGTGACCTGTGTGCAGAGCAGCTCCCGGGGATTCGGAGGACTCTGTCATGGGCATCGGTGTCCGTATTCTGAGGCGCGGTCGTCCGTTTTCTGGCGTAACCGCGGTGATGAGAGCGTTTATCTCGGCGCTCTGACTCCTTGATGGCAGCTTCTCCCCGTGGATTCTCCGCTGCTCTCGTGTGACGTCGGTTGTTATTTTTCCATTATTGATCGGTGTCAGCGGAGCCGCGGATTGTCGGGACGTTCCCTCCGCCGAGCACCGAAATCACTGCAAAGATCTGACGCCGCAGAGGATGGATGTTCGCAGTTTGGGCCCCGATTCATGATTTGCATTTATCGTTTTTTTGTTGTCTTGTGATTTTTCTCCATGATGGCGACTAGTTTCTTCTTTCAGAGCAAAAAGTCGCATCATCTGATGAAGCGCCGGGTGCGACTCGCATGGAGATCTACGGGAAGCGTTGGGTGCGACTCGCATGGAGGTCTACGGGAAGCGTCGGGTGCGACTTACGTGGAGATCTACGGGAAGCGTCGGGTGCGACTCGCATGGAGATCTACGGGAAGCGTCGGGTGCGACTTGCATGGAGGTCTACGGGAAGCGTCGGGTGCGACTCGCATGGAGATCTACGGGAAGCGTTGGGTGCGACTCGCATGGAGGTCTACGGGAAGCGTCGGGTGCGACTTGCATGGAGATCTACGGAAAGCGTCAGGTGCGACTTACATGGAGATCTACGGGAAGCGTTGGGTGCGACTCGCATGGAGGTCTACGGGAAGCGTCGAGTGCGACTTACATGGAGATCTACGGGAAGCGCCGGGTGCGACTTACATGGAGATCTACGGGAAGCGTCGGGTGCGACTTGCATGGAGATCTACGGGAAGCGCCGGGTGCGACTTGCATGGAGATCTACGGAAAGCGTCGGGTGCGACTTACATGGAGATCTACGGGAAGCGTCAGGTGCGACTTACATGGAGATCTACGGGAAGCGTCGGGTGCGACTCGCATGGAGATCTACGGGAAGCGTCGGGTGCGACTCGCATGGAGGTCTACGGGAAGCGTCGGGTGCGACTTGCATGGAGATCTACGGGAAGCGCCGGGTGCGACTTGAATGGAGATCTACGGAAAGCGTCAGGTGCGACTTACATGGAGATCTACGGGAAGCGTTGGGTGCGACTCGCATGGAGATCTACGGGAAGCGTCGGGTGCGACTTGCATGGAGATCTACGGGAAGCGCCGGGTGCGACTTACATGGAGATCTACGGAAAGCGTCGGGTGCGACTTACATGGAGATCTACGGGAAGCGTCGGGTGCGACTTACATGGAGATCTACGGGAAGCGTCGGGTGCGACTTACATGGAGATCTACGGAAAGCGTCGGGTGCGACTTACATGGAGATCTACGGAAAGCGTCAGGTGCGACTTACATGGAGATCTACGGAAAGCGTCAGGTGCGACTTACATGGAGATCTACGGAAAGCGTCGGGTGCGACTTGAATGGAGATCTACGGGAAGCGTCAGGTGCGACTTACATGGAGATCTACGGAAAGCGTCGGGTGCGACTTACATGGAGATCTACGGGAAGCGTCAGGTGCGACTTACATGGAGATCTACGGAAAGCGTCGGGTGCGACTTACATGGAGATCTACGGAAAGCGTCGGGTGCGACTTACATGGAGATCTACGGAAAGCGTCGGGTGCGACTTGAATGGAGATCTACGGGAAGCGTCGGGTGCGACTTACATGGAGATCTACGGGAAGCGTCGGGTGCGACTTACATGGAGATCTACGGGAAGCGTCGGGTGCGACTTACATGGAGATCTACGGAAAGCGTCGGGTGCGACTTGAATGGAGATCTACGGGAAGCGCCGGGTGCGACTTACGTGGAGATCTACGGAAAGCGTCGGGTGCGACTTACGTGGAGATCTACGGGAAGCGTCGGGTGCGACTTACATGGAGATCTACGGGAAGCGTCGGGTGCGACTTACATGGAGATCTACGGGAAGCGTCGGGTGCGACTTACATGGAGATCTACGGAAAGCGTCGGGTGCGACTTGAATGGAGATCTACGGGAAGCGCCGGGTGCGACTTACATGGAGATCTACGGAAAGCGTCGGGTGCGACTTACGTGGAGATCTACGGAAAGCGTCGGGTGCGACTTACGTGGAGATCTACGGAAAGCGTCGGGTGCGACTTACGTGGGATCTACGGAAAGCGTCGGGTGCGACTTACGTGGAGATCTACGGGAAGCGCCGGGTGCGACTTACGTGGAGATCTACGGAAAGCGTCGGGTGCGACTTGCATGGAGATCTACGGGAAGCGTCGGGTGCGACTTACGTGGAGATCTACGGAAAGCGTCGGGTGCGACTTGCATCGAGATCCAGTTTCTTTCAGAGCAAAAAGTTGCATCTGTGGAAAATGTTCAAAAGTCATAATTGATGAATCTTCCACAAATATGAGGGAACAAAACGGCAATATATAAAATCTACATCTGCGACTCTTCAGCTTCTGCAGAACGGCTCCTCTCAAGTGCTGACGGCCTCTGTGGTCGGTGGGGGTCCGCGCCTGTGGTCGGTGGGGGCCCGTGTCGCTCCGGCTCCTGTATTCACCACTCTCTCCGCTCTTCTTTCTGTCCAGGTCTCCGGCGATGGCGAGCTTCTCGCAGTCGGAGGTGGACAAGGACCAGTACGTGTTCGCCTGCAGTCTGGACAACGTCCGCAACCTCTCCAACATCCTGAAGGCCATTCACTTCAGGGACCACGCGTCCTGCTTCGCCACCAGCAACGGCCTCAAAGTCACGGTGGAAAATGCTAAATGCTTGCAGGCCAACGCCTTCATACAGGTGGGAGCCGCCATAGCGCTGCACGTTATTCTCTACTGTATCCAGACAATGAGCAAAACGTCCCGGACTGATACATTGTGACAAACCAGCAGCGAGATCTGTGCACTGTGTACATTGGATGCAATTGATATTTCTGTCCCTGAATGGGAAGTTGTGCAAGCTGAGATTTTATAGACATTGAGGAATAGGAGAAGCGCAGGCGGCAGCCACACGACGCCCGCTGGCAGTGATGCGACACTCGGCGGCACCCACATGGCTCCCTGCGTTAGGCACACAACGGCTGGCGGCAGCCACATGGCACCCAGCAGCAGCACACGACACCCGGCGGCAGCCACATGACACCCGGCCGTAAACACAACGGCTGGCAGCAGACACACGGCACCCGGCGGCAGACTTCTGACATCAGGCGGTAGACGCACAACACCCGGCGGCAGCCACACGACGCCCGCTGGCAGTGATGCGACACTCGGCGGCACCCACATGGCTCCCTGCGTTAGGCACACAACGGCTGGCGGCAGCCACATGGCACCCAGCAGCAGCACACGACACCCGGCCGTAAACACAACGGCTGGCAGCAGACACACGGCACCCGGCGGCAGACTTCTGACATCAGGCGGTAGACGCACAACACCCGGCGGCAGCCACAGGACGCCCAGCGGTAGATAAACAAAGTCCTGACACCAGGCAGTAGCCTCACGGCAGCCACACGACACCTGGCGGCAGCCACGTAGCAGCCAGGACACACGACACCTGGCAGCAGCCACGTGGCACCCAGGACACACAACGCCCAGTGGCAGCCACAGGACGCCCGGTAGTCTCTTTCGTCGTGTCACTGACTTCTCCTCCTTTATCCACCAGGCCGGGATATTCCAGGAATTCAACGTCCAGGAGGATTCTGTCGTGTTTCGCATCAATCTCACCGTCCTCCTTGACTGCTTGACTATTTTTGGGGCAGGTGCTGTACCAGGTGATTACACAGAGGGTAGAGAGAGGGTCGGACGTGTTCATTGTTGTTCATCCTGATCCTCCTGGTTCTTCTGATCTGCTGCATTCCATATATGTTCTCTGTCTTATTCCAGCCACCTGCACGGCCCTGAAGATGGGCTACCGCGGCTATGGCCACCCCCTCACCTTATTTCTGGAGGAAGGCGGGGTGGTGACGGTGTGTAAGATTCACACCCAGGAGCCCGAGGAGACGCTGGACTTCGATTTCTGCAGCACCAACGTCCTGAATAAGATCATCCTGCAGTCGGAGGGACTGCGAGAGGCGTTCTCCGAGCTGGACATGAGCAGCGACTTCCTGCAGATCACCATGTCTCCGGACAAGCCCTACCTGAGGTGCGGACGCTGCCGCTGACCCCTGTAGGACCCCGCCATGTTCTGTTTTTTTTTGTTTTCGTTTTTCCCTCCTCTTCTTCCTGGAGTCATAACTTTTTTTTATTTTTCTGTCCACATCGCTGTATGAGGCTCGTCCTTGTTCTTTGCAGGACGAGTTGCAGCTTTGAATGACCCCATTCAATTCTCCATATAATGTGTACCGACACATTGTAGCAAATTATCAGCAGAGACGCTTCTGGTGATCCCAGAGGATTTTCTGCACTGGATACAATTGTAACAACCCCTCAGCTCATCGGTGGTCATAGAAATCCTGGGACCATCTAGCAAAAGTCAGAATTTGTCTGCACCCCATTACTCGCCCCAGACTTCCAGCAGATTCCAGTGATCACATAATGGATCCCATGGGGGTCACAGACGGATCTCTTCATATAACCCCTTAGATGCTAAGGTTGCAGTTCATCGCCGCAGCATTTAAGGGGTTACGACGTCTCGCTAGGAGCTCGCTCCAATCACAGCGATTTACAGCAGCAGAAAAAGAAATCAGATTTCTAAACTCTCATTCACACGGTGCTTTTTTTTCCCCCTTGCGGTTTTTGTTTCTGTTTATTGCGGTTTCCGTTCTTTCCACATTTTCTGCTGCATTTTTATTTTCCCACTTCTATAAGACCCTTGAAAAATGCAGCAAAAAAAAAAAAGCAATGTGTGAATGAGCCCTAACTGTGCAGAATTGCTGAATATTAAAAGATTATAACTGTACCATGTAATATTAGAGCCCCTCCCCCGCCCCCTCCGTCTGTGCCTCCCCTGTATCAGATCCTGACATGTGATTATCCTCGTAGACTCTCCACATTCGGGAACGCCGGCAGCGCCCACCTGGATTATCCCAAGGACTCCGACCTGATAGAAGCGTTTCACTGCAGCCAGACGCAGACCAACAGGTGAGATGGCGGCGCGGGGGTCACCGGCGGTCACCGCTCCTCCTGCGGCTGATGCGAATGTTTGTCCTTCACTTGCCGTCTAGTGGCCGTCCTCGGTACTGCAACTCAGATCGCATTCATATCAATAGGAACCGAGCTGCAGTACCGGGAACGGCCACTACACAGTGACAGAAGCAGCAGCGCAGGACGTACACTGCCCCCAGAACTGAGACGAGTTGTGCTTTCTCTTTTTTGCCGCAGGTATAAGATCTCCCTGCTGAAGCCGTCCACCAAGGCGCTGGCCCTGTCCTGCAAGGTGTCCATCCGCACCGACAGCCGAGGCTTCCTGTCTCTGCAGTACATGATCAGGAACGAGGACGGCCAGATCTGCTTCGTGGAGTATTACTGCTCTCCAGATGAGGATCTCCAGGAAGGAGACTCCTAACGGCACGCCGATCCTTTAAAGGGGTCGTCCAGAGACTTGGATCTGTAAGAAATAGCAAATTATGTGATACTTGCCTGATCTGAGACGTCACCCATCAAACAGCTGACAGACCGCTGCAGCCAATCACAGTCTGGTCATCCTAAAACATCCAAAGCTGTTGTTTTAAAGGGCACATCCAGGACTAAGATAGTGATGACCTAATGTTAGAAAAGGAGGTCCGATGTCCGGCAGCCCCCCATCATCAGCTGATTGCAGCAGAGCGTATGGAGCCAAAACAGCACAGCGCCATCCGGAGCGCTGTCAGCTCAGCTACTATTGACCTGAATGTGATCTGAGCTGCAGTACTGATAATGGCCACTAGATGGAGTTTGGCGCTGTGCTGTCTCAGCTCAGGACATTGTGTAATTTGGGGGCTGGAAACAGCTGATTGGGTATCGGACCCCCCACAATCTGATCGATGCTCTGGGGCTTTTACGGCGCCCCAGATCTGTGGCCCCGCCGCCGTATTTGACTTCCCTTTCTGTGCTCGTATATATATTTTTGTATTTTATAAAAAGTAATATTTTTCAATGTATTTTTTTTTCTTCAATAAATATAAATAAATCTTTGCTACCTGTAGTATTTTTATGTTTTGCTCACGATCCTCAAGTGTACGTATTCCTGTCTCTGTCCCCCATACTTTCCCCTGCAGCGCTGCTTGGGCACATTAGCTGCTGTATATAAACTACTGAGCTTTCAGGAGAACTGGACGTTTTCTAAGGCGATTTATCACTTTAGGATCGGTGGGGTCTGACCGCTATGACCCCCTAATCCTGAGAACAAGGGGCTACTATCACCAGGGGTCCGGAAATTCTATTATCATGGATGGAAATACGCAAAGAGGAGTCTGTGTGACGTCACCCATCAACCAGCCAACAGACCGCTGCAGCCAATCACAGACTGGTCATCAGTGTCAGATCGGTGGCAGCATGGAGCAATCAGCTGTTTTCTGCTCCCGCTGTGGCCGGATGTGCACAGACTTGAATAGTACAGCGCCACACTGTGTAGTGGCTGTTCTCGGTACTGCAGCTCGGCTGGTCGGTGGGGGTGCAGGGTGTTGGACCCCACTGCAGTGATATTAATGGCTTATTCTGAGGATGTTCCGAACAGCCCCAGAAGTATTTACTCTGTGGACGGGCGACCTAATACCTCTCCGAGGACTCGATTACTGGAGAAGATCCCGGGATCTGTTCTCATCAGATCTGGAGGCAGAAAGGACTTTTTATTTCACTTTAAGGTGATGAAATATTAGATCCCATCAGTGAGCGAATCCCACAGGACGGACGGCGGCTGCTGCATCCGACAGCAACGGGAGAACGTGACACTACAACTCCCAGCATGCCAGCATCCGTGTAATTATATCTAATTATTGACCTGTCCGAGGTGATGACCAGCAGAGGGCGCGCCGCCGCATATATCCCCGCAGTCTCCAGCAGAGGGCGCTCCGCCGCTGGACACAAACCATAGAGCTGTTCCTTCCTGCTGTACAGACAAAGACTTCCGGCGTAGAAAAGCAACATGGCGGCGTACCGGAGGAAACGTGGCTCCAATGTGGAGTCTGAAAACCGGAGAAAAAAGCCCAAATTACAGCAGAAAGCAGCGGAGACTGATGACGCCGGAGCAGGGGACGAGTTCACCATCCCGGCGCCGGTGTCAGAGGTAGGAGGTCACTGCCCTCGTGTAGATTGTGCGGTTATTGGGCCGCACACACCGGAGCGGCTCTTGTAGTGATAATCCTGTGTGAATACTTTTCCGTCCAAAGATGACAAGAGTGTTCTTAGTGATACCTATATTGGCTAATCAGAAAATTATATGTTCACAAGCTTTCAGAGCGCAGAGGCTCCTTCTTCAGGCCAGAGTGATAATCCTGCACAGGTCAGAGCCGGAGATTGTGTCTCCTGTGTGGTGATCTCGGGGCCATCACCCGCCGCTCCGGTCATTCTGTCCCTGCGCTGCAGCCTTTATATGATCAGGTCCCAGTAGCGCAGTGCGGACAGTGTGTGTGAGCAGCGTCTGCCGGACTGACCCCGCGCGCGCGCTCTCCGCCGCCGGGCTGACCCTGTATCTTACATCACCGCGTCCTCCTGTATTTCGTCCCTGTTGTGTCTCCCGGTATCCGATTAGTCCTCATTCCTCAGTGCATCCTCTTCCTTCACCTTTCGTGGCCGTCGGGAGTCTGACCCCGGATTCTATCTGTGCTGGAGCGTTAGATTATTTACCTCCCGGCCATGATGAGCCACTCTGGGCTGCACGGACGCCGCACCTGTATAATGTGCCGCCTCACGTGCACTCGACTACACCAATCATGCATGCTCCTGCGTGCAGCCATCATCGGCACAGCTGTAACCATAGTATAGGGACGCCGGAGAAGATACCGCCATATTATAAGGTTATTACCGCACTAGTATAGTGATTAATAAGAATATGGTTATATGTATAAATCTAAGAGTGTAATTATAGGGGAGATTCCCATCTACAAGATCCTGATATGTAGTAGGTGTAATAATAATAATAGCAAATACCTCCAATTAGAAATGTAGTATAGTTCTTCTGATTCACTGTCTCTTTCCTCATGTAGGGGGCATTGCAGGACCTTAGGTATCCATGGTTACGTCCACTAGTAACTAGCTGTCACTATGTCAGCGGTCATAACCATGAATACCTCAGGTCCTGTAATGCCTGCGCATGAGGAAAGAGACATAGTGAATCAGAAGAATTGTACAACATTTCTAATTGGAGGTATTTGCTAATATTATTATTACTACATCTACTACATATCAGGACAGGATCATGGAGACAGAAATATTCCTTTGTCTCTGTCCTTAGACAATTGACATCAGCATTGGATTGTGACTTACTGTACTGCAATCCATCAGGACGGATGGGAACGACTATTAACCACTAAACTCCGTTGCCGCTCATTGTTTGTTTTTCTTCCCTGTCGTGTATAGTATATTCCTAAACCTTATCCCTAATCACTAATACTGAGCAGCCAGAAGATTCTTTCACCGCAGAGATCGCGCAGCCTCCAGTATGGATCTGATAGGTAGAAGCTCCTGGGAATGATCGCCCTAAACTTCTGTTTGGGGACAAGTCATTATTCTGGGGGATATTGGGAAGCAAAACCTCCCGTCACTGAGCAGCCTCAGGGTGATCCCCCGATGTCTCCCTTAGGGGATGAGGAGCAGGAAGCGGAGGTCCTGGAGGGCGAATGCTGATATAGCGCCCCCTCCAGGTGGTGTTCCCGTGCCCCTACATTCATGACACCAGGTACCCTGCACACGTCCTGGAGCTTATGTGTCATCATCTTGTTGTTGCAGGGCAAATGGATGAACAAGGAGCGGGTGCTGATATTTTCTTCCCGTGGAATTAATTTCCGAACCCGACACTTAATGCACGACTTGAAAACGTTAATGCCGCACGCAAAAGCTGGTAAGTGCCGCAACGATGCTCCTCGTAACGCAATGATGCTCCTGGTAACGCAACGACGCTCCTGTAACGCGACAACGCTCCTGTAACGCGACAACGCTCCTGTAACGCGACGACGCTCCTGGTACGCGACGACGCTCCTGGACGCACACGCTCCTGTAACGCATGATGCTCCTGGTAACGCAACGACCTCGGTAACGCGACAACGCTCCTGGTAACGACAACGCCTGTAAGCGACACGCTCCTGGTAACGCGACGACGCTCCTCGTAACGCAACGACCTCCTCGTACGCAATGATGCTCCTGGTAACGCGACGACGCTCCTGGTAACGCACGACGCCTGGTAACGCGACGACGCTCCTCGTAACGCGACGACGCTCCTCGTACTCGACGACGCCCTCGTAACGCGTCGCTTCCTCCAGGCTGGACCAGAAATGTGAGAATAGAAATAGTAGAGATCTTGTCACATAACATAACGATGGGGGTGAGAGACCCTGACAGTGCCCCGTGATGGTGCAGGGACCCTACATTACTGCCCTCTGCAGGAAGCTGTGGTGGTCTGCGAGGTCCTTAGATCTAACCCCCCAAAAATCAGGATGTTACGGCAGCTCCTAGTGATGCAGAACAGACTATGATGGGAACGTGGCGGCTTCGTCACAAGACTCATGTGAAAGTTTTCATCATTCTCCTTCTTTCTCTTTTTATATTTGTAGATACAAAGATGGACCGGAAAGATAAACTGTTCGTCATTAATGAGGTACGTGATGGCCGCTGATGACACTTCGAGGCCGCGTCTACATCAGACGGAAACTGAGCTTGAAAAATCAGCAGCAAAAACCTGCACGAGTTTCATTCTGATTTTTTAGTTTTTTTTTTTTTCTGTGTCCCTCAAAGTGTGAAATAAAAATCTGCAGCAGAACGTGACATCTTTGCTCAGATTTTTTTCAGGCAGCGTGTGGATGATATTTTTGCACATACCCATCAGCGAGGCTTCCTGTGCTTCTGCTTCCTCTTACAGCGCTCGCCTGTTGCCTCCGTGTCATTTTCTCCGACCCCCCCCCCCCCCATTGACGTTGCTGGTTTGTGCCGGCGTTGAATAAATGGCGCCGTCGCTCTGTAACGGTTTTCTCGTCTCGCAGGTTTGTGAAATGAAAAACTGCAACAAATGTATTTATTTTGAAGCAAAGAAGAAGCAGGACCTGTACATGTGGTGAGTGACCCCTCATTTACTGCCGGGCCGCTCCCCTCAGATAATCCTCCAGTGACGGCTTCCATACTGTTTTTTTTTTTTCCTTATTTTAGGATATCAAATGCCCCCGAGGGACCGTCTGCTAAATTCTTGGTCCAGAACAGTAAGTAACAAATAACCGATTGTATAAGTGAGAGGGATGATTGGTGCTGACCGGGTCCTAGATACCAGGTTACTCCTCATCCAAAAGTGTCTGATATCTAGACTTTATTTAATGTTTGACCTTAAAACGTCCCTTTTCTGAGTTCTCTATTACAGCATGTGGATGTCATAGGGCGAGGGTCTCTTGTAGCCATAGTAGGGGGTGTTCCTGCAGAATGTGTGGCACAATATATTAGATGTGATGCTACAGGCAGCACAGTAGAGCTGTCATTTACTCCCTCCACCTTCTAATTGTAATGAAATGACTCCATCCTGTCCCAGTGTATACAGCAAAGCTGCAGAAACCAAGAAGCATCAGCTGATTGTGTATTGTAGTGTTGAGCGAGACATGCAGTATTTCAAGATATTTTTATTAACTCCCTGCACCTTCCAGTTTTAGTGAAAAGACTCCGCTCATTTGTCTGTCTTTACCGAAAAGCTAACCTAATTGTATTGAAATGACTCTGCTTATACTGTCCCAGTCTATACAGCAAAGCTACGTGAACTGCAGAAATCAGGAAGCATCAGCTAATCGTGTGTTCTAATGTTCAGCGAGTTCATGCAATATTTAAAGATATTTTTGTTTTTGCGGATTATAAAACGCACCCCAAATTTTGGGGAGGAAAATAAAACTTTTTTTTAACTAAAATGATGGTGCGTCTTATCTGCTGTTACGGTAGCTTACCTAGGGACCAGCGGCGGTTCATCGGGGTCCCAGGTGGCAGGGTCGCTGCTGGCGGCGGTGGTAAGAGATGCTGCAAGTCCCAGGCTGGTAGGAGTGGGGCGATGCTGTGGGCCCCAGGCTGGTAGGAGGTGACGTTCAGCGATGCAGGGGCTCTGCAGGCATTTATGGAAAGTTATGGGCATGTTGGGCTTTCACAAAATGTCTGTGAAGCCCCTGCATCGCCAGTCACCCCCTTTTACCAACCTGGGGCCCACAGCATCGCCCCACTCCTACTGCAGCAGCGACCCTGGGACCCTGCTGCACCGCTGCCAGTAAGCTACATTCAGATTATTAGACTTACCCCATTTTTTCCCCAAATTCTAGCAATAAAAATGCTTTATACTGTATACTGTCATTTTCTGTGGATTCGTTGCAGGTTAAAAAAAAATGCCGATCATCTGTCCCACCCGGTCGTACCTCTCCTCCTTCAGCCTTCGCTCATCTCTTCTTCGCTTTTTCTAGTTCACACGCTGGCAGAGCTGAAGATGACAGGAAACTGCCTGAAGGGCTCCCGTCCTCTGCTCTCCTTCGATCCGGTTGGTATTTAATATTTAAAAAAAAAAAAAAAAAAAGCTCCTAATGTATTTTGTATAGAACCACAACTCCCAGCATCCTTTGCTGCCGCTCACAGACCTCCTCTCCTCCCCCGCAGGCGTTTGATCAGGATCCGTACCTCTCGGTGCTGAAGGAGCTCTTCATACAGGTAACGGCGACTTCCTCGTCTCCGCGTTTGGTTATTGGCGCGGTTTCTTCTTCACGTGACACCTCGATCTCTTGATTGCAGATTTTTGGAACCCCGAGATATCACCCCAAGAGTCAGCCGTTCGTGGACCACGTCTTCACCTTCTCCGTAGCAGATAAGAGGATCTGGTTCAGGAATTATCAGGTCAGTAACGTTCTGTCCACACCGTTCTTACACCTCCATATAGAAAATACAGAACCAACATAGAAAAGTGCAACATGTTATTAAGATGTAAACTCGCAGGATGAGTCACAGATGAGTTTCGCCGTCTAATCCTCCTGCAGGGGAGGCGACCTCCTACATCATCCTGGAGATGACCCCGCTGCACACAAGAAGGGTCCGCCTGTGTTAAACATCTGAAACCAGTGATCAGAGCTTGTGCCGATCACTGCAGTTTAACCATTTCAGTGCTGCAGCACGTCATCAGGATGTCTGTTCAGGTGCTCGTCACCCAACCTCCGCCTCGCAACACGACCATGGATGCCACAGTAGCCGGGAGTTTGCGGCAGGCCACCATACATGGTGCTCCTGTGAAGGCCACCCAGAAATTAGTCCGATCTATCGAAATCTATAAATATTTAACCCTTAAAGTAAATGGCTTAAGGGGAGAGGAGGATATAAACACCTCAAAATAAGGTATTGGGATGAAATAAATGAAAATTGCCTTACTTTGGCGTCCTTGTTAGACACCCACCTGTCATAAAGACCACCTCGCTGGCTGCCGGTGCAGTATTTACCAGCTCCTCATAGTGCACTTTGTGTGCCAGCGCTGTAGACATGCAGCTGCCGGTGCTGCCTGCGCACAGTTTGTGACCATTGATCCTTCCTTTGGCCTCGGATTCGTTTTGTTCTCATCTCGTCCTGTCGTTGCAGATCATAGAGGAGGACGCGTCTCTGGTGGAGATCGGACCGCGATTCGTGCTGAATCTCATCAAGATTTTCAAAGGCAGCTTTGGAGGTCCGACCCTGTACGAGAACCCTTACTACCAGTCCCCGAATATGGTACGTCCCCCCTGCTGCTGTTTGCACATGACTCTGCCGGTCTTTGTCCATGACGTTGATCTGTTTCATGTGACTTTCTGCACAATTTGCTGACAACGTCTTTCTTTCAGCACCGGCGCATTATCCGATTGGAAACGGCGGCAAAGATTCGGGAGAAGCAACAAGTGAAAGAACTGCAGAAAATGAAGAAGACAGAAGGGGTCGTGGTCGTTCCTCACGACCCCACGGCTGAGGTGTTCACCACCAAGGCTGAAAAGAAACCTCAAGTTATTGAGACGCAGCCACCGGTCCTCAAACCCAACAAGAAACGGAAAGACAAAAAGTTCAAACGCCAAAGACTGAGCCAGAAAAGACGCGTATGAACTGTGGGGGGTGCACTTACCAGGTCAGGGGTCCGAGGGTCTGTTTTATAAAATTAAAGGAAAAGTCTTTGTCTGTTACCTCACTCGCCTTTATAATGAAAATAAAGTGTATACAGCGCCAAACACCAATGTGTGAAAGGGGACCAACCAGGAAAAAGGATAAGACCCCAATAGTGTACATTCAAGACCCTGAAACCTGCAACTGCACCTCTCAGATTGTGACTAACCAGGGGCAGCGTTCTTGTAGAGAAATCAATGGTTACAGGTCCAGACAGATGGGTTCTGCCTTCAGGGGGTTCATTGCTTCACCTCGCCATCAATTAAAGTGTCCTTCAGTTTTTTTTTTTTCTTAGTCCCCACTGAGGACTTGGAGGCATTCCCATCTCCAAATCCTATCCTGCTATATAGTAACTGTAATAATAATGTTAGCAAGTGGCAATTAGAAATGTAGTATAGTTCTTCTGGTTCACTATGTCTCTTTAATCATATGCAGGCTCTGCCCTCTGGTAATTCAGATGCTGAGATCTCTTGACCGTGGCATCTAAAGGGTTTAATTAGTTGACTCCGACCTTAGCGCCTGCTTACATGTGCAAGTAAAATACTGCATTTCTAGGAAATGGGTTACTGGGAAACCTTATAGTGCACTGTAATAAAGCAGAATAAACACAAAAACCGCACCAGAAAAATCCATGTCTAACACTTGTCAGTCGCACGTATAACTGTTCTCCTAATCCCAGACCTCCACAGCTGATAAACATCACGCCCTCCCACCCCCCCAGTATTTCTCCCTCCTGTCATTGCTCACCTGCTAGAAACTACCGCAATCTCTCACATGTAAAAAAACCTATTCCCCTGACACCCCCGCTCCACCGGGCCTTCTCCCTGGAGCGCTCACTCCATCTGTAATAAGCTCTACGTCATTCATGATCCCACACAAACCCACCCTTCCGTGGCATCAACAAAACATGGCTGATGCCCTCCAACATGGCCTCTCCTGCTGCGCTGTGCTACGGTGACCTACACCTCACCCTGGCAAGACATGGTGGAGGTGTGGGTCTTCTAACACCTGCACCTTCAACCCAATCCTACCTCCACCCTCCCTTATGCTCCTATCCTTTGAAGTGCACTCTGTCCAGCTCTAATCTCCCTACAACCTCCAAGTAGCCGTCATATACCGACCCGCGGGCCCGGCCATTGTCTTTATTGACCAATTCTCCACCTGGCTTCTGCACTTTCTGCTGACATTCCCACCATCAATATGAGTGACCCCAATATCCCCACTGACACCCAGCAGTCGTCAGCATCTAAACTACTGTCACTTGCCTCATCCTCTGGCCTCACACAGACGGACATACATTAGACCTGATCACCCACCTCTGCCCCCTGTCTAACCTCACAACCACCCCCTCTCTGACCACCATCTACTCACATTCTCTTCCCTCTCCTCTTCACCTGTCACCCATGTCCAGCAACTAGCTCACCCTTGCAGAAACGTCACGCACATTGACACACACACACTCCAATTCTATGCTGCAGCTGTCTTCCATATCTTAACTCCATGACACAGACAGCACCACTTGTTTTTTTTTTTTTTTTTTCAATGCTACACTCGCCTCAGCTATTGACTCGGTCGCCCCTCTTCTGCGTGGCAGAACGTGACAAATCAATAGACAACCCTGGCACACCAACGTCACTAAAGAGCTTTGCACATGTCCAGGGTTGTGGAGTGCTGTTGGAAGAAAACGCATTTTCAAGAAGATTTCACCACATTCAAACATTCACCACATTCACATTCGAGTTGGTCCTCACCTCTGCTAAACAAGATGACTTCACAACCCTCATATCCTCTTCATCCCACAACTCCAAGCAGCTATTCAACACTTTTAACTCCCTCCTCTGCCCACCACTTCCCCCTCCGACATCCCTGCGAAGATTTTGCCAAACACTTTTGCCAAGCAAGTGTTTAATGCTCAACCACCACAACCCCTATGTATACCAGACCATTCCTCTCCCCCACTAACCTTCCTCCCCACCATCACTGAAGGAAAGCTTACTCATCTCCTGTCCAAATCACACCTCACCACCTGTGCACTAGACCCCATCCCACCTCCTCCCCAACCTCACCACCACACTATCCCAGCCCTAACCCATCTCTTCAACTTGTCATTAACTTCTGGTACCTTCCCTTCTTTTAAACACCACAATCACGCCTATCTTGAAGAAGCCATCCCTGGACCCAACGGCTATGTCCACATATCGACCCATATCACCGATCCCGTTCGCCTCCACCTCCTCGAAAAGCACATCCACACTGTACTTTCCTCCCACTTGTCATATAACATACTCTTTGACGACGTTCCATCTGGCTTCCGCCCCCACCATTCCACCCAAACTGCCCTAACCAAAATTACCAACGACTTACTGCAAAAGCTAAGAAATGTTTCTCTATACTCCTCCTTGATCGCTCTTCTGCCTTTGAAACAGGTGATCACTTGCTCCTACTGCAGATCTTTTCTTCCCTCGGTATCACAGACCTTACCCTCTGCTGGATCCCCTCAGACCTCTCTAACCTCACATTCAGCGTCTCCCACACTACCTCCTCATCCCACCCTCTCTTGTTTGGAGTCCCCCAAGGCTCTGTCCTAGGACCCCTACTCTTCTCCATCTATACCCTTGGACTGGGACAAGTCATAGAGGTCCTATGGCTTCAAATACCATTTATATGCTGATGACACTCAGATCTACCTCTCTGGCCCAGACGTCCAGGATCCCGGAGTGTCTATCAGCCATATCCTCCTACTCATGTTTCTTTCTCAAGCTCAAAATAGACAAACTGAACTCATCATCTTTCCTCCATCTCCCCCAGCCCCCTACCCAATCAATCACAATAAATGACACCACACTTTCCCCTGTACCTGGCCTCCGCTGCTTCAGAGTAACCCTTGACTCTGCCCTGTTTTTCACACAGCACATCCAAGTTCTTGCTACCTCCAACTCAAAAATATTTCCAGAATCCGTCCTTTTCTCAACCCTGAATCTACTAACATACTAGTGCGTGCCCTCATCATCTCCCGCCATCGATACTGCAATATCCTCTGTGGCCTCCCTGCTAACACTCTCGCACCCCTCCGTCCTTAACTCTGCTGCCCGACTAATCCTTCTCCCCTCTGCAAATCTCTTCACTGGCTCCTAATTCCCCAATGTATCCAGTTCAAACAGCTAACACTGACCTACAAAGCCGTCCACAACCTGTCCCCTCCATATATCTCCGAACTAATCTCCCGATATCTTCCCACATGTAATCTCCGGTCCTCCCAAGACATTCTTCTTTCTGCCACAATCCAATGTTCCTTACCCAATAGCCTGCAATACTTCTCTCGAGCATCCCCCATCCTGTAGGATTCTGTGGCCCAACACGTCTGATTATCCCTTGCATTTGAAATTTTCAAGAAGAATTTGAAAAACCCATGTCTTCAGCCCGCTGTGAATACTCTTCGGTGCTGGAAGCAGGTAGTCATGTGACTGCTGGAATGTGATATACATACTTCCGTCACCATTCCAACTACACTGTTTCCAGCATACATGCAGTCACATGCCGACTAGATGTGCATGGACTCACTCAATGCAATTGTATTGAGAATGACTGTGCACGTCTAGTGGGCATGTGATTGCATGTAAGCAAATCACATACTTGTGGCTATGTGCCCGCTGCTCCCAGCAGCAGAGAATACTCAGCTTTCAGTGCTCTAAGTCTTAAGCCTGGACAACCCCTTTAACATATTTACTTCTGGCTGCTTCATAGGCCATATTTATATGACTATTGTCTGAGTGCTGCCCGTGGAAAAGACCAAAAACACTCGGACCAGTTCAGATGAGCGTTTGTAGTGGTCAGACACAGCACACCTATACTTATGTGTTGTTATCTTTAAGCCAGATATATGTTTTAGAAAAGCAAGGTATACTGCGCTTATCTACACCCCTAAAGAAACATCCCCACAGTAAAGGTCACACACATATATAGAATATATATTTTTGTGTATTTTTTCAAACATTCTTGATTAATCAAGTCACCAATGTAAACTACACAGCAATGGAAAAAGGTTCTGGTATGTGATGTACCAGTCTCCTTATATCCTGTATGTTACCTGATGTCTGTGCACATGGTATATACTGTATACTATACCATATACAGTAAAATATACACATATAGAATATATGACTGGTATATAGAGATGAGCAACTTAATTTGCAGGTCCGTGGTCCAGTGGTCAGGTTAATATTCAGTGGGTACTGGACTGTAGCCCTGTGACTGCCTCCTACCTGATGGCATCTTCCTTTGATTTTCAGCCTGGCACAATGTCATGTATGTGTCACAGTGCAAAGATTATATCACACGAGGACTACAAAGCTAATGAGCCAGAAATGCAAGTAGGTAGGAGGAGGCTTGCAGGGCTCTGGTCTGGTGGCCAGAGCTACTTACATGACTGACTAGTGTCCTGCTAACCAATTTGCTCATCTCTACTGGTGCAAAGTTGAATGTGCTGACAACAAAATCACATTAAAATCATCAAAGGAAATCACATTTAATCAATGGAGGCCTGGATTTGGAGTCACCCACAAAATTAAAGTGGAATGTAATGTCCTTAAAACAAGTCAAAATGATGCTCAGTATTGTGTGTGGCCTCCACGTGCCTGTATGACCTCCCTACAACTCCTGGGCATGCTCCTGATGAGGATGGTCTCCCAGACCTGGACTAAAGCATCCGCCAACTCCTGGACAGTCTGGTGCAACGTGACGTTGGTGGATGGAGCGAAACATGATGTCCCAGATGTGCTCAATCGGATTCAGGTCTGGGGAACGGGCGGCCAGTCCATAGCTTCAATGCCTTCACCTTGCAGGAAATGTTGACACACTCCAGCCACATGAGGTCTGGCATTGTCCTGCATTATGAGGAACCCAGGGCCAACCGCACCAGCATATGGTCTCACAAGGGGTCTGAGGATCTCATCTCGGTACCTAATGGCAGTCTGGCTAGCACATGGAGGGCCCTCCAAAGAAATGCCACCCCACACCATTACTGACCCACTGCCAAACCGGTCATGCTGAAGGATGATGCAGGCAACAGATCGCTCTCCACGGCGTCTCCAGACTCTGTCACATGTGCTCAGTGTGAACCTGCTTTCATCTGTATAGAGCACAGGGCGCCAGTGGCAAATTTGCCAATCCTGATGTTCTGTGGCAAATGCCAAGCGTCCTGCACAGTGTTGCGCTGTGAGCACAACCCCCATCTGTTGACATCGGGCACTCAGACCATCCTCATGGAGTCGGTTTCTAACCGTTTGTGCAGACACGTGCACATTTGTGCCCTCCTGGAGGTAATTTTGCAGGGCTCTGGCAGTGCTCCTCCTGTTCCTCCTTGCACAAAGGCGGAGGTAGTGGTCCTGCTGCTGGGTTGTTGCCCACCTACGGCCCTCCCACATCTCCTGGTGTACTGACCTGTCTCCTGGTAGCGCCTCCAACCTCTGGACACTACGCTGACAGACACAGCAAACCTTGCCACAGCTCGCATTGATGTGCCATCCTGGATGAGCTGCACTACCTGAGCCGCTTGTGTGGGTTATAGAGTCCATCTCATGCTACCACAAGTGTGAAAGCACAACCAACATTCAAAAGTGACCAAAACAGCCAGAAAGCATGGGTAGTGAGATGTGGTCTGTGGTCCCCACCTGCAGAACCACTCCTTTATTGAGTGTCTTGATAATTGCCAATAATTTCCATCTGTTGTCTATTCCATTTGCACAACAGCATGTGAAATTGATTGTCAATCAGTGTTGCTTCCTAAGTGGACAGTTTGATTTCACAGAAGTTTGATTTACTTGGAGTTATATCCTGTTGTTTAAGTGTTCCCTTTATTTTTATGAGCAGTGTATATACCCCAGAATGATCACTGCCTTCTCCACAATAAGAAAAAGAACTACAGACTACCACTACCTATCGTTTATACAGGCCAATTGGACACCAGTTACAGGTAGCGTATGGCTTCAGGGGTGCGGTTTACAGAACAAGAGGAACAGAGCTATTAAATTCTATATATTTAATCCAGGAAGATAGGCAATGATTATAAAAACATAAAACGATGATGCAAAATGGGAACAAAATAAAATGATATATACAATTACATACTATAAAAAGTAATAATGAAAGAAACTTGGTAATGTTTTAGGAATGGCTATTCGTTTTATGGAGGGAAGCACTCCGATTAGGAAAATGGAACAGCGAACTATGTCTTCCAGAAAATGAAGAACGACAGTTATTAGCTCAAGGTAGCACTCACATACCTCCCCCTGGTGAGCTCATATGGGGGCTGATTGTGGGATGTGCAAGGCCTTTTAGAATTTTCTGAGGTTCCCAACTTTCAGGATATCTTTGCCCCTGGAGGATCGTCATGTTTCCTATCATAATTTTACTTTTCTATAGAGATAAAACATGCCAATGATAATATCGATCCTATGGATGATACTAAGTTGGAGAGGCTAGCATAGCTTTACGGTGATGTGAGTCAATGCATTACATCTTCACTACGACGCTGAAAATATATCTCACATAAATATCGGATCAATACAAACCCCAATATTCATCACTGACCACTGGCTTCCAAAGGTCTGCGATCAGTGCTTTGAACAGAGGGATCTCTTGCCTTGGAAGCGTACTTCTCCGCCTCTAAATAAGCAAATCCTAGTTTTAGTAGCTTGTTCTCAGAGCAGTTCTCCGTTCTAATGATCTGATCACCACAGGAGGTCCTAACTTCAATGGAGTGTCAACTCTTTCTCACTTCCCCAATTATAATTAGTCCCATAGGTTCAATGTGAAGGTGATCTCTCCCCTCTCTGGAGATGTCTGTATGGATTTTAAATTTTCTCTGCAACATAATATATTATGACTGCACACATCACATATCTATGTATATCTATATTATATATAGATATAGATATAAGTGGGTACTGAAAGTATTCAGACCCCTTTAAATTTTTCACTCTTTGTTTCATTGCAGCCATTTGGCAAATTCAAAAAAGTTCATTTTTTTCTCATTAATGTATACTCTGCACCCCATCTTTACTGAAAAAAAAACAGAAATGTAGAAATTTTTGCAAATTTATTAAAAAGAAAAAACTGAAATATCACGTGGTCATAAGTATTCAGACCCTTTGCTCAGACACTCATATTTACGTCACATGCTGTTCGTTTCCTTGTGATCCTCCTTGAGATGATTCTACTCCTTCATTGGAGTCCGGCTGTGTTTAAGTAAACTGATAGGACTTGATTTGTAAAGGCAAACACCTGTCTATATAAGACCTCACAGCTCACAGTGCATGTCAGACCAAATGAATATCATGAGGTCAAAGGAACTGGCCAAGGAGCTCAGAGACAGGATTGTGGCAAGGCACAGATCTGGCCAAGGTTACAAAAGAATTTATGCAGTACTCAAGGTTCCTAAGAACAACAGTGGCCTCCATAATCCTTAAATGAAAGAAGTTTGGGACCACCAGAAGACTTCCTAGACCTGGCCGTCCAGCCAAACTGAGCAATCGTGGGAGAAGAGCCTTGGTGAGAGAGGTAAAGAAGAACCCCAAGATCACTGTGGCTGAGCTCCACAGATGCAGTAGGGAGATGGGAGAACGTTCCACAAAGTCAACTATCACTGCAGCCCTCCACCAGTCAGGCCTCTATGGCAGAGTGGCCCAACGGAAGCCTCTCCTCAGTGCCAGACATATGAAAGCCCCCATAGAGTTTGCTAAAAAAGCACATTAAGGACTCCCAGACTATGAGAAATAAGATTCTCTGGTCTGATGAGACGAAGATTGAACGTTTTGATGATAATTCTAAGCGGTATGTGTGGAGAAAGCCATACACTGCTCATTGCTTGCCCAATACAATGACCATTCTTGACTGGCCCAGCCAGAGCCCTGACCTAAACCCAATTGAGCATCTCTGGAGAGACCTGAAAATGGCTGTCCACCAACATTCACCATCCAACCTGACGGAACTGGAGAGGATCTACAAGGAAGAATGGCAGAGGATCCCCAAATCCAGGTGTGAAAAACTTGTTGCATCATTCCCAAGAAGACTCATGGCTGTACTAGCTCAAAAGGTGCTTCTACTCAATACTGAGCAAAGGGTCTGAATACTTATGACCATGTGATATTTCAGTTTATCTTTTTTAATAAATTTGCAATACGTGCGCAGTAGAGTCAGAAGCAATCGATGTGGAGAAGAAAAGAACAATGCGAACTGCGCATGCGCCGCCCGCACTACATATGAAACAAAAAGCAGAGAGGGGAAAGGGGGATATAGTAACCGTGATTGACTTGCTTTGCTGGAGGTATATGGTGTCGGTTTGGTGGAGGGGAGCTGCCACGGTCCATACAGGAGGTAATAATTGTTATGTTGCCGAAGCAGGGTAAGGATCCAGTAGATCCAGCTTCTTATCGTCCAATCTCGTTATTGACAACAGACGTTAAAATCCTGGCTAAGATGTTGGCTAACCGCCTTAATAAGGTGATAACAACAGTAATACATCGGGATCAATCCGGGTTTATGCCCAATAGTTCCACAGCACTTAATCTCAGGCGATTGTTTCTTAATATGTAGGCAAGGACGGATAATGTAGGTCAAGGGGTTTTGGTGTCTTTGGACGCCGCTAAGGTGTTTGATAGTGTGGAGTGGAGGTATTTGTGGGCGGTCCTGAGGGCTATGGGTTTTGGCTAGAAATTCATAAGGTGGGTGTGTAAATGGTTGGCCGAGGGGTTAACTTACTGGAAGCTGCTGCATTCTTTACACCTGTTACCTCTATTCTTCTTGGGTGTTCTTCTCCCATGACAGACCGTAAGGAACAATCAGAGTCAGAGTCCAGAATCACGTCAAACAGTTCTACTTTATTTTCCTCCGGACACAGCACATCCAACACACTATAAGCACGTCTTACACGATACCAGCAATACATTTTCCACAACTCCGCTTCTTCTCTTCTGCTACACCAGAAAGGACCACAAAGTATTGACGGGACGAAGAGCCCAGCGAAAACGGCACTTCGATCTCTTCCCCGGGAGACACCTCAATCCAGCATAAGAAAGACACATCTACTAGGTCTTTCACCCATCTCTGGTTATCCTGCACTACCTACTTATATCTAGACCTCCCTTACACAACACTGTAAACCTGACATTATACACTACATGAAATACATACCTTTACACATGGTAACACAATTAAAGGGGATGAAACATTTAAAAGGGTTAATACCCTTGACCTCCTTACATTCCCCCTTCCTTTAACTATTGCCGTCCCGGCATTAGGGGGGCACTATATTATGCATATACATATTTACAGACACATATATTAACCATTAAAACTTTTTAATGAGGTAGTAACTTGTAAAAAAGAAAAAAAATGTCCTGGCCTCCCCCTTCCTTTGTGGGAAGCAGGGGTTAAAAATAAAAAAAACAAAAACTTCTTCCCGGAATCAGTCCGTGGCTTCTCAGGCTCGCTGGAGATGCAGAACAGTCTCAAGCCCGTAAGCTGCTTTGTGCAACGAGCACCAGCTTACGTGATCTGCACAGAGGTGCAGAATGCTCCCTCCGGAAAGTCAACGGGCTGGCTTAGGGACACTATCCTCGCGGGGCGTTCTCTGCTCCGCAGCTCCCCGGTGATCCCTGGGCCGCCCCTCTCTTCCTCGGCGCTCGCGAGCTTGCGTGCGGCCTGGAGGGGACCCGGAAGCCTTTGGGCCCCAGTGTTGCCGTAACCAGACCACGGGAGATGTAGGAATGCCAGGTCAGCGAGGACGCGGGTCAACCTCCGGGTGAACCGAGGAGGCAGTCCACACCGCTCCTTCACTCCTTCCCGATCCACCTCGGCACATATCTCAGCAACATACTGTTGCACAGCCGCTGCCAAATTTTCTGGGCCCGAGGCCGCGACCGCTCCAGCTTCGGGCCTGTTTGGACGGGGACCGGTGGGCACGGAGGCACTGCAGGTAGCAGGTGGGACCCCGCGCGGTTCCCAGTTGCGCTGCCATTTGCTCGTCCGAGAGCTCCCCCCAAAGACCACTGGGCCGGACTCTCCTCCGCCCGTCTCCAAGCACTGTTCCCCGGCCAGGGGCGCACCTAAAATGAAGCAAGTTGATCACTTTGCCTCAAGCGGCATTGAATCACTGAAGAAGTGTAAAGATCGATGTTTCAAATATATTCCTACTTAAAAGGGTATTTATTTTACATGTGTGTCAGGTTAGGCTAGTAAAAAATAAACCAGATTTATTTGCACTGATTTTACTACGGGGGAGGTGCCATTTTGCAGTTCGCCTCAGGCAGCAGAGAGGCTAGGTTCACCCCTGGGGGTAATTACTGTGTGTGTGTGGAGGAGGGTAATTACTGTGTGAAGGGGGTATTTACTGTGTGGTGGGTTATTTACTGTGTGAGGGGATATTTATTGTTTGTGTGGTGGTATTTACTGTGTTTTTTGGGAGTATTTATTGTGTGTGGGGGTATTTACTGTGTGTGTGTGAGTGGGTATTTATTGTTTGTGCAGGGGTATTTATTGTGTTTTTTGGGAGTATTTACTGTGTGTGTGAGGGTACTTACTGTGTGTGAGGGTACTTACCGTGTGTGGGGGATATTTATTGTGGGGGGTATTTACTGTGTGTGGGTGTATTTACTGTGGTGTGTGAGGGGTATTCACTGTGTGTATGGGGGGAATTTACTGTATATGTGGGGGGTATTCACTATGTGTGAGAGGGGTATTCACTGTGTGTGGGGGTATTTACTGTGTGGGGAGATTTACTGTGATGGGGGTTTTTACTGTAACGGGGCTGGGTGAGATTTT
This sequence comes from Oophaga sylvatica, assembly GCA_033576555.1. Classification (NCBI taxonomy): domain Eukaryota; kingdom Metazoa; phylum Chordata; class Amphibia; order Anura; family Dendrobatidae; genus Oophaga; species Oophaga sylvatica. The sequence continues at coordinate 987,601,383 of JARQOD010000001.1, read as the reverse complement.
GTGGTATGATTTGAGGACACAAATTTGGAGAGCAAGGAAGTGACAGGTGCAAACTCAATATGGGGAGCGGGAGAAATTTGAAAACAATATGAGGAGGAAGATATGAGATGGGGGCATGTATGGGAGAAGGGTGCAGACACAGAATGGTGAGTGGTGGTATGGGTGCAGACAAAGTATGAGGAGCGAGGGGAAAATGTATGAGGACACAGTATGGAGGGTGATGGGATGGGTGCGGACACAGTATGGTGAGTCGGAGTGATGTGTGTGGAGGCAGTATGGAAAGCGAGAAGGTAAATGTATGAAGAGGTAGGGAGAAATGTGCAAGGAGACACTATAGGGGGAAAAAGTGTGAGTGGGAACAGAATAGAGACTGAGTAGTGTGGGGGTGTAGCATAGGGCAACAGTGTAAGGGAACAGCCAGGAGGTGACAATATACCAAGGGGGGGTTGATGAAAGGGCACAGTTTAGAGATTGGGTTCTATATGGAAAGGAGGGAGCAGTGTGGAAAACATGTACCATAAGAGGGACAGTGTGGGGTCATATTTTATGCAGGGAATATAGTGAGGGGCAATTATTGATTCAGGGGCTCAGTGTAGGGCAAATATTTATATTTGGGAGCATTATAATGGCTTTGCTATCCTTAAGGGTGTTGTGTGGTGATCTGCTGCACAAGACCAGAGAAGATGGAAGTCTGCAGAGTTGGCTGAGAAAACAGAAGAAGAAAAGAAAGAGAAAGACTCCAGAGACAACATCATGTATAAGATACCTGGATGTATTTTTTTTTTGTGATACTAATTCTCATATTTTTATTTATGTTAGGAGCATTAGAGGGGTCGTCCAAGTCTGTGCTGAGTCTGCAGTCATTCTATGTGACTGCAGACTTCTGAACGCTCACAGTGCGCACTGCACACTGTCAGGATTCTCTGGGGCTGGTGATATGCATACATGTGGTGACGTGCCGACTAGACATGTGTGACCTCATTCAATGAAAATGAACGGAGCGAGGCCGGGCACGTCTAGTCAGAATGTGGCCAGAAGTATCAAAATCACATGCTTGTGCAAGGGAGAATCCTAAAAGTGTGCAGTGCATGCACTGTGAGAATTCAGAAGCCTGCAGCCACCTATAATGACTGCAGATTTTCATTTCAAACCTGGACGCACCCTTTATTTATAAAATGAAGCGCTGCAGCCAATCCTAACAGCATGTAACGTCCTCACTGTCAGGATTCAGCTCTGCTGGGTGGTTCCAGCAGTCATCTCATGGCCGCGTCACGTGACAACGAGCTTCTCTTCTGCTTCTCTCAGTTTTTCACTGAACATTGAAATTAGGGAGAGCAGCTCGTCGGCATGTAACTAAGCGTGCAAATCGCATGTGTGCTCGCCCATCACCGGAGTCACCTCTCCGTCCTCCCTCTGCCCGGTAACTGCTGATCAGATGGAGATTCCTTCTCCTATTGGAGGATGCTGTACCTTCTGTCCAATCAGCGCTGAGCTCCGCCCTCCTATTTTGGTCCTGCGATGGTGTTACATCTTGTTTCCTTTGGGTGACACATTCCTGTTCCTGAATTTGTCAGATGGGAATAAGAAGATGTGCTCCTTCATTGACTTTCTCCTTTACATGGGTACGGTGTGTTCTGGTGAGTATGGAGGGAGATCAGTGATTGTACCTGATATTAGATGATCATTGCGTCTTATTTATGTGGTAAATTGTGTTTTCTCATTGTACAGTTGTAGGAAAAAAATGTTTTAAAAAAGTTTGCTGTTCAGTCACTCTGCAATCTCTCCTCTCCAGCCATGCTCACTGGGTGTGTCATTGAGTTTGTTGCTGAGTTGATTGCTCAGTTGTTCCTCCTCCCCAGGGTGCAGTCATCACTCTACTCTTTTTACTGCTATTCGAACTCCCGACATGTAGCATTACAGGCAGCAGCAGTAGCTCTATGTGTCCCAAGCTTCACGGACAAGAATAAGAGAATTTTCTGTACTGGAATGTGCATTGCATTCTCATACCTCCCAACCGTCCCGGATTGACGGGGACAGTCCCGATTTAGACCCTACCACCCGCTGTCCGGCTGGGATGGTATGTGTCCCGCAGTGAGAGGCCGCCACGCCCCCCATGAACCCCTTCCTTGCCTTTCCTGCGCTCCACTACAGCTTCTGACAGCAGAGCAATGACTTTGCTGGCTGTCTTTCATATGTGCATACAGGACCCTTGATGAGGTCACAGGAGGGGAGGAGTTGGGTGTCACACGGTCAGGCTACTCTGTGTGCAGGACGGTCTCTGGCTCTCTGCTGTGCTCGATGAGGGTAAGTTTATGTGAGGGGTCAGGAGGCATTTACAGTGTGGATGTAGCAGTGCTGTACTGTGTACGAGGTGTACGGAGCAGAGTCGTCTGTGTACGAGGTGTACGGAGTGGAGCCGTGTGTGTATGAGGTGCACAGAGCGGAGCCGTGTGTGTACGAGGTGTACGGAGCAGAGCCGTGTGTGTACGAGGTGCACAGAGTGGAGCCGCGTGTGTACGAGGTGGACCGAGCGTAGCCTTGTGTGTACGAGGTGTACGGAGCGGAGCCGTGTGTGTACGAGGTGTACGGAGCGGAGCCGTGTGTGTACGAGGGGTACGGAGCGGAGCCGTGTGTGTACGAGGTGCACAGAGCAGAGCCGCGTGTGTACGAGGTGTACGGAGCGGAGCCGCGTGTGTACGAGGTGTATGGAGCGGAGCCGCATGTGTACGAGGTGCACAGAGTGGAGCCTTATGTGTTCGAGGTGCACAGAGCGGAGCCGCGTGTGTACGAGGTGTACGGAGCGGAGCCGCGTGTGTACGAGGTGTACGGAGTGGAGCCGCGTGTGTGAGCCATGTGTGTACGAGGTATACGGAGCGGAGCTGCGTGTGTACGAGGTGTACGGAGCGGAGCCGCGTGTGAGCGAGGTGTACGTAGCGGAACCGCGTGTGTGCTAGATATACGTAGCGGGGCAGTGTGTGAACGAGGTGCACAGAGTGGAGCCGCGTGTGTACGAGGTGTACGGAGCGGAGCCGCGTGTGTACGAGGTGTACGGAGTGGAGCCGCATGTGTACGAGGTGTACGGAGCGGAGCCGCATGTGTACGAGGTGTATGGTGCAAAGCCGCATGTGTACAAGATTTACGGAGCGTGGCTGCGTATGTATGAGGTTTACGGAGTGAAGCCGTGTGTGTACTGAGTGGAGCCTTGTGTGTGCGAGGTGTGCGGAGCGGAACCGTGTGTGTATGAGGTGTGCGAAGCCGTGCGTGTACAAGGTGTATGGTGGGGAGCATTCATACCTCCCAACTGTCCCAGTTCCAGCGGGACAGTCCCGATTTTGATAGTCTGCCCCGCTGTCCCAGCCGGGAGCTTACTTTTCCCCTGGACACAGGAGTACACGGCGGAGCCCCGAGGAGCACTTTAAAACTCGCACGTGACGTTCCGCTGGAAGAGATGTGCTGGAAGCTGACCGGAAATTAGGTAATTTTAGGAGGAGATTGTGATGGAACCATGGAGGCACTTCAGGGAATGCTTCAGAACCATCACCGTGTCCTCCTCCGCCAGCGCGGACAGCAGGATTGCCTTGGAATCAGGGATGTCGGCCATGTGAGCGGATCATGATATGTCCTGCTTTGGGAGGCTCAGGTGGGCACTACAATGGCAGCTGGGCTGCTATGCTACGTTTATAGAATCTTTCTTTCTTTCTCTCTCTCTGTTCTTTTTCTCTCTCCTTTCTTTCTCTCTGTTCTTTCTCTCTTTAATCCTTTTTTTCTCTCTCTCTGTTCTTTCCTCTCTGTTCTTTCTTTCTTTCTCTCTGTTCTTTTTCTTTCTTTCTCTCTCTTCTTTCTTTCTGTTCTTTCTTTCTCTCTGTTCTTTTTCTTTCCCCTTTCTTTCTCTCTGTTCTTTCTCTCTGTGTTCTTTTTCTTTCTTTCTCTCTGTTTATTTCCCCTCTTTCTATCTCTCTGTTCTTTTCTTTTCTTGCTCTGTTCTCTTTCTTTCCCCTCTTTCTTTCTCTCTGTTCTTTCTTTGCCATCTTTCTTTGTTTCCCCTCTTTCTTTTTTTCTATCTCTGTGTTCTTTTGTTCTGTCCCCTTTCTTTCTCTCTTTCTTTCTCTCTCTCTGTTCTTTATTTCTCATATTTCTTTCTCTATCTCTCTGTTCCCTCTTTCTTTCTGTTCTTTCTTTTTTCCCCTCTTTCTTTTTTTCTCTTTCTGTTCTTTCTTTCTCTCTCTGTTCTTTCTTTCCCATCTTTCTTTCTTTCCCATCTTTCTTTCTCTTTGTTCTTTCTTTCCCCTCTTTCTTTCTCTGTTTTTCTTTCCCGTCTTTCTTTCTTTCTCTTTCTGTTCTTTCTTTCCCCTTTCTTTTTTTCTCTCTGTTTATTCTTTCTGTCCCCTCTTTCTTTCTCTGTTTCATTCTTTCTGTTTTTCTCTCTGTTCTTTCTTTCTTTCTCTCTCTGTTCTTTCTTTCCCCTTTCTTTCTCTCTCCCTCTCTGTTCTTTCTTTACCCTTTCTTTCTCTCTCCCTCTGTTCTTTCTTTCCCCTCTTTCTTTCTCTCTCCCTCTCTGTTCTTTCTTTCCCCTTTCTTTCTCTCTCCCTCTGTTCTTTCTTTCCCCTTTTTCTTTCTCTCTCTCTCTCTGTTCTTTCTTTCCCCTTTCTCTCTCCCTCTGTTCTTTCTTTCCCCTCTTTTTCTCTCTCTCTGTTCTTTTTTCTGTCCCCTCTTTCTTTCTCTCTGTTCTTTCTTTCCCCTCTTTCTTTCTCTCTCCCTCTCTGTTCTTTCTTTCCCCTTTCTATCTCCATCTCTGTTCTTTCTTTCCACTCTTTTTTCTCTCTGTTCTTTTTTTCTGTCCCCTTTCTTTCTCTCTGTTCTTTCTTTCTCTCTGTCTTTCTTTCCTTCTCTGTTTTCTTTTTACTCTGGACATGGGTGTGATTAGTTGTGAAATGGGTGTGGTCAGGGGCGTGGCCTAAAATTTACCGCGGCGCGCATAGCGCGCCACAACCTTTGTCCCTCTTTACCATCTTCAAAAGTTGGGAGGTATGCATTCTTCTTCATTACAGGCACATTATACTGTGTTACACTCGGTCCCAGCGCTGGCTCTGCACTCCTTTCTGCTCACTCACCTGCCCCAGCTGCTCGTCGGCGTCCTGTGTCCTCCTCCACTTCCTGGCACGCTGCTGGCAGGCCTCTAGATAGTCTGCTTAGGACGCGAGGCCGCGCCCACCGTCTCTCTTAAAAGGGCAGCGTGCATTTTTTGAAATAGCTAATTAACCAATGGCTGCGCACTCAGTACTATATCTGGTCACTCCACCATTAGGGGAGTGCCGGAGCAACGTGTTCTATCATTGCTACATCCGGTTCTGTTCCTGATCTGTCTGCGCTGCGTCTGCAGTCTCTGTGCTTCGCTGATACTGTTTGTCTCCTCAGATCATTGCTAACCTGTATCTGGCTATCTTGGACTGTCTCGGCTATTACTGGCGCAAGTGTCATCCCGTTCCGCCATCAGCCATCCGTACCCGTGGACCGTGACAAGGTCACTGAAGCCAGCCTACTACCATCCGTTCTGGACCAGGACCTTACCCTTCTCCGTCAAGAACTTTCCACGGACTTTGTAAATACCTGTTACCCTTTTGGTCCCTCTGGGACAGCTGCCACGTGTCCGGGGTCTAACTGGAGGTAGCACCTGTGTCCTCCGGGTATTCCATTCTGGTCCTGTTCGAGGGGCCTTACTACGGGTACCCGGGGCTCACTAGTTACGCCCCCTTCGGAGCCCCCCGGACCGCGGTCTCGAGGTTCCACATTAAAAAATAAAACGAATGTGAACTTCACCACCTCTGCCTCCGCTTCCATTCGTTACAGATTGCTCCGGCCATGGAACCCGCTGGATCCCAGAGATCTCCGACCACGGATCTGTGCCAGGAGGTGACCCGTTTGGGAGTTCAACAGGACAAGATCACGACTTATCTACGCAGCTTGTCTACCCGCATGGATTCCTTGGGTCCTCGTCTGCACCTGACTCTTCTATCAATAATCAGGTACCAGTTTCCATGGCAAGTCAAGGTCCCCGTCTGGCGGCTCCTACCCGTTTCCAGGGTGACCCTACTCTGTGTCGGGGTTTCCTCAATCAGTGCACTCTACACTTCGAAATCTTGGGGCATATGTTTGCTTCTGACCGAGCCAAGGTGGGCTTCATCATGTCACACCGGGGAGGAGAGGCCCTCGCCTGGCTAAACCCGCTATGGGAGAGAGGGGATCCTCTGGTTAACGATCTTCAATCTTTCCTAGAGGCTTTTTGCAGGACTTTCGATGAACCTGGTCGCACCACTTCGACTGCCTCAGCTCTGCTCCGCCTGCGCCAAGGTACTCTCACGGTAGCTCAGTATGCTGTTAAATTCCGCACCCTCTCGTCTGAATTATCATGGAACAATGAGGCCCTGGTTGCTAACTTCTGGGAAGGCCTATCTGGAAGAATCAAGGATGAGCTGGCAGGACGGGACAGACCTACCCTCTTGGAAGAGCTAATATCCTTGGCAACCCGAATTGACCTGCGTTTTCAAGAGCGCTCCATGGAGATCAAGCGGGACAAAAGGTCCTATCACCTGGACTCTAGTTTGTACAAAACAGGTACTTCGCCCTCCGCCTCCGAGGCCATGGAGGTGGACCATGTGCCGGGAGGCACGTCGCAAGGAGGGAAGTTGTTACTACTGCGGTAGTTCTGAACATTTGATCCATTTCTGTCCTAAAAAGTCGGGAAACTCCAGTGCCTAGGTCCGGTAGGAGGGGCCAACCTAGGTAGAGAACAGTCCTCTCCTTCTTTACACATCTCAGTCTCCGTGTCCTATGGAGCAATAAAATTCTCCGAACATTGTCTACTGGATTCTGGAGCTGCAGGGAACTTCATCCAGCAGGCGGTTGTGGATCATTATCGCTTACCAGTCCAGCGTTTTCCTGATCCGTTACAGGTGTCCGCCGTGGATGGCAAACCGCTGACCGAGCCCGTCCAGTTTCAAACCGAGTTGGTGGAACTCCGGGTAGGTCTAATGCATACTGAACGAATGCGATTTTATGTATATCCCGGTTTATCCCATCCCATGCTTTTAGGTTTACCTTGGCTCCAGATGCATGAACCAGTCCTTAATTGGAAAACTGGAGAAGTTCTGCGTTGGGGAGATACCTGCATGAATCGTTGCTTAACCCGGATTCAACCTGTTTCGCCTCCAGTCCAGCCTGATACCCTGCCAGGGTTGCCTTCCGTCTATTGGTCCTTCTCTGACGTCTTTGGGAAAAAAGAGGCTGAAAAACTACCTCCACACAGGTCGTATGACTGTCAGATAGAGCTTCTTCCAGGAGCATCTCCTCCTCGCGGGAGAGTTTATCCCCTTTCACAGGCAGAGACTCAGGCCATGTCGGACTACATCCAAGAGAATCTGGCTAGAGGATTTATCCGAAAGTCATCGTCACCGGCAGGAGCTGGATTCTTCTTTGTGAAGAAAAAGGATGGATCCTTGCGGCCCTGCATTGACTATCGGGGTCTAAATCAAATCACGGTAAAAAACAGGTATCCATTGCCTCTTATTTCAGAGCTGTTTGATCGTCTCCGAGGGGCCAAGATCTTCACCAAATTGGACCTCAGAGGGGCCTACAACCTGATCCGAGTCAGAGAGGGGGACGAATGGAAAACAGCCTTCAACACCCGTGACGGCCACTATGAATACCTGGTAATGCCATTCGGCCTAAGCAATGCACCTGCGGTTTTTCAGGAATTTGTTAATGACATTTTCAGGGACTTGCTCTATACTTGTGTCGTGGTTTACCTGGACGATATTTTGATTTTTTCTGCTGACTTGACGTCACACCGGAGGCAAGTACGCCTGGTCTTACAAAGACTGAGAGAGAACAGGCTATATGCCAAATATGAGAAATGCTCTTTGAGCAGTCTTCTTTGCCTTTCCTTGGGTACATTGTATCTTCCACAGGATTAAAGATGGATCCGGAGAAGTTGTCTGCAGTTCTCAACTGGCCTCGTCCTCTGGGCTAAAAGCCATACAAAGGTTCCTCGGGTTTGCCAATTACTACCGGCAATTTATTCCACACTTTTCCACCCGAGTGGCTCCAATCACAGCCTTAACCCGGAAAGGTGTAAACTCTAAGGAATGGTCCTCCGAGGCAGAAGAGGCCTTTGTTTCTCTCAAAAAAGCCTTCGCTTCCGCACCCGTTCTCCATCGTCCTAATACAAGTGAGCAATTTTTTCTTGAAGTTGACGCTTCTTCCATAGGTGCAGGAGCAGTTCTGACCCAGAAGTCGTCTACCGGGCGGATGATCTCGTGTGGTTTTTTTTCCAAGGTTTTTTCTCCTGCAGAAAGGAACTACTCTGTCGGTGATCGCGAACTGTTGGCCATCAAATTGGCTCTGCAAGAATGGAGACATCTTCTTGAAGGAGCTCATCACCAGGTAATCATATTCACCGACCATAAAAACCTTGCCTATCTCCAATCTGCTTTAAGACTGAATCCCCGTCAGGCCCGTTGGGCATTATTTTTTGCCCGTTTCAATTTTTTACTTCATTTCCGTCCAGCTGACAAGAACATCAAGGCAGACGCACTCTCTAGAGCCTTCTTGCCTCCTGAACTGGAGGAGGAACCTCAGCACATTATTGAACCTTCTAAGTTAGTCTCTGTTGCCTCCACTGATCTGGCCCGGCTTCCTCCTGGGAAGACTTTCGTGTCTGCCTCTGATCGTAGTCGTGTTCTGCGCTGGGGTCATTCTTCTAAGTTGGCTGGCCATGCTGGTCAGAGAAAGACGCAGCAACTCATCTCCCGTTATTACTGGTGGCCTACCATGGGCAAGGATATCCAGGAGTTCGTCGCAGCCTGTCCTTCATGTGCCCGTAACAAAACTGTTAAACATCTACCAGCCGGCAGGCTTCTGCCTCTTCCGATTCCGTCCGCTCCCTGGCAGCACATCGCAATGGATTTCATTACGGATCTTTCCATTTCTTCTGGCTGCTCAGTGGTATGGGTTGTGGTGGACCGCTTCTCTAAAATGGCCCACTTCGTTCCGCTATCTGGCCTCCCGTCTGCTCCAGAACTGGCCACTCACTTCATTCAGCACATCTTTCGTCTACATGGATTTCCTCTCCACATCGTGTCCGACAGGGGCGTCCAGTTCACCTCTAAGTTCTGGAGAGGACTCTGTAAAATGGTAAAAATTGAACTAGATTTTTTCTTCTGCATATCATCCCCAGTCTAATGGGCAAGTGGAGAGGATCAATCAAATCCTGGCTGGATACCTGCGTCACTTCGTCAACGCTCATCATAATGACTGGGTAGAATTACTGCCCTGGGCGGAATTCTCCTACAACAACCAAGTAAGTGAATCTTCTGGAAAGTCTCCCTTTCAGATTGTGTTTGGACTGCAACCCGGAATTCCTCTTCCTGTCTCGGGATTGTCTGATGTTCCGGCAGTCGATACCTTGTCTAAGAATTTCTCGGACATTTGGAGAGAGACCAGGTCGGCTTTGGAGAAAGCTTCTCAACGTATGAAAACGCATGCGGACAAAAGACGTTTGGAGGCTCCCATCTTTCGTCCAGGAGACAAGGTATGGCTCTCCTCCAAGTACATCCGTCTGAAGTTACCATCGTACAAATTGGGTCCCCGTTTCATTGGTCCCTTTGAAGTCTTGAGACAAATCAACCCGGTCTCTTATAAACTGAAATTGCTTAATTCTCTACGAGTACCTAACTCCTTTCATGTTTCCCTCCTCAAACCAGTAGTGTTGAGCTCCTTCTTTAAGGACCCGGGTACCACTCCTGATCCGGTCTCTGAGGATGATGTTTTTGAGGTAAAACATATCTTGGCCTCTAAGAGAGTAAGAGGTAGGATCTATTACCTGGTGGACTGGAGAGGTTTTGGTCCTGAGGAGAGGTCTTGGGAGCCTAAAGAGAACATCCAGGCTCCTCTTCTTCTTAAAAGATTTCACGCAGGCTTGAAAAAGAGGGGGAGTAAAGAGGGGGATACTGTTACACTCGGTCCCAGCGCTGGCTCTGCACTCCGTTCTGCTCACTCACCTGCCCCAGCTGCTCGTTCGGCGTCCTGTGTCCTCCTCCACTTCCTGGCACGCTGCTGGCAGGCCTCCAGATAGTCTGCTTAGGACGCGAGGCCGCGCCCACCGTCTCTTTTAAAGGGGCAGCGTGCATTTTTTGAAATAGCTAATTAACCAATGGCTGCGCACTCAGTACTATATCTGGTCACTGCACCATTAGGGGAGTGCCGGAGCAACGTGTTCTATCATTGCTACATCCGGTTCTGTTCCTGATCTGTCTGCGCTGCGTCTGCAGTCTCTGTGCTTCGCTGATACTGTTTGTCTCCTCAGATCATTGCTAACCTGTATCTGGCTATCTTGGACTGTCTCGGCTATTACTGGCGCAAGTGTCATCCCGTTCCGCCATCAGCCATCCGTACCCGTGGACCGTGACAAGGTCACTGAAGCCAGCCTTCTACCATCCGTTCTGGACCAGGACTTTACCCTTCTCCGTCAAGAACTTTCCACGGACTTTGTAAATACCTGTTACCCTTTTGGTCCCTCTGGGACAGCTGCCACGTGTCCGGGGTCTAACTGGAGGTAGCACCTGTGTCCTCCGGGTATTCCATTCTGGTCCTGTTCGAGGGGCCTTACTACGGGTACCCGGGCTCACTAGTTACGCCCCCTTCGGAGCCCCCCGGACCGCGGTCTCGAGGTTCCACATTAAAAAATAAAATGAATGTGAACTTCACCACCTCTGCCTCCGCTTCCATTCGTTACATACTGCACATAGAGGTACAACTCAATATACCAGGGCATTTCTATATACCTGTTCTCCAATAATAATATTTTAATGCACTTTTTAAATAAATATCACAAATTGTAACAACTCATAAAATACAGTTCAATTATTAACAGTGATCGGTAAATGCCGTAATTTATATTTTTCCTCCATTAACACTTTCACGCCGCTTTGTATTTCTGTTTTTTTTTTTATATCAGGTAATTTTTTATTAAGGCTATGTGCACACGTTGCGGAATTGCCATGGAAATTTCCGCGGCAATTCCGCACCTCCCTGCCGCGGGAAATCCGTATGCGTATTCCCGCTAAACACTAGCGTTTTGCAAGCGATCTGACAGGTTGGTCACACGAGTCAAACAAGTGTTTGACTCGTGTGACCAACTTTTTACTATTGATGCCGCCTATGTCGCATCAATAGTAAAAAGATCTAATGTAAAAATAATAAAAAAAATAATAAATAATGATATTCTCACCTTCCGGCGGCCCCCGCAGCTTTCCCGCCTCTCAGCGACGCTCCCGGCAAGTTCCGTTCCCAGGAGTCCTTTGCGACAATCAACCCGATGACGTAGAATCTCGCGAGACCGCTACGTCATCTGGATGATCTCGCAAAGCACTTCTGGGAACGCGATTGGCAGGAGCGTCGCTGAGAGGCGGGAAAGCTGCGGGGGATGCCGGAAGGTGAGAATATCATTATTTTTTATTTTAATTATTGTTTTTACATGGATATGGTACCCAGGGCCTGGAGGAGAGTCTCCTCTCCTCCAGGCCCTGGGTACCATCCGCACATGAACCGCTTACTTTCCGCATGGTGGGCACAGCCACATGCGGAAAGTAATTGGTTCAATGCATTCCTATGGCGGCGGAATCACCGCGGTTCCGCAAAAAAGAATGAGCATGCTGCGGATTCTCCCACGATGCGATTCCGCCGCGGAAAAACCCGCAGCATGTGCACAGCATTGCGGAATCTCATAGGCCTTAATGAGTTGTATTGTGTAAGCGGTTTTGCCGCGGTTTCGCAACGTGTGCACATAGCCTAAACATTTTCAAAAACTGAAAAAACAGGTAATCACATACAGAATAATTCCCAAATAGTGTATTACATAAACACAATAGGACCCACAAAAATCCCTTCCATCTTACCCCCCACCCTCACCCGACAAAGAAAAACTCTCTTCTCTCTCGATGCAGCCAGAGTTCTTCAGTTATATCCTCCCCAACGCTCTCATCCATGTTAATCTAGAAGGAGCCAACCCGGGTGTGTCCAACCAAGGCGCCCATATATCCTCCCATTTCTTAATTGTTCTTCTCTTTTGGTATACATATTTCTCCATATCTATGTTATTATTAACTGCATCAGTAACTTCCGTGATCGTGGGTACAGAAGATCCCTTCCAGTGAGCCGCCACTCTCTTACGAGCTTGATATAATATTCGTGAGGCTGCCAGCTGGTGTCCCTCCGAGAGCGGCAAATTCTCCACTCGACCCAGGAGAGCCATTTTGGGGTCTAGTACCATTTGACATTGATAGACAGTATTAAGTAAATCAGTCACATCTCCCCAAAACCTACGTAGCCGGGGACAGTTCCAGGTCATGTGTATCAGATCCGCATTGGGCATTCCACACTTCCTACAATCAGCCTCTCTAGCATATCCCATTTTCAACAGCCGTACAGGAGTTCGATAAACTCGATGAAGCAAAAAAAGATGTGACACTCTCTGCGCCTCGCCAACCGAAATTTTTGTGACTTCTTGCAATGCATCTTCCCATTCATCATCTGTTAAATCACCTACATCAACTTGCCACTTATTCTTCAATGCCTCCAAACTTGCCACTCTCTTTTCCAACATTGTTGCATATATCATGGATATAATACCTCTGGATCCTCCTCCCCCCACTACTCTATCCAACAGCGGAGTTTTGGCTGGATTACCTAGTGGAGTGAGTCGCTGTTGTGTTTCACAAGCATGTCTCAGCTGGAGATACTGAAAAAATCTTGCATTGGGAATAGAAAACGTCTGTTTAAGATCCACAAAAGATCGAAACTCACCTTCCGAATAAAGCTGTGATATTAGTTTAATCCCTCTCCTCTCCCATAGCTCAAAACCCTCCAATTTATTTAGCTCTGTACATGTCAAGTTTCTCCAAATCAGGGAATGCCCCGTGACTCAGGGCCGGCGTCAGCACCCGGCATACCCGGGCAAGTGCTGGGACCCTGAGCAGGCGGGGGCCCACTCGCCCGTTATTGGATGAGCGGTACCAGCACCACCACTGGGCCCCCCCCGCTTGCTCAGGGCCCCGGCAGCAGCCGGCGCAATACTTACCTCTCCCCGTGCCTCCGCTGCCGCAGTTTTGGGCTCCAGGGGGCGCCTGCAGGGCGCCTGCGCTTCCTCGCACAGCAGTGCCGCTGAATAACATCATCATTCAGCGGTCGGCTGTGGCAGAGAGAGCTCGGATGCCGGACAGGTGAGATGTGAGGTGTCTGTGTGTGTCTGTGTGTATCAGTGTGTGTGTATCATGTAGTGCGGTGCTTTGTGTGTGTGTATGTGAGAGAGTGCTGCGGTGCTGTCTGTGTGTGGTGCTGTATGTGTGATGGTGGTGGGGGGAGGCAGTGATGGTGGTGAGGAGGCAATGATGATGATGATGATGGGGAGGCAATGATGATGATGGGGAGACGATGATGATGGGGAGATGATGATGATGATGGGGAGGCAATGATGATGATGATGGGGAGGCAATGATGATGGGGAGACAATGATGATAATGATGGTGAGAATGATAATGGGGTGGGAATGATTATGATGATGGGGAGACAATGATGATGATGATGGGGAGGCAATGATGATGATGATGGGCAGGCAATGATGATGATGGGGAGGCAATGATGATATTGGGCAGACAATGATGATGATAATGGGGAAGCAATGATGATGATAATAATGGGGAGTGTTTCCACAGCGCCCTTTCCTGAGCCGTAACAGTGCAGAACGCAGTACAGTGCAGAGGAGAGCTCCATATTTTGTATGGAGCATTATATGGAGACCAGTATCCTGTATGGAGCATTATTTGGGGTCCAATATTCTTTATGGAGCATTATATTTGGCCCATAATACTGTATGGAGGACTATGTGGTGCCCATAATATTGTATGGAGGACTGTACTGTCCAGTCTGTTCTGTGCGCTGTGAGGATTTGGCGGTTTTTGAGCTATAGTACAATTTACAATAGATATCACTCATGTAATGGAAGAAGTGAAGTGTTTGGCATTGTACTGTACCCATATTTCTCTGCAGTATCTGTGCATCATGAATCGTGGTCTGTGTTAAAGGGGCCCACTGAGACTCTTTCGCCCGGGGCCCATAAAAACCTGGAGCCGGCCCTGCCGTGACTCCCTGTATACCCAATATTTATTTGGCCGTGTTCCATACCTTGTCCATGCACTTTATTGTCGGACTATTGATAGCTCGACCCTGACGGAACCGCCCCAAGTCTAGCGCCTGCACCAGTAAGTCCTTTCCCACTACACATGTAAGCATACATCCCGAGGAACTTCGCAGAATAGAATCCTCCTCCCCCCCATCCTCTAAAATGCTGCAGCTGCGCTGCAAGATAATACAGAAACGGGTCAGGAACCGCTAAGCCCCCCAGTTCTTTAGATCTACGCAAAACCTCCAACCAAATTCAAGGAACACTCCTCTTCCAGATAAGCTCCCTAAATATTCTATTTATCTGATAAAAGACTCGACCAGGAATCCAATATTTCTGTTTTTTTTGTTTCCATTTTTTTTCCTCCCCTTCTTCCGTTAGGAGGATACTATGGGTTTGACGGTCCTTATGATTGCCTGCACTTTATCCTAACACTTTATCTCGCTAGATTTTATTTAATGAATGCAGATGACTTTTTTGCTACCAGGTTCTGCCTCATTCTATATATCGTGGGACCATTTTCCCTTCCCATCCATCATATTATCTTTTGTTTTTCCATTACTTAAATTTTATATTACTATATATGCATCATACTCTCAGTATTATCCAATTGTTGTGCTTTGTCGCCCTCTTGTGTCCGCCCTATTTTTTACACTTGTCCCTTTATGTTGTATCTTTAATAACATTTATATATTTGTACTTGTTTTGGCTGCACCATGTGTGTAGGCTCTTCACATAGTGGACTGGAAAATGGGAAACAAATTAAAATTGGGGAGATATTGTGAAAAAAAAACACATTTTTTTTTTAATTGTTTTCACGGGTTACATTATATGGTAAAAATGACCCCACAATACGATTCTCCTCATCAATAGGATTACAGAAATACCAAATGTAGTGAAATATGTATATATGACCAGCAGTGAGTGACGTTTGTCTTAGGCTGCAGCTCTCCACACAGGTCATGACCTCATGTTAGCCTGACTGGCAGTCTCCTAGTCTCCAATCTCTCCAGGGTGCCTTCCTGAGAGCACATAGAATTGGAGCATTTCACACCTTCTGGCTCTTTTGAAGTTAGATGTCAAAGGCTAGATATCTATGAGGAAGTTTACACCAGAGGTTGAAGAGAAAATAATGTATTCATTGGTAGCATGGCATGGTCCACTCACAAACCAGCAATTAGAATATTATAATTAGAGGCTGGTCTAGAAATTGGATTCCCAAGTCATATCTATAAATTAGACTTCCACACAAAAGAACCGTGTCATATATGAGGGCAGCCAAGCTGATGTGATCATCTCATGTTCCCCACTTCCTCGGGGACAGAGTACCAGAATGCAAAGTTCGATATTTCTGTGAGTTTTTCTTCTTGTTATTTTATACTGTTTTGCATATTTGCATTTCCCTTGTTATTTCCATTTTTATATCCTCTTATTGTAAGCACTGTAACTTTATATTAAAACTTTAATAAGTCTGAACCTTGTTGCTCTAAAGAATCCATAGCCTTAGAGCGTGTGCTCCTGGTGACTGGCACATAGTAGCAGTAATATTTCTGGGACTCATCGCCAGTGTGTTCGGTGAGTGGTGGCAGCGTGTATGAGCGGGGTGTGTGGTCTGTGTCGGGGTGTGATTTATGCTCCCATTGCAGCATAGGACAGAGGTTGAATGCTGGACTGAGTGAGAGGAGATAGGTTAACCCTTGCAGGCACACCCCCATACCGTGTGTTGCTAGGCACAGACTTGGGGAGGATGGTGTCCCACTATATCCCTCCCATACAAATAAATGCTACAGAGAAGGTGGAAGAAAGCAACCCACCTGAGATCCCATGCGAGGAGGGAAAATGTAACAATGCACAGCAATGTACGTATGTGGCCGCTGTGACCCGGGGTCAGGCTACGACTCAGACTCAACCCCAGAGATTAGAGGATGAGGCTCAAATAGAACTGCCTGAACCCGGGGGGCCATACTGTGGCCCAGGAGCCTCCTCTCATGGCAGACCCAACAAGGTCCCTGATAACTGACACTAACGACTCAGCTTCAGACCAGGGCCTGGCAGTCACACTAGGCCAGGGGCCGCAGACTGACAGTCAGAGCTTCCAGGAGGCCCTGCGGACAGATGTCAGTCTGGAGAAGCTCAGATGTCTTGCAGATCAACCCCCACTGCTTCTGACAAAGAGAGAATATACTGAGAGCAGGGCAGACTGTATAAAGAGACTCTCCCGATGGATACTACAGAACCTTGGGACTGTGAAAAGTGGCTGGTCGTCCCTTATCCATTTAGGGAAAAATTATTGAGAATTGTTCATGAAATTCCTTTGGCTGGGCACCTTGGAGTACAAAAGACTAAAGCTCCTCTGACACATAACTTTTATTGGCCCAAGATGGGGACAGATATCATAGGGCCACTTGCAATTCCTAGCAGCTCTGGAAAAAGGTACATCCTCACAGTGGTGGACTATGCCACACGATATCCGGAAGCTGTGGTGCTGTCCTCCATCCGAGCAGACAAAGTGGCGGATGCTTTACCGACGGTTTTCTCTCGTGTGGGTTTCCCCAGGGAAATGTTACCCGATCAGGGAACCCAATTCATGTCCGATCTGATGGAAAGCCTCTGCGAAAAAATACAAGTGCAGCATTTTGTGGCCAGCGCCTATCATCCCCAAACCAATGGACTCTGCGAGCGTTTTAACGGAACATTAAAACAAATGCTCAAAATGCTGGTGGAGACTGAAGGAAGAGACTGAAGGAAGAGACTGGGAGCGGTACCTCACCCATCTGTTGTTTGCGTGCAGAGAGGTACCCCAGGCGTCTACAGGATTCTCCCCCTTTGAACTGTTTTATTGGAGGAGGGTCAGAGGGCCACTTGATTTGATTAAGGACTGTTGGGAGTGTGACCCCAAAACTCAGTGGTCGAATATGTACTGCGACTCCAAGAAAGAATGCAAGAACTGAGCAACCTGGCCCATGAGAACGTGACCCAGGCCAAATCAACCAGAAGGTCTGGTACGACCGTAATGCCAGACTGAGGGCCTACGAGAAGGGTAGAAGGTTTGGGTGTTGGTCCCTATGTTACAGAATAAACTGCAGGCCACATGGGAGGGACCATACACTGTACACAAGCGGCTAAATGATGTTAACTATGTGGTGACCCTAGATGAGCATGCAAAGCGTCAGAAAGTATTCATTGTAAATGAGTCGCACTTAGTACCAGGGCAATGGGGTACTCGGAGCCGAGCCCATGGAAATCTATGGGAGTTGTCACTGGTAGCGGTGGCTCGGTCCGTGGCCCTGGGCGCTCATCCAATGGGGAATATTTACAGGGGATATTTAGGATAGGTAGTTCGTGACGCCACCTGTGGTATCTGGTTAATTGAACCAGCGCTGCTATAAGGACTTTCACAGGGGATGTTATGGGGGCAGCTGGGTGGTAGTCTCCCACAGGTGAGACGGGTCCCTGGAAGTCTATGGTGATGATGATGCAGGGTATAGATAATAATTCAGTCACACACGAAATAGCTTCTTTTCATACCTTTTACTGGTAGATGGTTCACGTAGATCCCGGGGAGCTGGTCGGGGTGGAGAATGCACATTCGGGTAACCGCTGAGCAGGTTAGAGGCCTCCTTTACTTCAAATGTAGGTGAGTCCAACTTGCCTGAAGCGAAGTTAACTCTGAATCTCCAGCTTTCTCAATAGCTATACTGCCCGGCCAACGTTGTGGTGGAAACTTCTAAGTGGTGAAAACTAAGTCTATATTTGCTGATCAGGCTAGACTCCTGTTTTCCCTGTCTCCGGTTACGTATTGACACTTAGGACTGCTCTCTGCGACCTGTAGTCCAGATGCCTCCGGTGTTCTTGTTACTAAGCTTGAAACTGTAGCAACGCTTCGGACCCCGGTGTCCGGCAATTTAGTGCAGGTAATCCAATACCTGAAGCACTTCTCTATCTTCTCCACTGCGCCCTTTCGCCCTGCTTCTGCTCTTTGCATAAGCACTTGCAGCTTTCGATGGAAATAGTCAACTTTCTCCCGAGCTCGATGAGCAGCTCTCAGTTTCCTCCTTGTTTCAGCTTCTACTGAGGTACTGATTAAGGGTAGCTCTGACTAGGCTAGGATGATGCACTTCACCCGTACTAGCCTCCACTTTTTTGTCAGGTGAGCTACGCTAGCTCTGCGAGGATTCAGTCCTCTCTCCTAGTCCAGACTGAACTGGCACTGAACTGCACTGTCTGAAGACAGGAAACTATCTGATCTGAGCTCTTCTCAGACAGGAAACAGACTGACTCTGCTACCTGTCACCACCTCCTATACCCCTAGTGGGTGTGTCTGAAATTGTAAGTGAAGTGCATGAATAGCAAGCTTTTGTGGTTACCTTCCTGTGCATTCTCCTGGATTTTATGTGTGTGCCTGCGTAGCTGGGCTACACATCCCCCCTTGGTAAAACACAGCACTCCCGGGCTGTAAAAGACAAAAAGAACATTTTGTTTTGCATTAACATAAACATTATAACTCTTCCCATCTGGGAGGTACGAATTCTTGAACGTTACTATTTGTACAATAGGAAAATACAAAAGTATCAAAATATCAAGATATCAAACGTGTTCATATATACAAGATACTTGTGGAGGACTCGCACCAAAAACCTCCCACGTGGGTCCTGGGTGGGCTGCAGGACTTCTGACTGCAGACCTCACTCTAGGCCACACCATACTGGTTTTTCTTCAGAGGTTGATAGTAGTAGTGGTTTTATGTAAAACCAAGATAATGCACCGAAGCGCAACTATTTACAAGACAAGTTCTTGGGCTGGCACAGTCCACAGCCACGCAGTCCATTGGCATGGAAAAGACACATTTCAAATAATTACATTAATACTTTTTTCAAACTTTATACAATTTTTCAGATGCAATAAACCCTATCTGGGTCTTGCTAACTAGTCTACTAGGATTACTCCTGATAGCGAATAGGTAGTTTACCTTTAGTGATACGTTCTGACCTACGTGGGGTAGCGTCAGGTATGGTATTCTCTAACCTTTCTGTTCTGCGTAACGGCAAACTATATATACGACTCCACCTCTCTAGGGACCTGGCAAGCATGCTAGTGACTGGAGGAGGCGGTACTGCTTCACCAGCTTCACCAGAGGACTCCACTTTTTGTGGTGCTGCTTCTTGCGGGTCCGCTGCTTCGGGTTCTGATGGTTGAGGGTCTGCCAGAATAGGTTCTTCTGGAACTGGCTCAACTGGCACAATGATTGGTTGTAGAGACTCCTCTTGCGGTTGATAAAACTGCAGCACAGGAATTATTACAGCGTCTCCCAATCTGGGCCAATCCGCAGGTAAATCTCCCAAATCCGTGTGTATGACCGCTTCAGCACTCTCTTCTTGATGGACAACAGGGTTTTCTTCACGGAGCTTTAATGGGCAAGGACACAACTTTAAGGCTAAGTGCACACGTTTGCAGAATGTTTGCAGAATATTCCTGAGCAAAACCGGACTTTTTTCGCGGAAAAAATGCGTGTTTTTTTGCGCGGATTTTGCGCGTTTTTGGTGCGTTTTTGCGCGGTTTTGACGCGTTTTTACCGCGATTTTTTCCTGAACTTTCTAGGTCAATAATAAAGCGGGAAAAACGCTAGAAATCCGCAAAATTAATGGACATACTGCTAGATTTTCCGCGATGCGTTTTTTTTGCGGAAAAAAACGCACCATGTGCACAAAATTTGCGGAATTCATTCTAAATGATAGGATGCTTAATACATGCGTTTTTGACGCGTTTTTTCCCGCGAAAAAAACGCAAATATTCCTGAACGTGTGCACTTAGCCTTAATGATCTCTAGACACGGTTGCCGTCGTTTTTCTCCATCCTTGCTGATGGTACAGACCTTGCTGTTATCAAAATTGGAATTTTGCACGACGTATGGCTCCTGTTCCCACTGATCATCCAACTTGTGTGTTCTTCTTTTCCTTTTGAGCACCATTCTCCAGGCATTAAAGGCTTAGCGGGAGCATTTTTGTTATAGTTCTTCTCTTGCTTTTCTCTTACTTTGTTGAGACTGTCTTCTACGCAGGCTTGTACTCGCTTGTACTGTTCCTGTCGAGTTGTGTCCCAATCTTCAACACTGTCATCAGCCTCTGGTTCTACCACTCCCAGCTCCAAATCCATTGGCAGTCTTCCAGGTCTTGCTCTCATAAGGTAGGCTGGAGTGCAGTTGGTGGAACTTACTGGTATGTGGTTGTACAAGTCAACCAGGTCAGGTAACAAGTCGGGCCACCGATTTCTTTCTTCCAGGGGTACAGTTTTCAGTAAATCCATGACAATGTGATTCATCTTTTCACAAAGGCCGTTGGTCTGAGGGTGGTATGGTGTTGTTCTGATCTTTTTGCATCCATACAGTTGACAGAATTCCTGAAACAGTTCAGCTTCAAATGCAGGACCTCGATCAGTCAGTACCTGCTCGGGATATCCGTGTGGTCTGCAGAAACTTGCTTGAAAGACCTTGGCTGCTGTCTCTGCTGTCAGATCTTTGACAGGGGCGACCACCAGGAATTTGGAATAATGATCCACCATGGTCAGGGCATACGAGTATCCTGACCTGCTTTGGGACAACTTAACGTGATCCAATGCTACGATCTCCAGAGGACGAGTCGTCCGGATAGGCTGCAAGGGTGCTCTCTGACTATGATAGTCTTTTCTTCTGAGACCACAGGGTCCACAGTTCCGGCACCACTTCTCGATGGAGCTGCGCATCCCTACCCAGTAGAACCGACACCTCAACAGGGTCTCCAGCTTTTTCCAGCCAAAGTGTCCTGCTTGATCGTGGTAAGCTTCCAACACCATTTGGATGTCTGCTTTGGGGACCACTATCTGCCAAACCATTTCATGGGTCCTTGGGTCGACATATCTCCTGCACAACTTCTCTCGGTATATGAACAACCGGCTTCTTTCATTCCACAGGAGCTTTGCTGGCATGGATGCATCTTTCTCCAAGGAGGAACCTTCCTGCTTTATCAGCTCCTTGACACGGCTGACCACGGGATCGCTGTCCTGAGTCTCTTTCCAGCTGTGATGAGGTAAAGGGTTCAACATCTCACCACACCGCTTCCTGTAGACCCGTTGCTCTTGGACCATCCCATTTCGGTGGAACGCAGGTAGCTCGATTTCTTCCAGATCGTCTGATTCTTCCTCCGTGTCGGATTCATGCGGCATTCTGGACAAGGCGTCCGCGTTGGCATTTTTACGGCCTGCCCTGTACTTGATGGTAAACTGGTAATTTGACAACCGAGCCATCCAACGTTGCTCCATGGCTCCCAGCTTGGCTGTTTCCAGATGCGTCAAGGGGTTATTGTCTGTAAACGCAGTGAACTTGTTGGAGGCAAGGTAATGTTTAAATCTTTCGGTAATGGCCCAGACCAGCGCCAGGAACTCCAGTTTGAAGCTGCTATAGTTTTCCGGGTTCCTCTCAGTTGGCCTGAGTTTTCTGCTGGCATACGCGATGACTTTTTCTTGGCCGTTCTGCTTCTGACTGAGGACAGCTCCTAATCCCTCGTTACTGGCATCTGTGTATAGCAGGAACGGTTGGCTGTAATCTGGGTAGGCTAAGATTTCATCGCCGGTAAGGATCTCTTTCATCTCTTTGAATGCCTCAGCTTGTTCTTTTCCCCAATTAAATGGAAGGTTTCTGCTCTTAAGAGGTTGTCCTACCAGGAGGTCCTGTAAAGGCGCCGCCTTCTTAGTGTAATCTTTCACGAACCTCCTGTAGTAACCTGTTAATCCCAGGAACTGACGCACCTCCTTTAAGTTCTTCAGCTCTGGCCATTTCTGAATAGCTGTGACCTTCTCGGGGTCCGGCGCTACTCCTTCGGAACTGACAATGTGTCCCAAGTACTGTACCTTCCGTTTGAGCAGGTGGCATTTAGAGGGCTTTAGTTTCATCCCAAACTTGGACAATGACTCAAATACCTCCGCCAGGTGCTTCAGATGATCTTCATATGTCTTAGAGTACACAATTACGTCGTCCAAGTACAGCAGCACAGTTTCGAAGTTGAGATGTCCTAGACAGCTCTCCATCACCCTCTGGAATGTTCCTGGGGCACTGCTGAGACCAAACGGCATTCTGTCGAACTCGCAGAGTCCCATTGGGGTGGTGAAAGCAGTTTTCTCCCGGTCCTCCTCAGCCACAGCCACTTGCCAGTACCCACTAGTAAGGTCGAGGGTAGAAAAGTAGTTAGCCTTTTCAGAGCAGCTAAGGATTCCTCTATGCGTGGTAATGGGTATGCATCTTTATGTGTTATACGATTTACTTGCCTATAGTCTACACACATTCGCATGCTACCATCCTTTTTCTTAACTAGCACTAGAGGTGCTGCCCAGGGGCTACAACTATCCCTTATCACCCCGGCTTCTTCATGTCATGCAGCATTTCCTTAGCTTTCTGATAGTGGGCTGGAGGTATAGGCCTGTACCGCTCTTTAATGGGAGGATGACTGCCTGTAGGGATATGATGCTGTACTCCCTTAATGATCCCAAAATCAAGTGGGTGCTTGCTAAATACTTGTGCGTACTCTTGTACCACCCGTAGTACCCCCTGTTTCTGGTGGACGGAAGTGGTGTCTGTCCCTATATGAAGCTGCTGACACCATCCGCTACGGGGTTGCCGGATCATTATCCTCCGCTGGTTGGCGGGAGGCTAAGGACTCGGTTGTGAGGATAGAATTGTTATCTACGGCATGCAATTTAGCAACTGTAGCATAACGTGGTAAATTTACTTCATCGTCCCCCAGTTGAGAAGTCGTACTGGTACTCTCCCATTTATTACTTCCACTACCCCTCTAGCAATCATGAGTGTAGGTCTGTGTTCTGAGCGATGGGGTCTTACTACTGCTTGGTAGTTCTGTCCTCTCAGACCTATGGCTGCTCTACACCATATTAACATTTCACTCATTGGGGGTATTACAATGGGGTTCGAGTCTGTGACCCGTACATTACCAATTTCACCATCTGTAAGCTTCGCTTGCTGCTGGCACATCAGGGCCCGGATCTCCCTCTGGATCACTCCCTTCTGCTTTGGCTTGGCAACTTCAGCGAGCTGTTGGAGCAAAAACACAACTTCTCCCAGACAGTTACTGATAATGTTAGTACCTAGTATCACATTTAAGGCATTTTCCTCATTTACAGTCTTACCACTAAAGTCCCTGATCCTTCAGCTCCACCCTGCCCACTTTTACGTTCACGTTTTTGGCTCCAATTACTTCAACAGGGAGACATTGGTGGCGTACACTGTCAAGTCAGGGTTTGGGGGCTGGAGACTGTCCATGGACCAAAATTTATTGTAAAGGACATCAGGTATGATGGTCACCTGATATCCAGTGTCCAGCAGTGCAGGGATTGCAATCCGTCCAGAATCATGGACAGGTAGGGCCGTCCACCCACGAACCTGCGGTTCCAGTCTAAGGGGCCTGATGAGTCTACTCCTGGGTGTTGGCCCTCTGACCCAGGATCGGCTCGTTTAAAGGACATTGCTGAGCCATATGACCTTTTTGGTTGCAGCGGTAGCAGACGATCTCCCGGCGAGGATGGTGATGCTCCGGAGTCGCTCCTGGGGGTGGCGTGGTCCTCCTCCGGTGTGGCGACGTCCTCCATTTCCTCCGGTTCATCCAAGGACATCCTCCGGACAGTCGGCTAGTAGGATCTTCCTCCTTCCTCTTTCCGCAGTTGCAGGGCCTCCATTACAGTGGCCAAGTTCTTAGTCAGCTGGCGCACTTCTGAGCGCAGACATTCCAACTCACTAGGGGGCGCCACCTGCATTGTAGCTTCTGCCACCTGCGGGGAAAAGGTGGGTACTGCCGGCTTAAGAGTGGCTTCACCCGGGTGATACTGATTTGCCACCTCAGGTTTTTCCAGGTGTCGCAGTCCCTTTATTGCCATGTCCTTTAGAGCATCAAAAGTGGCATCTGGATGATCCAAGGACCACCAGTTTACAGTCCTGCCTTCCGCTGGAGACCTCAGTCCCCGTACAAATTGTTCTTTCAACATTTGGCTCTCATCAATGGGACTTGTGGGGTTAGCCTGTTTAGAGCTCGCAGGGCCCCCTGTAGTCGGCAGGCGTAGTCCCTAATACTGTCACCTGGTCTCTGGAAGCACTGATAAAATGCCATCCGGAGATCTGTTTCTGTGCGGTCCTCAAAGATAGCCTGTAGCTTTAAGAGTATCGCAGGTACCGACTCCTGGTCTGCAATGGGCCAAGTCTCTACTTCTCTCTCAGCCGCACCAGCTAACTGTCCTATTACCACAGCAGCTTTTTGCTTTTCAGTCATGGAGTACATATCCAAAATACCACATATCTTCGTTTAAACCTGACAGGGTGTCTGGCTCGCCGCTGTACTGGGGGAGCCACTTCGCTCCAGGCATGTATGGGAGGGTTAGCGGCATGAGCGGGACCACCGGGCCAGGTGAGGGGCCTGCACCTCCATCCTGCGGCACGACGCCAAGCGGTGGGCTATTAGGGCCCCCAGCGGGGCCGCTCCGTCTGCCGGTTGCTGCGACATATTGATGCCCCCTTGGTTAATCTGAGCCTACCTCTTTCACAGGCTGCAGCGGTGGAGACAGGACCTTTGTTGCTGGCGCTCTGATGATGCCGCTCTATTTTGCGATGCAGTTTGCGATGCGGATTGCAACGCAGATTGTGATGCAGTTTGCTATGCGGATTGTGATGCAGATTGCGATGCAGTTCGCGATGCGGCTTGCGATGCAGATTGGGTTGCAGGTTGGGGGCGTGTCCAGGAAATTGCGCGTTATTTTAGGTACGCCCCCCTTCTTCACCAGCGCCTGAGGGCGCGAACATGGCGGTAAAATGGCGGAATTTGGCGCCAAACACAGCAAACAGTCTTTTTCACCAAACAGTTCAATATAGGCACACAGGACTCACAATTGCAAGCTTTCGTATCCTGTTCGTGACGCCAAAGATTTGAGTCGCACTTAGTACCAGGGCAATGGGGTACTCGGAGTCGAGCCCATGGAAATCTATGGGAGTTGTCACTGGTAGCGGTGGCTCGGTCCGTGGCCCTGGGCGCTCATCCAATGGGGAATATTTACAGGGGATATTTAGGATAGGTAGTTCGTGACGCCACCTGTGGTATCTGGTTAATTGAACCAGCGCTGCTATAAGGACTTTCACAGGGGATGTTATGGGGGCAGCTGGGTGGTAGTCTCCCACAGGTGAGACGGGTCCCTGGAAGTCTATGGTGATGATGATGCAGGGTATAGATAATAATTCAGTCACACACGAAATAGCTTCTTTTCATACCTTTTACTGGTAGATGGTTCACGTAGATCCCGGGGAGCTGGTCGGGGTGGAGAGTGCACATTCGGGTAACCGCTGAGCAGGTTAGAGGCCTCCTTTACTTCAAATGTAGGTGAGTCCAACTTGCCTGAAGCGAAGTTAACTCTGAATCTCCAGCTTTCTCAATAGCTATACTGCCCGGACAAGGTTGTGGTGGAAACTTCTAAGTGGTGAAAACTAAGTCTATATTTGCTGATCAGGCTAGACTCCTGTTTTCCCTGTCTCCGGTTACGTATTGACACTTAGGACTGCTCTCTGCGACCTGTAGTCCAGATGCCTCCGGTGTTCTTGTTACTAAGCTTGAAACTGTAGCAACGCTTCGGACCCCGGTGTCCGGCAATTTAGTGCAGGTAATCCAATACCTGAAGCACTTCTCTATCTTCTCCACTGCGCCCTTCGCCCTGCTTCTGCTCTTTGCATAAGCACTTGCAGCTTTCGATGGAAATAGTCAACTTTCTCCCGAGCTCGATGAGCAGCTCTCAGTTTCCTCCTTGTTTCAGCTTCTACTGAGGTACTGATTAAGGGTAGCTCTGACTAGGCTAGGATGATGCACTTCACCCGTACTAGCCTCCACTTTTTTGTCAGGTGAGCTACGCTAGCTCTGCGAGGATTCAGTCCTCTCTCCTAGTCCAGACTGAACTGGCACTGAACTGCACTGTCTGAAGACAGGAAACTAACTGACCTGAGCTCTTCTCAGACAGGAAACAGACTGACTCTGCTACGTGTCACCACCTCCTATACCCCTAGTGGGTGTGTCTGAAATTGTAAGTGAAGTGCATGAATAGCAAGCTTTTGTGGTTACCTTCCTGTGCATTCTCCTGGATTTTATGTGTGTGCCTACGTAGCTGGGCTACACATCAATATGCTGAAGGCTCATCATGTCAGGGAAAGCTGTGTGTTACCTGACTGTAGCCTGCCTGAAGAAGGGGAGGCTGATCTGTTACTAGATGTGGGCGCTGGGACTCAGTATATGGAGTCCCTGGAGTCAGCGAAGTTTAACCCTGAGCTATCCCACAGTCAGAGGTCTGAGCTGATGGGGGTGCTCAGCGACTTCACAGAAGTCTTCACAGGGAAACCTGGGAGGACCCACTTAGCCACTCACCATGTAGACACCGGTACCAATCGCCCAGTAAGGCAGTCTGCATACCGGGTGTCAGCAGAGGTGAAGTCACACATGAGGGAACAGGTAGAGGAAATGCTAAACCTCAAGGTAATACAAAAATCCCAGAGTGCCTGGGCCTCGCCTGTGGTTCTTGTCCCGAAAAAGGACCGTACTACCCGGTTCTGTGTAGACTATAGAAAACTAAATCTGTTGACTACATGTGAGGTCTATGTGTAGCCCTGGTGTTAGGCACACGCAGTACCCTGGAGAGTGTGTGGCGAGACAGCAGTTTAATGCTAAATACCCATTCACTCAACATACACTAGACACACCCTTAGGGTAGTGTAGTTTACTATTGAGGGAGTGGTCAGTCAGTCAGTGCCTGGACTTCAGAGAGGAAGGTCTAGCCTGGACTGAGGAGAAAGAGATTAGTGCAGAAAGACTTCAGTCACCTGTCTAAAGGACAGTGAAAGGTTCAGAGACGTGCTCCTGCCTATTGATAACTGAGCATCTGTAACTAACTTTGAAGAAAGTGAATGAAGGAAGTGACTACCCGACTTTATGCTAGTGTGAGTGCTTATGCTACCAGCGAGGACAAGGCGAAAGGCACAGTGGAAAGTTTATTGGAATAGTGCTTTCGGATTGAAGAAGTCCTGCACATTGCAACCGGTCACTGGGGACCGAAGGATCACTATTAGCTTCAAGCATAGTGGTAAGAAAACCAGGAATTTACCGGACCTTAGGTCGCGGCAAACAAGCCCCTTATAGTCAGTACGTAACTGGGGTCAGGGGGAGTGAAGACTTTGAGTCAGGCGCAGACAAAATAAGAATTCAGCTCTCTCGCAGGAAGGCTCCTACCACAAAACTGACTGGGCAGTACAGCTATGGATTAGCTGGAGTTATTGAGGGAACTACGCTTCAGGCTGGTTGTACTCATTGTGTTGAAAGTAAAGGAGGCCCCTAACTTGTCCAGCTGCTGTCTCAAGATACACTCTCCTTGGATCAGCCTCCCTGGGACCTGCCTTATCATCTTGCAAGTAAAGGTATGGAAAGACGCTGACCGTGTGAGACTGTGTTATTTACCTGCACCCGACTTCACTAACTTCATAGACTTTGAGGGACCAGTCCCACCTGTAGGGGACCTGACATCTAGCTGCCTCACCATCCCCTCAGAGATCTACAGCAGCGCTGGTACAAATTACCAGAAGACTACAGGTGGCGTCACGAACTGTATATAAATATATCCCCTGTAAATATTCCCCCCAACATACGCCAGACCGCCAGGGCCACAGACCGAGCCACAGCTACCTGTGACAATCCCCATAGACTTCTACGGGCTCGGCTCTGAGTACCCCATTGCCCTGGTAACCCACAATTGTGGTGGCGGGTCGACACAAAATTGGCGTCACGAACAGGATGCGAAACTCGCAGAATTGCGAGCCCTGTGTGCCTAAGGAATTGTTTTTGTGAAAAAGGACTGTTTGCACTTTTGGCGCCAAAATCGCCATTTTTGTCGCCATATTCGCGCCCTCAGGCGCTGGAGAAGAAGGTGGGCGTACCTTCGTGGGCGTGTACCCCCCAGTGGCGCGAAGAAAATGCCTGCCCTCTCAAAGTGCTATTACAATATGCGATCCTGCCCTACAGCAAAGGAGGTCCGCCTCCTCTTCACCTTCCCTGCGAGGAGGAGGAGGAGACGTAAACCCCACCTCCACGGAAGAGACCGGATGTCTCTGGAGGAAGAAGAAAGAATCTTCTGGAACATCATGGAAGCAGGACGTGTGCAGCCGAGCAGGGAAGCGGAGGAAGGCAGGCCCCGTGCCCCAGCCAAGCTGCCACCAGCACCGGAGTTATCCGTGGTCCTGCACCTGCAGCAGGCGTTGCTAGAAACAAAAGAAGAAAATGCACGCCTGAAGAAGATGGTCCAGCACCAACCTGGATTGGAGGAGATCGAGAGACGCCGATGTAACTTGATGCAGTGGCGACTGTGGAACACGGCGTCCTCTCCCCTCAACGACCCCCCACGATTCGAAATACCGAAGATTCTGCTGCCCAAGGCGAAGGAGCAACCGGAGGCTGCCCCCGAAAGTACCAATCCTGATCCCACCGGTGAAGCGGTGGAGGCGAAGGAGGTTGAGGAGGTATTGCCTGTTCCGGAACGCCCGCCCGGCCAGGAGGCCGCAGCAGGTGATCGGTCCCCGGCAGGGACACCGGAGGGGTCCTGTCCGTCGTTACCAGACGTCGACTGGGACGAGATGGCGCGCCTGGATGACGTCGCCTATACCGCCCAGTGGGAACATGAATGGCAGAGTCGTGAGGAGAAGCAGAAACGCCAGCAGGAGGAAGAGCAGGAAGCTCAGTGGAACCGTCAGCGACAACATGCAGAGCTGATCGCGGACAAAGAGAGTGTCCGGAGAGATAAAGGTACCCTGAGGGAACCGCGGCGGCAGGGGTGTGTGACTGAGTTCCAGCTCCGGAAGGGCTGGGGCTTCATCCGTGAACCGGGCCTCTACCCAGGGGTCTTTGTCAGCAGGCGTGACGTAGAATCTCACCTACCGCAAGGCCATCCCGGGAGGGACTTAGTAAATGGAGACCTCGTCACGTACACACGGCATTGGGGAATGAAGGGATGGTATGCCCTTAACGTCACCATCGTCCGTGACCCCGTCCCCGACGCAGGTAACGTCACCACTACCGCAGCGTCCCCGTCTCCAGCTCAAGCAGAATCCGGCCGTGCCCCAGCATCGCCCCCTGCAAACTCATCGCAAATTCAAGCCACCTCTTCATCGCAACATGCGACCCAGTCTCAATCGCAATCCATGACACGGTCCATATCGTTAACTGTGATTGAAACGCAATCGGTGTCACGTGAGGAGAATGTACCCGTTGCGCCCTAGAGGTTCGCACGAGAACTGTGGCGACCCAGACCCTAATCGCAGCGCATGATTTGCTAGTCCTGGGAACTAGGGCCCATTGCATTGTTCCAGCCCCCGGGGTGGAAAGTGTATTTGAAAATGAATAAATAGTAAAGAAGAATCGGTGAGATCCATGTCGGGTCTACCATAAGTAAAAAGTTTGAGAATGTTTTATAAAGTTTTGCATAAGTTGAAGAGTATAATGCATATATATTTTGCTAACTGTAGAATGCCCGGCTGGGTAACCAGAAAAAGTTTTGCACTTTAGTATAATAATGTAATATTATATCCATGTCTTTGATTTTACAATGGACTTTGAGGTTGAGGACTGTGCCAACCCAGAACTTATTTGTATATAGTTGCGCTTCGGTGCCTTATCTTGGTTTTACATAAACCAGCACAACTACCTCTGAATACAAAAACCCGTGTGGTGTGGCACTGAGTGAGGTCTGCATTTGGATGTCCTGCAGCCCACCCAGGACCTACGTTGAAGGTTTGGTGCGGGTCCTTCACAAGAATACTGTATATTTATTGAATGCTATTTAATATTTGTATTTTTCTATAATGTTTGCAACGTTCAAGATATTCTCACCTCCCGGATGGGACGAATTAATGTTATTGTTAATGTTTTCATGCATAAACAAAATGTCTCTTTTGTATTTTACAGCCCGGGAGTGCTGTCTTTTACCATGGGGGAATGTGTAGCCCTGGTGTTAGGCACACGCAGTACCCTGGAGAGTGTGTGGCGAGACAGCAGTTTAATGCTAAATACCCATTCACTCAACATACACTAGACACACCCTTAGGGTAGTGTAGTTTACTATTGAGGGAGTGGTCAGTCAGTCAGTGCCTGGACTTCAGAGAGGAAGGTCTAGCCTGGACTGAGGAGAAAGAGATTAGTGCAGAAAGACTTCAGTCACCTGTCTAAAGGACAGTGAAAGGTTCAGAGACGTGCTCCTGCCTATTGATAACTGAGCATCTGTAACTAACTTTGAAGAAAGTGAATGAAGGAAGTGACTACCCGACTTTATGCTAGTGTGAGTGCTTATGCTACCAGCGAGGACAAGGCGAAAGGCACAGTGGAAAGTTTATTGGAATAGTGCTTTCGGATTGAAGAAGTCCTGCACATTGCAACCGGTCACTGGGACCGAAGGATCACTATTAGCTTCAAGCATAGTGGTAAGAAAACCAGGAATTTACCGGACCTTAGGTCGCGGCAAACAAGCCCCTTATAGTCAGTACGTAACTGGGGTCAGGGGGAGTGAAGACTTTGAGTCAGGCGCAGACAAAATAAGAATTCAGCTCTCTCGCAGGAAGGCTCCTACCACAAAACTGACTGGGCAGTACAGCTATGGATTAGCTGGAGTTATTGAGGGAACTACGCTTCAGGCTGGTTGTACTCATTGTGTTGAAAGTAAAGGAGGCCCCTAACTTGTCCAGCTGCTGTCTCAAGATACACTCTCCTTGGATCAGCCTCCCTGGGACCTGCCTTATCATCTTGCAAGTAAAGGTATGGAAAGACGCTGACCGTGTGAGACTGTGTTATTTACCTGCACCCGACTTCACTAACTTCATAGACTTTGAGGGACCAGTCCCACCTGTAGGGGACCTGACATCTAGCTGCCTCACCATCCCCTCAGAGATCTACAGCAGCGCTGGTACAAATTACCAGAAGACTACAGGTGGCGTCACGAACTGTATATAAACCTATCCCCTGTAAATATTCCCCCAACTTACGCCAGACCGCCAGGGCCACAGACCGAGCCACAGCTACCTGTGACAATCCCCATAGACTTCTACGGGCTCGGCTCTGAGTACCCCATTGCCCTGGTAACCCACAATTGTGGTGGCGGGTCGAGACATCTACACCATGCCGAGGATAGACGAGCTGTTACAGCAGCTGGCTAATGCATCATACCTCACTATCATGGACTTAAGTAGGGGATATTGGCAGATACCCCTGACCAAAGAAGCTCAAGAGAGGTCTGCCTTTATAACGCCATTTGGGCTGTTTGAGTTTCTAGTGATGCCATTTGGTATGAAAAATGCCTCCGCCACCTTCCGGAGGTTGGTTAATCACTTATTGGAAGGATTTGAT